>JANRMT010062842.1:5536104-5628876 GCA_026402145.1 Polypterus bichir lapradei | reverse complement strand
TATGTATTCAATCAACCTTTTCTCACTGTACATTGCTGATACTATCTTTATTTTGATAAAATATTTAATGGTCCTGACTGTTACATTGCTACATATTTTAAGAATGTTTTCTTTCGTAGTAGATATGACTTGTCTTGCCACTTCTGGTTTGCATTCAAAGGTTGTCTCACATGCAACTGATAAAATTAATAACCACTGCATCAAATTCACATTGAGATCCTGTTATTTGTATTTTATTTTATTACTCAAACTGACTTGACATGATTTTTTTTGTGTTCATGTCAAACTGTTATTTTTTCTTTTTGAGGCACTCCAGCTGTTTCTGTTGCCTAAATAGTTAATATGAGATATGCTGTTAAACTGCTGAACATATTATAAAAAAGTAATAAAATACTGTAGTGTTTAAGTTGTATGTTGCTAGTTTTAAATAAACAATTAAATTGCATTATACAATCATGAAGAGATTTACTGAGACAGGTCTGCTTCAAGCATGTTGCAGTTCTCTATATGTATGATCATATAGTCAAACCTTCATATTTTCATTAACAGTTGGTAAAACAATCTAAAGACTGTCTGAAAATCATATGCCAATGTTCTATTTGTAAACTAATCTAACAGAGCAACTATTTCTTAACTAACAATTAACACTCTGCTTTTACATTAATGGCTAAGAAAGTTTTATTGCATGCAGACTTAACAAAGGGTAAAAGACTATATCATAATCTAAGTAACTATGTGAAACTCATATTGTATTTAAATCGAGCAGACACATAATGTTAAATTCACCTAACTTTCTAAGATTAACTCCTACAATATTTATTTTATATTTCATGTTTACTTTATATATGTTATTTACTGTTCTTTTTTCAAACCTCATTAGACTCAGTTAAACTTGCTTGAAAACCTTTAGCTTTTATAAGTAATATTTTTGAATAATTAGAGAAGCAAACAAGAGTACCTATTTTCCTGTATATCCAGAAAAGCTTACAGTGGATTACTTTTTTATATATACTGTTATAAAGCCAGCTGGTAAAATTACACAACCAGGACAAATCCAAGATATAACTTTTCAGAATATTAGTATTAATAAAGAAAATGCTCTGTTGTTTAAAGGATAAAAAATTACTTTGTTGCATTGCACTATTTTGTATTGTAGTTACTGTATATTTGCTCTGTAAATCTACTATTGCTGCTTAACATGAAAGATACCATTAAAGATGTTGTTAAAAGTGATTGATGTTTGAATTAAAATGTTGTTAAAAGTGATTGATGCTTGAATTAATTCAAGAGAAACTGATGTATTTGAAAATTGGTTTCCTTAGAAAACTGCAGAGCTTTCTTTCCTTGTTTGGTCAAAAACAGCTTATTAGCTGCTGCTTTTGCAATCACATAATAGGCAATTACAGTGAAAAATGTGATTACAGAATTTTTAGACTGCATGTTAATTAGTCTTAAGTTAAGCGCTTCAACCCAGTGTCATAAAAGTCAGATGTCCCAATATTGATGGTGAAAGACTATGTCATATTAAAATTATTAAGTGTTCTAGCCTTAATACAGTGGACTGGCAACAGGCCAGACTTAGGATCCTACATTTTGCCCAATGGTGCCCCTGTAGCCACAGCCTCACATGTCATGTTATGTCATGTTATATTCTGTTAAGAAAAATGTGTCTTTTTATTTAAGGTTATATTGCACATAGAAGCTACGCGTATTTGAAGCAGAACATTATATTAAACACAAAGGAATCAGAGACTTGTTTTCTAGATCAAATAGGATAGTTTATAGGTGGTTAAGAGAGGGGTTGTATTAAAGAGCATCTGAAAAATGAACAAAATAGCAAATAGTTAATTCCAAATTAAGAATAGAAACATAATATTTTGGCTCTATAGCTTTCATCACATGTGTGCCTGATAAGAATTAGGCAAGTAAGACATGCATGGCGGAATAATGAAGGGTAAGAAAGAGCATTGGCTGTGGAGAGCATGGATAGTTTAAATGTCATAAAAAGGGAGATTTTATACAGATGGACTCAAACTAAACTGAGTTTCCAGAATTGCCCCTTTTATTGTTTATGGAAAGGATTCCTTCAAAATCAGTTTCAACAACATGAACATTTCAACTTCTTCTGTCCAAAAAAGTATTTATTGTATTTCTTGTAGAAAGTGTCCAACAATATGAATGGTAAATGAGATAGATATACTACAGATTGCTTCAAGGAACCTGTATAAGCCATCAGTATCAAAGATCTCATGAAGCGTTATTCAGAACATCTATATAAAATGTTAAAAGTTGTCTGTCTGTCACACATAAATTCACAAATCATAGGGCTGTGAAGCTTGATCTTGGTCTCAGTCGCAACCTTATTCTGTGATACACAAAACTGGTCTTGCAGGCTACCTTGGCCACGACATTGGGCTTAAATAACATGGTCATGCCCCCTACCTGGCAGGAAAAGATTCATCATGTGTCTATGCAACATAGCTGACAGGAAAAGAAAGGTGGTGATAGCTGCTGATGGTGAAGCGCATTGCATAGGCCGAATGATCGTTTTCATCACACATGCAAGTCGGATAACAAAGTTATGAACATCAATTCTGTCATGAAAAAGGTCGTGGTGCCCTCAGCAGAGAGAACTGGTGAACATGCGACATATCTTTCAGGAAAAGAGATGTGTAGATGATAGGTGATAGGTACTTCATGATACAGTAGGTATTTCTTGATTACCAAAGGTTTGTGTGTTACTAGCTTAAATCAAGCTTTCTCGATTTTCTGTTTGTGACTTTTCACCAGGGGCCTCATGTATAAACGGTGCATACGCACAGAAATGTTGCGTAAGAACGTTTCCACGTTCAAATCGCGATGTATAAAATCTAAACTTGCCGTAAAGCCACGCACATTTCCACGGTACCTCATACCCTGTCATATGCAAGTTCTCTGCTCGGTTTTGCTGACTGGCGGCACCTGATGTCAAAGCATTGCTACTGTTCCTGTGTGGTTATTCTTTCTTTTCCTGACGCAGCTTTATAAATACACTGAAATTAACCGCATATTGTTTATTAGTTTAATGCATCTGATTGTAATTAACCAGTAACAATATAATGGTCCATGGAATGGTCAAACTATTCTAAATACCATTGCTGCTTTAGCGTTGTTACTCTCACTGCACCTTATTCTACTTCTTTCAGCTGCTCCCATTAGGGGTTGCCAGAGCAGATCATCTTTTTCCATATTACTCTCACTGCACCACTCGGAGCAGCTGATCGGAAAGAGAATTATCGGTATACAGCATCAAGCACATGCTGCCTCAGCCATGCTTCCTATTTGAACTGTTTCTCACATGGCAAACGCTTCAAACCTTTCCTGTATGGACCTCGCGGTTCAGAGAGTTTCAAAGAGTTTCATCCCAAGAGCTCTAAACACACTCAATCAAGTGCTCCTTGTAGAACTATCTGTACTTATAAGTAGAATTACCTCACTGTAAACTTGCACTACAGTTATAATATTGCACAACCTGAGCCACTTTATAAAGCGCATATTTACATATGATGACGATATCATTTTTAAGATGAAATGCAGCAAAATATGTTTATTACATTATACAGATAAAACTTTAACTTCATTTAAATAATCTATATTGTTAATAATTAAAGGTTGTTCCTGCCTCGCACTGTATGCTTCACTGGGACTGGCGTGAAGGATAGAATAATTAAACATGTAATACAAAGATATTTCAATGTTCCTTAAAGGTTTTGAAGAATCGGCGCTCTAATCTTACAGATGGCTTAACGTCTATTACAGAACTGATTGTGTGGTGATCTATTACTTGGAGAAAGAAAAGGAAGGACAGGAATTGGAGATTAGTACGTTTGAAAGAGACAGTACTGCAGGGGTGGCCCTGTGCAGGTGCACAGTTTGCACCTGCACAGGGCCGCCAAATCCCAGGGGCCGCCACGCCAATATATATTGAATATAAAACAAAAGAGAAAATAACGACACAGCTACAAACACAGTGGCAAATTTCGACAAAAGTTAAATGCTTGTGTCATGAGCACGAGGCAGCTATGCAGCGTCCGCAACGGGCGTGGCCATCCGCCATGCATAAGATACCATATTGACATGGGCGGGTGAAGGGGCAACTGATTCTTTCTCTGCCTAGGGCCGCCACTAGCCTAGAGTCGCCCCTAAGTACTGCTGCAATAAATTATTTCATCGAAGGTCGTGTGCAATCACTGCGCCACCGTGTTTCCATGTTTAATAACATGCTTTAACTCCCATCATCATGAAAATGATATCACGTATACATTTCAGTATTTTAGTTATTCAGAGAGCTATAATATCACGAATGTGATGGATTCTGTGTCCTGTCGGAGGTAGTGAAGCACATAGTGATTCATTACACACAGAGAGCACATAGAAGAACACATACAAAAGAAAGCATTTAACGTGCTACTTTACTTACAATGTGATTTGAGAAACTAGTTAATTAAACAAGTTAAAGATGAAGTTTATGATGTTCTACTTTAATGACAAAATAAACTACGTGACTAAAGTGGAAATTTCGAGATTGAAGTTGAAATTTTATGCTTTTTCCCCACTGTGGGCCCTTTTTTTTCTCTGTACCCTAATAAGCTTTCATATGATACTCAGATGATGGGCTATGACTCGCCTTTTCACGGCAACTTTGATATGTGACAACTTCTTTTTTATTTCGGGCACTGTGCGACTTTGTGAAATTGAGCTTTCGAGTTTCTCCGACATGCTATGTCACTCGATCAGCTTCCTTTTGTTGTTTATACCACTGTTTAAACCAACAAATAGTACGTTTTTCCTTCCCGCTACTTGGTATTCACAGAAATTCTTCCATTTTCCCTCTTGCTTTTCCCATTGTCTTTTCACAGAATGCTGAGCTTAAGGGCTATTTATATTGATTTGCATATTCAAAGAGGCATAATTCTGGGAGGAGTTGGGGCGGGACAGCAGGCGTGTGCACGAGTATTACTTTTCATACTGACCCGGGATTTATGTAGCGGAAGAATGCGGAAGTTGGAGAACGCACAGATTCCTGCATCTGGATTTTTCTGCGCGTAAGCACATTTCGGCTTTTGTGCTTACGTCATGTTATAGTGCAAATTCTATGCACAGCGTTATGCATGAGGCCCCAGGTTAATAAGACATCTTGCAAAGAAAAACAAAAGCTAAATTTACTGCCAAGCTTTGATGACAAATTTCTCCAACACTGAATGATGGCTTACTTTTTCTTTGTTCTGCTACCTTCTCTAATGAGCGCCCTCTTGCACACATTCTGGCTTTTCACTGTTTCAGTCCCTTTGCATTGTTCCTTATGCCTTTTCACTCTGTTGGTCTTTGCTATTTCTTGCCTTTCAGGGAGTTACCTGATGAATGCCACATAGACAAAACTTCTCTAATCCTTTTTACTATTTGTCAGTGTACAAAAATCTGAACACACTGTCTGTTACATCATCACTCTCACAGGTTATGCGTGAGCATGCTCACATGTCTTTTCTGTGATACGCAGAAACACTGTACTTCCAGGAGTCAGCTCATTGCCTCATTTCTTCATTTGTTTGTTGACTTTGTGTGCATTTGTTTGATAAACCACACACACACATTTATCTGCAAACAAATATTTAGCTCTACAAAGCCATTGCAACGAATCCTTCCTTTGCGACATTCAGCAGTTAATAGAGTCCTTCTATATTAATTCTGGTCTGCTTCATCCTTCTTATCTGGGATTAGGATTTGGTGTCACATACACACCAGTTTGACGCATG
Organism: Polypterus bichir lapradei; assembly: GCA_026402145.1. Lineage (NCBI taxonomy): Eukaryota > Metazoa > Chordata > Cladistia > Polypteriformes > Polypteridae > Polypterus > Polypterus bichir. The sequence continues at coordinate 5,623,084 of JANRMT010062842.1, read as the reverse complement.
CACTGTTTAACAGTCAGCATAAAAATAACTTTATCCAGTACTGATTATGTGGTAGATACATTTATAACTCATAAGTGACCCATTTTAGAACCTTGGTCACAGTTCTGCCCAGTCAGAGTGATTTGTACAGTTTTTACACATTCTTTCCATTTGCACATAATTTATCCTGATAGCTCCAGGATCTTATCTCAGTTCATGTAGTGATCTGGCAAACTGTGTCTGTGTACATCATGTTAATGTTCTTTATTTTAAAGGTTTATTGTTTTCCAAAACCAATCAATTTATTTTCACTTAAATATTATTCATTGCAAGTTTTTATTAAACTTGAAAAAGGTCTGACACAATTTATGTTAATCTTAGCTGTTACATCAACTAAAAGTGAAATTTAAATAACAGAATTTTACATTTCTAATATCCACTGTATATATCAATTACTGTGAATGTTTCCAAACATTGATATTGGTTTTATTTTAATAAGCAAATGATGTGTTTGTCTGAAGCTTTCAGTTTCATTTGTTACTTTAGAATGCACATGTCATGTGGGCTTTTATCTTTAATGGTTTCATTTTTTGACAACTTAATGCAAGCTATTTCTTATTTTTACTGTGTGGCAGAACAAAGCTCACCACACAGTTATTTAGATACTTGGATGTGAGTTTAGGTGTTGGTGGGGATTTTTGTGTAAAATAGACTTTACATAGTGAACAGACTGAATGGAGACAGTTTTTTTGTGTGTAATGTTTTAGTATCCACCTTTCACCTTATATGCATTTTATAGCAGTTTGATGCACATTTACAGTGAAGGAGTATTTGGATGATCTAAATGCAGTCTTTATTACTTGAATAGTACATTCTGAATAATTGAATAGATAACTTTAGATAACTATGTATATGCATGAATTATCTATAAATGCATAAGAAGTCATTTATAGATATATGTAATTAACTGAAATGGCTGAATCTGCTAGAAAAAGTAACATATCTTTTAATAAAACCTTTCAGTAAAATCTGATAAGTCAATTGCCATTAAGAGCTATCATATGGTGATGTGAAGATATGTTTAAGTCAGGTTTTGAAAGATACCTTTAATTGATTTACTGATATCTTAATTGCATTTAAACATCTGTCTAAAAGATGATTTGGCTTGGTACATTCGTATTGTTTGACATTTATTTGATATATCCTGTTTAAATAAAAAAGGGTATTATGCTATCGAATTCTGTCTGCAAAGATGCTCAGATATTGCCAGTGATCTCATTTCATTTTCTCTGAAAGTAATTGGTCCAAACAAAATGTAAATGTCTACCAGTAATACAATACAATTTTAGTACACAAGCACTTCTTGTTCTTCTTCCACTTTCTCTGTCTCTTCTATGTGGGGTCAATGTGCCTGACTAACCTTTTCCATAGAGCTTGGTTTTGCATGTCCTCCCCAGTCAGGCCTTTTCTCTTCAAATTTTCTTTTGCTTTATCCATCCACCTCTGCTTTCTCTTCCCCTGTACTTCCATTACCATCACTCTTTTGCCCATATATTCATTGACTCTAATCATCACATGTCTGTACCACTTCAATCTACTTTCCTATACTTTCTTAGTATACTTTTGTTGGACTTATGATTGTCTCTTTACTTATTTTGTCCTTTGTTGTTAACTCCACACATCCATCTTAACATTCTCATGTCTGCCACATCCAACTTCTTTTAACGTGCTCGCTTTACTACCCATGTCTCAGCTCCATACGTCTTACTACAGGTCTTAAAAACCTCACCTATAATTTTCATTTTAATTCTTTGATAACACAATACTCCTGATAGTTTCTTCCAACTGTTCCATCCACACTGCCCTCTATGGGTTATCTCTGCATCTAATTTTCCATCTTGAGCTACCACTTATCCTAGATATTTAAATGTATCCCCTCTTTTCGATAGCCCTTCACTGCAGGCTAACTTCTGAATACTGATCATCATTAAACCTCAAATATTCTGTGTTCTTCCTATTTATCTTCAATCCTCTATCTTCCAATGCCCTTCACCATGTTTCCAACTTCCCCTCCACTTCTTCTTTTCTTGTTCAACATTTACATTTGTTTGCTTAGCAGACACTTTTATCCGAAGTGACTTACAAAAGAGGTAAACAATCAAGTAACATTAGGGTAGGGCCTGTTTGTTCAGCAAGTGTAATAGGACAGGTGGTTCTACACAACACCATGACATCAGCAAAAACCATTGTCTTAAGTGTACATTCTCTTATTCCCTTTCAGTAAATCACAAACTTTACCTGTAATCAAATTATTCACCAAAAGCACCATATTAATTTCAGAAACTGTTACAGACAGTTTGTTTTTAACCTAAGAAGAAATCTTCAGTAACAGAAAAGACTGAATCTTCTGGTACTGGTATTTGCTTTGTAGTTAATTCAAAGTAACAGCAATCACTTTTCTTTCAATATTGAACACATTACAATAAAACACTTAACAGAAAATGCAACATTGCAGTATACTATTCTATCGTTTTACCAGGTGACACATGAAAAACCAACCCCTGACTATAGCCTAAATCATGGAGAAAATGCTGACATGACCTTTGTGACACATCTGTGTGTTGTGATAACCATCACTTTGGCTTATCAGGACTTTTTTCTTTAAGATTTGGATATTGGTAGGATACATACAGAAAGGTTTCCTGGTTTCGGTGCATTGCCAATAGAACCAGAAGTGTGTCACTTTTTCACCAATTATTGAATAGTATGTTTCACAGCAGCGCTCATATTCTTTCACATATGCCTCATATGCCAACTTAAAGGAGTCTGTGTGAACATACACCTCCACAAACACAATATGCTGATCCTGAGAATAAGTTATGCCTTCTCTATAGGGGACTTGTCTTTAAATTCACTTCACCTCTTATGTCTGTTGCTGCTAAAGCCAGGGTGGGGATCCATACTGCATGCAGGTTTACTTTTTCTTGCATCACCCTGTAAAAATACAAAATTTCAACTGACAATACAAGTCAAACAAGAATGTATTATTAGCGTACTTTAAGAGGAGCTTTGAAAATGCATGTTATTATATATAGAGAAAACCTACACTTTGGAAACATCAACCAATGTAAACATAAATTAAAAATATAGAACAGTTCATTTTAAAGAGGTAAGGCCTGAAGAAAAAGGCAGTTCTTTAATTTACATGCTCCAGTTCATGGAACTTCATTGTAATGATGTGACATTTTAACAGGCTTGGAGGCTTTGTACATCCAGAAGTTAATTGGAATTATTATTTGGTATATTCATTATGTCTGGAACACAATTCATGTTGATTATCGTTATGTATAGTGTTTACTGCAACTTCATGTTGTTTTTTTTTTTAACAGGTGTCTCCTTTTTGTTGCTAGGCGCGTGTTACTCTCATTACTCCATGGGTGTGATCCTTTATGAACTGGAACTGGATGAAGTTTGTACCCAAGATTGTAGATAGTTTTTGCAAACAATATTTATTAAAATTTAGTGGTATTCTGGTGTTGGGTGGGTTACTGGTTACAGAAAAGTGAAACTCTATTTCTGACCACGAATTAGGGATACATATTGGGTTTAGGTATCTATGATTATGGCAGCTTTCAGTTTTGACTATGGTGTGTGTTGCTTGATTACGATTCCTTCTTTGCCTGTTTTCTGATTATTAAGTCCCAGTTCCTGTTTGCATGGAGCCAGAAAATTAAAATCATTAACTTTATTTATTTAATCATTTTGAAGTAAATAAATAATTTTAAAGGAAAAGCTTGGAGCCGTAAGAAGAATAAAAATCCTCGATGTGGGTAATCCTTACAGATAGGTACTCTGTTGGATTAATGTTGATAGATTTCTAAGTGAATGTTTAGAGTTTCGTAGATGATTCTGTCTCTGATGGGAGATCAGTGTACTTGAGTTAGCTGATCTCCAATGTTGTCACTGCATTTGATCCAAGTCAGAACTCTAATAGCTGTATTTTAAACGTTTTGTGGCCTGTTGATACTTTGTTCAAAAATAAAAACACTGAAGATAATCAAAACACATTATACTAGGCGCTAAAAAGGGAATCCATTAATCAGTTATTACTATATAAGAAGACATTAACAATATCATTTGTCTTAATAAGAGTTATAATGCACAAATAAAGCAGTTATTCATCTCTTTCTTCAACATGGCATATTAAAGGCATTTAAACTGGATTCAAACATTAAGATGGAAACATACACTTTCCAGTTATTTGAGCATCATGAGCAGATTACATGCAGTTGGGGATAGTTTTGGGTCCCGTGTAGAAAGCAACAGTCAGTGTGCAGATGTTTTCAAAAAAGAACCACATAAAGAAAGTCTCTTCAATGCCTTATGGATATACAGTAATTTACCAACGTTGGTTTAGGAACGTCTTCAGTATCCAGTCCTGCAATGTCTTATTAACAGTGAACTATTCTTTGTTCACCAACATTTTTCCTGTTAGTTTGAAAATGCTAATTTAACACCAATTCTTATACTTTAACTTTAAAAACCTTTGGACCAATTTCAGATCTCCTCTTTTTTCAAAACAATTCAAAATTAGCAATTAAGCTAGTCTTTAAATAGAACCTGTTTTCAAGAAGATTTTCAGCTAGAAATGTTCTTTTAGTAAAGTATGAAAATACTGTTTAATGAAAGCAATCAATAATTTCAGGTTTAACTTAGCTGCTAGACATTAAGTAATCTGGTCATTTTCAGACTAAGCTCTTTTTGGCAATACAGACTAAAAGAGTTTTATACTGTGCAATGGATTATAGAGTAGGGTGATATTAGGTGAAATCATCTTGAAACCGATTTTAACATATAAAAGTGGTAGAAAAACACAGTACATGCAGTGAATCTGTGTTGATTAAAGTTAACATCTGGAGATTTTTTAGGACCTCTTATCAACGAATAGTCATTTTATATTGTGCATTTCATCAAGAACATCATTTCATGTTGTTTTACAAAGTGAACAAAAACACATTCCAAAACAGCATGATAAAATGCAAGGGGTTCTTTAAGACATTTCCCCATCTTTCTGTTTCCAAGCCATTTTTTGAGGTAACTGAGAAACTACAGCATTGCAGCTCCTAGTCCAGTAGTTTGGTACAAGGCTGCCATTGCCCTGATTGTTACCATGCAAGATGCTATTAATTCCTAACCAATTTTCACCAAACAGAATAGGTACATTTTTTGTGAAAAGGTGGTCTTTAAACAAAAAGAAATTTACGGCAATGTATTTGCTTAATATATGGAATCTTTTTTACCCCATTGAGATGATACAAATGTTCAGAAATGGCTATTGATCAGCAAGTAATAACAGTAAAATCAGCAGTGCATAACTTGATTTTTCTTGAGGTGTTAGGAAACTATTAGACTGTTTATATAAGTTTAATGAGAAGCAGACACACTATATTGAGATGTAATTTATTTAAAATTTCTCTGAAATAAATAGATTTTTTTATTAAGCACAGAAACATTTTGAAAAATTCATGACAAGATCTTTCAAAGCATAATAAAAATATGCAAAATAGCAATCAATAAATGACCCACTAAAACAAAATAAAACAAAAGGTAAATTTAGTGGGTTTTAAAGTTGAACAACACGGACACCTTCTATACAATCCATGTTTGCTAAGTGGATAGCTGTGCCCATGCTGCAACAGATTCTTAGGGGCCTGCCAGTTGCACAGTGACTGATGAAGAACCCTCATTCCTTGATCATTTTGACATTTGTTTGCCTTTTCTACTGTTTCATTTGCTCATCTTGGCTGGTGCACTGCTCTCATTATCTGAAGTTTGAACTTGCAAGATGATGGTATGGGATGTCCATCAAATATTGTTTTGATTGACCATAAACCTCATGTACAAAAATGTATTCCTTTGATGTTAGCATAACAGTTTTGAAGTTGTAATCTTTATGTAAAAGCCATTCATTTTCACCCTTCAGTGACAAAGTGTGTAGTGCACAGATGGAACTACACAGACATAATGAAGAAAATTGTATATGTTGACTACAGTAAACAAATCTAATTCTCAGATTAACAATATTATATCACAAAAAGAGTACAATCAGGATAAATGCAGGTGTTACTCAAGATTCATATTAAAGAAGATAATGTAAATGAGTTCACACAAGTAGTTGTAAAACAAGTCCTTGGAAAAGTTAGCAGGTCACAGCCAGTGATCTTACTTACCTGGCTGGTTGGTTTAAGGTAAACAATACAGACAAATAATCTGGTAGGCTGAAATTAAAAGTTTTATATTTCATTAGCAGAGTTTGTAATACAATGTATGCAGGAAGCCATTGTATTTGGGACAGTTGAGGGAAATCAAGTTCACTACATTTGATTCATGTTAGGGTTCTGTTATCAGATGATATTCAAGCAGAAAGATCACTGAAATGTCAATTGCAGTATTGCTGTTGAACGATGATAAAAGTGTGAGAGGGAATTTCTGCATCAGACTGGAAAGAATCAACTATTTTGCTCTCTGGCAGTGTATCTTAAATGGTAAGAAGCTGCAGAGACTTCTAACTTACAGGGTTGAAATTCTCCTTATATATAAAGAAGGTGTTTTTACAGTTATGATAGTGACTTTCAAATACATCTCAGCTAGCAAAACACTTAAATGAATATAAAAAGCTGCACGTTATAAAACATCCTGCACTTTAACCGAGACAGCAGAATCTCATGGAGGTAATCCTAAGGAAGTAAGTTAAATAGTTTGCATGTATCCTGGTTCTAAAATGAGAAACATTCAGATTGAGGTTAAATATCTTTGTGTGTTTTAGACTCAGACAACATTCTGCATATCACTTTTTTAATTTGAAGTTTTTTTTTTGTTTTGGTCCTAAAAATGTATGAAATAGAATAGCCATTTATTGATTATTTTGTATAAATAAATAAATTAAGTAAAAGCAAAATTGTTGCTCTTTGGAACAGTCAATTCTTATAAACCCCAATTCCAAAAAAGTTGGGACGCTGTGTAAAATGTTGTTACAGCTGGATGGAGGTGGTACCCAGCCGGGACGCCGGAGAAGACCGGGGGAGGGCTGGTGTCTCCTCCAGACCTCGAGGGGGCGACCGCCCTGGAGGCCTCGGGTAAAGAGCTGCGAAGCTCGACCTTGTAGGGACCCGGGGTTACCACCAGGGGGACCCCAATACTTGGAAGACCCTAGACCTCAGCACTTCCGCCACACCAGGAAGTGCTGGGGGGAAGAGAAAGTAGGGACACCCGGAGTGCTTCTGGAGAGACAGCCAGCACTTCCGCCACACTGGGGCGTGTCGATGGGAGATTGCCGGGAGCACATCCGGGTGCTTATTTAAAGGGGCCGCCTCCCTCCAGTCGATGACAAGAGTCGGGTGGAAGAGTGGCAACGTCTGGAGGAGGCAGGAGGCGGTCAGAAGAAAAGGGAAAGAGAGAAAGAAAGAGAAGAAGAAGAAGAAAGAGAGGAAGAAAGAGAAGGCATTGGATTGGCCTGGACTGAGGGGTATTGGGGGTTGGTGAGCGGAACTGTAAATAAGAAAATGAAAAATAAACGTGTGTTCGTGGGTGACGTTAACGTGTCTGCCTGTCTGTGTCCAGGGCAAAGTTCACAATGTATATAAAAACAGAATGCAGTGATTTGAAAATCTCATAAATTATTTTTTATTCACAATAGAACATAGAAAATACATCAAATGTTGAAAGTGAAACATTTTACTATTTCATGAAAAATATTAGCTCATTTTGAATTTAATGGCAGCATCACATCTCATAAAAGTTAGAACTGGGGCAACAAAAGACTATAAAAGTAAATGATACTTTAAAAAAACAGATGGAGGAACATTTTGCAAATAATAAGGCTCATTGGCAACATGAATGGGTAGAAAAAGAGCATCTTAAAGAGGCATAGTCTCTCAGAAGTAAACATGTTCACCAATCTGCAAAAAACAGCGTCTACAAATTGTAGCACGATATCAAAATAATGTTCCTCAATGTAAAATTATGAAGACTTTGAATATCCCATCATCTACACTGTAGAATATCATCAAAAGATTCGAGAATCTGGAGAAATCTCTGTGTGCACAGGACCTCAGTATTGGATGAACAATGATCTTCAAGCCCTCTGACTGCACTGCATTAAAAACAGGAATAATTTTGTAATGGAAATCACTGCATGGGCTCCGGAACTCTTCCAGAAATCATTGTCTGTAAACATAATTTGCCATGCCATTCACAAATTCAGGTTAAAGCTCTATCATGCAAAGAAGAAGCCATATTTGAACATCATCCAGAAATGCTACTGTCTTCTCTTGGCCAAAACTCATTTAACATACACTGAGGCAAATTTGAAAACTGTTCTGTGGTCAGATAAATCGAAACTTGATATTCTTTTTGGAAAACACGGATGCTGCATCCTCCATACTGAAGAGGAGAGGGATCATCCAGCTTGTTATCAGTGCTCATTTCAAAATACTGCATCTCTGATGGCATGGGGGTGCATTAGTACCAATGGAATTGGCAGCTTGCATATCTGGAAAGGCACCATCAATGCTGAAAGGTATATACAGGTTTTAGAGCAACATATTCTCCCATCCAGACAACGCCTTTTTCAGGGAAGGCCTTGCATATTTCAGCAAGACAATGCTAAACCACATACTGCATCTATTACAACAGCATGGCTTCGTAGTAGAAGAGACCACGTGCTGAATTGGCCTGCCTGCAGTCCAGACCTTTCACCAACTGAAAACATGAAACTAAACATACGACAAAGAAGACCCAGAACTGTAGAGTAGCTAGAATCCTATATCATACAGCAATGGGACAACGTTCCACTCCCAAAAAGTCCAGCAACTGGTCTCCTCAGTTCCTAGACGTTTACAGACTATTGTTAAAAGAAGAGGGGATGCTACACAGTGGTAAACATGGCCCTGTCCCAACTTTTTTGAGACGTGTTGCTGCTGTTAAATTCAAAATAACCTGATTGTTTTCCTAAAATAGTACATTTTCTCGGTTTAGACATTTGATATGTGTTCCACAATTCATTTCCCTGTATTTTTCAATATTTATGATAATGTTTTGCACAACAAATTCTATGATTCCCACTTCTCTTTTTGAAATGTATTCTTCAGTTCCTTCTTTGAAAAACAGCCTTAAACAAAAAGGCATTTTGAATGAAAAAAAAGAAAATAAGTGGGGTAACTCTGCTAAATTTTGGAAGATAAGTAAACGTGTTTATTCTGCTTGCCCATGTTGCTCACATTTAATTTGTAAACAAAGACTTTTTATAAAGTTTTTACAGTATGTACAGAGTTATTTGCTGTATAGCTCAATGGTCAGTGGCTTAATGTAACCCAACACATCAAAGTAATTTGTATCCAGTATGTTTACAATTATTTGATAGATGCTACCTAGGTTGGTAAAAATTTAAGTCATGAATGTGCACTATTCTAGGCAAATGGCAATATGACCAGATATGAAATGACCAATAAAACCATCAGCTGCCAAAATATATATCTAATTTGAGATAAATTGGGCCCTGATGTCCAGTAAGAGTGTGAACCTGAGAAGCTGGTTTGAAGACCCAACTTTTTAAACCATCTTTTTCCACATCAAAGAACCATTTAAAAAATTGTAGCCTTGTCACTCTTTTGCCATTGTGTAACCCCAACCTTGAGAGTCTTTCCACTTATTCACTTATAAGCAGAGGTGTAGCGACTGCAGAGGGCACTAGGGGGGGCATCCAAGGGCATCTGTTTACATAGGCATTAGCTGCAATGAGAAATCTGCAGGAACCCCTCTTGATATACGACATTCTTTCACTACAATGACACAATCAGAAAACCACCCTAATGTCTGATGTGAGAGTGTTTCTGATCGATGTTACTTTTTTTTAGTAACATTAAATGCAATCAGTGCCATTTTCACAAATCATGAAGATGATTTACATATTGTCACGCATGCGCGAGTAGGAGACCGCGGACGGATCCGAAATCAATTCGAAGGACGTTCGCCGGTAGGGAATGGCGGGGTACTAACCTTTCTGCTCTTTCTTTCAGGAAAAAAGACGCTCCGCCATCGTAACCTGACCGCACTACGTCCACTTCCGCCCTTCCTCCGCCATCTTCTCTGACGTCAGCAGTCCCGTCATCCCTCACGCCTCCTTCCCAGCATTCCTCCACTTCCGGTCCCTCCTATATAAAATGGCCGCCGACGCCCGTGAAGGCGTCGCGTATTTGAATGATATTTGCTGTTTGTTCAAACGACTGTGTATATTGACAAACTGTTTTTTTTTGTTTACAGTATACGGGGCCAAAACCCCAACCCTTTATGCTGTGTTTGTTTCCTTCTTTTACAATATCTATAACCTAAAATTGGATTGACTTGTTTTATTTAGATAATTTGACCATTTCTGACTCGGCTTCAGTTGGTCTTCCATTGTAGTCAGTGCACAGCCAAAATCAGCAGCACCAATTACACCACAGGGTGAGTGGATAACAGACAGACAGAGGTCTAAGTTAGTGGACCTAATTTAGTGGACCTGCAGACCTGGATCTTCCTAATAATGTTTCCGCTGGAGAGAGGCGTTTTCATTTTTAAAGCTTACTTGACATCTACCATGTTCCAGGAAAAACTTTTAGCCATAGCGGTTTGGAGTACATAATGGCTACATCTGCTGTAGCTCAATCCGGTACACAGAAATTTTGAAAGTTACAGTAATACCTTTATGAGACATTTTTTGTTAATTTCTATTATATTCACTTCTTATGTATTTTTAACTATCATGGCATGCAATTTATATTGATTTTTTATTACACATTACATTTTTTGCATTTTTATTTACTCTTTCACTTATTTTGATTTATAAAACTTACTTTATTCTACTATTAGTGTTTTTCTATTTTCTATACAAATGTTGTGTTTATTACGGTGTTTTATTTATATAAACCGTTTTTCATCAAATTAAAACAAAGGATTTGTGTTTATTAAATTCTCCCTGTTGATCTTATTAATTTTGACTTTACGTAAAATAATATTAATAAACTTTACCACATTTGGATTTGGTGACAATGATTTCTTGCCTAGGGCACCCAGAGTTCCTAGAATAACCTCTGCTTATAAGGACCCACAGATTTAGTTTAAGGGGGCCCTGCATGATGTAGCACTAGATTTTCGACTTTGTAGGAAAATATGGAGATATGAAAGCTCTCAAACAGGAAGGTGGAGCATTTGAGAAAGGGACTGGAGAAGAAAGTGAAAGTCTGTTCTCTGACTTCCAAAGATGGGAAGACTGCCCTGCTGGGTAAATGAGGCAGAAGAATCCAATTTGCAACTATGGCTTAGTGCGATAGCTAATGTTTTATTTGGAAAACAAAAAAATAAACTCTTTAACATTGTCTTTAGAAGAGTAGCCAGGGAGCATCATAATTATCATTCACTTCAAATTAGCTAATGAAAAAACAAGAGAAAATTGAGTTGCAAGATCAAGCATCAGATTGAACCTGTAATGGTAAAGACCTTTGGTAACTGAAACAGATATACACATATACCTGAAGCTGCTTTTACAGTAAAGTATTTTTATCCCAAACTCTTGTATATATGCAAAGCTGGCTATTTATAGTTGTATGTTTTTTTATTTCTTGTTAAAATTGGCACTGTGTATAAGTCTGTTTAGTGTGTAACTTTGAATAAAAAAGCTAGTAAACCTTCAATGTGTAAACTACAATAGCAGCTTATATACTGTACTACAACAGCAGCTTATATTTTCTATCCTCAAATACTACATTTATATTTTTGTGTAATTGCTAAAGCAATAATGTGCCAAGAGGAAGAAAAAAGTTTGCCACTAGCATCCATTCAACTGAAAAGTTAATAAATTACATTATCATCCTTCATTAGAGCCTTTTATCACACATTCATCTTGACTTTGGGAATAAAAGCTAACAACTAGATCAGGAAAATCAGAAGCAACTCAGCATGGGGTAGAATCTTTGAGGCACAACTAACAGCAGGAAGCAAAATGAACCTGAAGCAATTGCAGCCCACTGATAAACATTAGCAAGGAAACTCAATTATGGTACTGCTCTGCCATGCTTGAGAATGTTGACAGGAAAGCTTTTTACCCAATGTTTTAATTAAATATCCAGGAAACCAATAATTCTCCATGGCTGGTGGCAGTGCTCTGCCTCGTTGTGGATAAATGTTTGCACGATAGCTCTGTTGAGGACTTCAACAAACAAGACTGTAAGAAGGCTTTGGCTAAAGCACTTGAGATGAAGAATGCACTAGTGATTAGAAACTAGCAGTGAAATCACAGGCAGGTTTAATCCACCCAAATGTCAGTCTAACGTTTACAAGTTGGCAATCCCATCTTCATCAGCAGACAAAAGGGCACTGGTTAGTCATCTGTTTAATTCTCTCGCTGCTGCATGTCATTTGAATGTTGAAGGAAAATCCCTTGATTCAGTCTGCCATTTCTGACAGTTTCCCTCTAGACCACATTAATCAGCCTTTTAGAGAGCTGAATGCAAAGCAGGCACCAGGCAACCAAGATACCAAATGAGGACAGAAAATAACTGCTGTGCAAGGTTTGTATAGACAACACAATTATCAACAGACATTGATATTAATTATTTCTGAAAATTTATCTAGAAAACTTTGGTGTGTGCTAATAAAACTGAATCTCTTTTGTAAGCATGCTATAATTATCATTTAGTATATAATTTATATTGGGTGTGAGCAACACAGACTGAGTGGCAAAAGTCACATATTATAAAAGTATTGATTTCTCTTTGCTGAAAAAAAGGTACAAATCTATGCACTTGCGTGGAAGTATATATCTACAACTGAAAAGCTGACAAAGAAGAACTGCAGACAGTGCTGTGATAATTGTATTTAGCCTAAACATAAGGCTTTGGATGTCTTTGAAAACTATATTAGCAATTCACTGTCTAGCCATAAACCTAATTTGAAGTAGACCTAATAATGGCTGATATCATGCAAATATGAGTAATACTAAATTAAAATATTTCTGGCAGCATTTTTTAAGGTACATAGGCTTTCTGTCTCTTCACTTAAATAAGAAAGATAAGATGAGTGTCTTATGTAGAAAACATTAAAATGCAGCATGTTCATTTTTCTTAGCAAAATCAAAAATGCATCATATCAGCCCATCATTTTCTTATTTAAAGTTTTTCAAAACAACTGAAAGATCGGATAACTTATTTGTAAATTGTTTATGTAAGATGCATAAAATTCTTGTATTTATATAACAATATAAATCAATATAACATTCACATAAATTTAATACATTTATCACAATAAGTATACAAATACTACAAGGGCATTTTTCATGATGAGCATAATAGTAGGTTGCTTACATATATCATTTTTGAGCATTAGGAATAAACAAACTGTAACATTTGAAAAAGTCTGTTTGTTTGTAACATTAAATGAAAAATTTTCTGACAGAGTTTATGATATAAAGGTTTTCCCAAAGTAAAATAAAAAATGTCAACGTGTGATATTCTGTTAAATGCAATTATAGATCAGTAAATACATGTGAAAACAAGGAAAATACCACTATAACCAATAGTCTTTCCTATCATGTTTGCTGATTAATAATGAGATCTTGTTATTTGCAATAATATTCCCCTGATACCAAATGAGAGGTTACTGATCTTGTAGCCCTGATGAATCATATTAACACTTGTCAAAACAATGATTGCATTGTCTGGAAATAAACGAATCAACAACAATCTTGTGCCATAAGAATCAAATCTGAAAGGAGATTCGATAGGATGTGTATAAGCACACAAGACAAATCTATGTAATATATTATGTCTTAGATCCTAAGCTGTGCTTTAGATATCAAATTTGCCACATTATGAATTTTTTAAAGCCACAACAACACAGCAAAAAAGATGAAGAAAGCCAACTATGGAAGTTATACGCCAATCAGTTTCTTAATGTTACATATTTAATGCACATCACAAGGCCCGTACTGTAATATGATGCCTAAGAGTCAGGTAAATATTACCTTTTTGGAAGTGATATTGCATAATTACATTCTAAGCATACTGGCAAAGCTAGAAGAAAAACGCTTTGGATATTTATTTGAGATGTCTTTATGAAATAATATCACATCTTAAGTAATAAATTGCCTCTCTTGACTTTTATTAATGTATGCTAATGTCAGTTTACTTCACACATATAATTAATAATATTCTCATATTGTGCCATTAGTAAATGCATTTTTAATATTTATTGCAACATTTTGCTGTATAGTGTAATAACTTTGAGTATATTTCAGCTGCTTAAAAAATATAAACTGGAATAGTACAGCAGACATCTTATCTGCTGTGTTCCTAGAGAATATTTTAAATTAGTACTTTTAATGTAACAGACTTTACACAGAGATAAAGAACAATAAAGTTAGAATCTAACAGGACAGAATAACAGAGTATTGTATTTTTCATTTGGTAAATTTATTTTCATCATACATATGATTGTTTTCCAACAACCTCTTTTTTTTTGGTAAAACATAATGCAATTTGTAAAATGTAGTTTATCTGAAAGATATCACATGACAACAATAAATAAAACTCTCTGGGAAATTGACATGTAATTAAAAAAATGCCTTTAAACTATCCCATTTGCAAGAATATGTGAAAACATAATTTCTTTAAATAGCAATTTTTATCTTATTTTAACAAACATCCATCCATCCATCCATTATCCAACCCGCTATATCCTAACTACAGGGTCACGGGGGTCTGCTGGAGCCAATTCCAGCCAGCACAGGGCTCAAGGCAGGAAACAAACCCAGGGGAGGTGCCAGCCCACCGCAGGGCACACACACACACACCCACACACCAAGCACACACTAGGGACAATTTAGAATCACCAATGCACTTAACCTGTATGTCTTTGGACTGTGGGAGGATTTAACAAACATAGTAATTGAAAATACATTTTCTTGACACTACCATTCTTAACATTAGGCCTGCTTTACTGTACATAAGCCGTAGGGAAGCTAACTACACCTCTTAAGTCATTGTGTCTGAATGACAGATAGATATGTTGGTGTGCTGCAAGAATAAGATAGCCATTATAAATGCACTAATCCAGACCTTTACGTGGAGATGTTGGTAGAGTAAAGGTGTAATTATAGTTCTTAAAAGCAAGAGCATCTACAGGATTGTGCAAAATAAAAAAAAACAATAGGGCAAAGGTTATGCGATAATTTTTGATAAAAACAAATTCTCTGTTTGAAGACAACATTTGAGTGGTAAGTGGCATGTTGAAATATTTCTGCTATCAGTTTTCTTATTAACATTTGAAGACTTGTGACAATAAACTGCAACATTACACATATTCATATTGGTATTTTTATTAATTACAAGCTTACATTTTTTTAAAGTGAAATTTATTTATTAATCACAATTCTCCTAATACCAAAAATAGATCATTTCCTAAGAAAAATGTCTTACAAGAGCTAAAGGGGTTATCACATTCATATCATACCATATGCATAACACAGAACACAAGACTGAAAACAGGAATTTAGCGCTCCTATCAAATTAAAAAATGTAGTACATACAGATCCAACAAAACTTCTCTTTAGCCCTGTACTCAGTTAAGTATTATAGATGTACTGTAAATTATTATTTACAAATATACAACAAAAATGCCTTGATTTTAAGGTGGTTAGATCTTCTTACCAAGAAAATAGTAGCTCCTATTATCAAGCTACAATTTAGTTTTACAAAAAGCTGACATACTGTGTGCTGAACAGTTGTAACAGAAAGATGTAATTTTTCAATGTTATCAAATCCAGTCGCTCATGTAATGGATTTTGCATTTCTCATAAATATATTAAAGAGCAGAATATATAATAAATCATTCTACAAGTAGTTAATGTATAGTACAGAGTCTGATTTTATGAAGCTTTACATAGCTAATGAAGAATAAAATTAAATAATAAAGCACCTTTCTGTTATTCTGTTATAGAATAGACTAAGTAGTGAATTAACTTCTAATACATTAATTTAGTGCATCAGTTATTTATTATGGGGTTTTTCTGCCTAGTGCTTAGAAAGTTCTTCACTTTATAGATAAAAGGAGAATGTACTAGTATGGGTGTAGGTTATGGAAACAAAGCACAGAAAGCATCACAAAAAATCTTTCACAATATTGGATCATCAACAAAGATGTTCAAAATATGAAAATGTAATTGTCTCTTCAACTGTGTAACAAGACTGAAATATGTCTTTTTCAAAATAAAACTGACAAATCTGAAACTTGATATCATACTTACTGACTGAGGTTATGCTGGTGTGTATTTCTAGATTAGTATTTTTTGAGATCTAACTCTTTTGTTGCATTGGACTATGGAGAAAAATGTCCCCTCTTATGTTTTGCCAGGAAAGTGCATTTTACTTTTATCATATTTATGGTATTGAGTACAGTGAATAGTCAGGTAAAAGCAAAGGAGGTACTGTGTGTTTTATTTTAAGCAATGCATGGTGTATGGTTACAAAAATAATCTCAAAACACTACTGTCCTGATCTGGTATGCAGAATGATCAAAAGCTTACATATGAACTTGCCAAAGAGTTTTCCAAGGTGTTTCTGACTACCATTTACATCTCACTACAAACCAACCCTAGCAAAGGCCATAACAAGCTACACAACATTATTAAAAAATACGAACACCTACATCTTGACAGATTATTTATTGTTGCCTGGGACTTCAACAAAGCATATCTAAGACCCAAAATATCAATGTATAATTTGCCAAACCATGCATGTTAACACTCTCGCACACCATTACAACCCAATAAAAGATGCTTGCTGTCCTTGTTTTGGACAATCAGCTCACCTGTCAGTATTCCAGCTTTCCAGCTTATAAGCAGAGTGGGGAGGACTTGGTAGTAAAAGTGGTTCAGTGCAAAACTAAATGCAGGATTATTTTGATTCTGCAAATTGAGGCATGTTTAGAAATTACTCATTAGACATGGGTGAATTTTCAAGCATTGAACCAACCCTCTTACTTCCTGATAAGAAAATTTGGATCACCAACAACATTTAAAATTCACTAAAGACTGGAAGACTGGTTCTGATGAATTTTGGATCATCAAAAATGGAAACACACAAGAAATGTTGGTTTAAACTTAGAAAAGCAGTTGAAATTGCAATATTTCAATATTGGGATAATGTGGAACAGGAATATAGCAACACTCAAAATGCATGCAATCTTGGAAAAATGCTTCTAGAAGCTTATGGCTTACAAAGTAAAACCTCATCCAGTGTCGTCCACATTTTCTTTCCTGCATGAACTTTGATCATGAGAACAGACTTACCTATGCAGCACATCTTTCATGCTTCATTGGTTCTGAGGAAGACCTAAGGAAGGAATCTGAGGAAGTGTTTTAGAAACCCATAACAATTATTTAGCTGCCATTTTTAGTGGCATGTTTAATGTCCTGTTGAAGGATGCTAAAGTTCTCACCTCCTTCCAAAACACAACAAATAACTCTCTACCAAAGTAAAATGGGCAGTTTCAATGACTGCAGACTGGTGGCAATGACTTCCATAAGCAATGCTTTGAAAGGCTAGTTCTAGGGCAGATAAAATGTTATATTGAAACTTAGTAATACCTCAGTTAACAAATCTTCTGAGAAAGAAACTGCTTTATAACAAAGTCAGCCTAAAACGTGTGGTGGCGCATGCATAAGTTCAAGTTCCTGTCAGCTATAGTGGTGTGGATGTCACTAATAGTTTTTACCTGGCATACTGAAGCATAATTATACTTGAGTGATACGTTATGGCATATGTACTGGAGTTCTTTTAATTATCTAATAAAGTAATAAATACAATTTACCCAGTATATCATAAGAAAATGTAAGTCATATCTTTAGAAGCTAAAATCCTGATTTTAAAAAGGATAGAAGCTGGAGAAAAGAAATACCACATAACAGAATTATTGAAGTTAACACCTAACAATGAAAGGAGATAGAGCAGAGCATAACCGAGGAGGTTCCCTACCTAAAACCCATTGGCCTGGAAGTATGTTCGCTGGTTAGTTTCCTTAAGAATCCTGGCTTGGGTTGCTCATTGATTCTGGAAAGGTAGTCAGACAGTAGTGGTATGAGGTGAATCCAGTGGTGTGAATATGCAGGCAGTTTATGAGGCAGATAAGCGCTCACAGAGCTGGGTAGAAGGAGCCAGTATTACTGAAGAGTAGTCAAGGTAGTAGAAGGCAGTTTTGGCACAGCAACAGAATAAACAACAGTAATCAACACTACCCCACCCACATGCCCTGGGGGTCATTATAGTACATATCCTTATTTCTCCTGTGGAACATTTTGTTATTAAATGAAGCATTTTGTCTAATTTTTTTTTTAAATACTGTGCCTTTTTTGCAGTTTAAAATGGAGAACACAGTGCACAGTACATCCACTGTCAGCTTTGTTCAATTGTCATTTACAATGGTTATCACAGGTGAAGTCTACATGTAAATAAGGAAGTAAAATAGCACAAAGTCTCACATGTGAATAAAAATATAGGCCAACATTGCATCTCTACCAAAATGCTTTGAAAATGCATACATCTTTAATGTGAAAATAAAATGAAAAAATCAAGTATTTACAGTTTTCATTGATCTCCTTATGTAATCACAGTACCTTGAAGTTGTTACTGGTAGCTAAGTAAGACGTGAACAACCCAATTAAAGACCAACAAAAAATGAGGCACAAGTTTGTGGCACTTACTATCCCAAGGACAACTACAGTATTTACAGCCCAAGGGTATAAGAAAGTGTTTCTAATCACCTTTTACTGAAGTTTAGAGCAGGTTCAAATGTTATCCTGGTAAGTCTTGGAAATGCAGAGCCATATAGTATTAGAATTAGAAATGTTGTTTAGTAGCAAGCTGAATACTATATTTATGAGTAGCTCTTATGTAGGGCAGTACAGTAGCTATTCCATGGGTCTTGTGTCTTGGGTTTGAAACTCATGCCAGGTCCTTATATGTGTGGAGTCTGCAAATTGTCCCCAAGTGAGCAATGGGTTTCTTCCCACATTCCCAAAGACATTCTAGTGAAGTGTATTAGTGATTCCAAATAAATCTGAGTGGTAATGTGGACGTGTGCATTTGTGTGAGTTGGTTCAAATGGACACCTGTCTTGTCTGTCCCCCAATATGGACCTGTTGGTTTTGGGTTAAATGCTATACATCCTTAGGTCCTGCAATAAATCTGGTTTAGGTCCTGGTGTGTGTCCTGGTGCAGATATGACACAGAAAAACAATAATGGATTCATGCTTCTGATTTGCCATACCATTTTGAGTGGTGTATCTAATATTTGCAATAGTTTTTCAGAAATGTGTTGCCTGGCAAGTTCTTTTATTCATGGCTTCAGTGTGATGATGGAAGTCAAATCATAAGAGAACATATAAACTGTAAGCTTCTGTTAACTTTTGAAGTTCTTTCATGAATTCAAGTTTTTTTAGATTATTAAATTTCCTGTATACTAGAATTTTTCTTTTTTTCTCGACTACAGAATTCATTTGTCATCCAATACTTTTTATTTCAGAAAATTATTTTAAAAATGTCATAATCTCTTCCAAAAACCCTAATCACCAACAAACTCAAATTCTGATTGAACACTTATGTAGCTAAATTCGCATTGGCTGTTTTCTGGAAATCCTCTCTCTTCTCATTTTGGGATGTCCTCTTTGTAGAATACAGTCCTTCTGAAATTCTCCACATCAGGTATTAAAGGGCCATCCCATTCTAGTATCTGCTATTCAGCTGGTTGTGGCTATTTATTCTGGTAATTGTTGTCCTTGGAGTGAGCCCATAATTCAACAATTCATTCCGTTTTATACTTTTCATCTAACTCTTAATATGCAGAATTCTATCATCTTAGCCAATCATCTATCGCCACCAGTAACTTTGTAAGTTAGCCTCATTTGCCTATGCTTAAAGCAACATTTAATTAATCCTTTAGTTACACTCAGTTCTTATCCTTACATTTAATAATTTATTTTTATAACTTCAAATAACCATATACTTGTATTAGATTATAACATTATAATAATAATAATTAATTACATTTATATTGAGTAAAATATTGATTAAAATTCTATACTTGCCACAACTGTATATTTTTTACAAGTTTTGATTGATTTCAATATTTATTATATATGCATAGACCTATACTGCAGAATCCTGGTAATAAATGGTGCAGCAGTCAATGCGTTAATAAAGCTGTAACTAGTACTCTCATGGAGCGACATCAGTCTTAATGATCCTTAGTCCTTTGGGTGTTTTAACAGTATATTTTCCACATAATATTTTTTTTTTTCTTTTTTTTGCTGAAACAGGCAGTCTCTTCTTGCACTAAACATGATTTGGCAACATACTCTGCCCTCCATATGTTATGGATAAAATATGACCTATTGTATATTGAAGCACATTTATATATCCATGCTACATCGCTCACAGCATACCTGTACATGGTCCATGGTCTAATGAACCTATCAAGGTGCAACATCATGAACACCAAAAAGTGAACATAAGTTAAGGTGACCAAACAAAAACAAATGGAAAAATAAGTAAAAAGGACATTGTGAAAATGCAGTCAGCAGTCCCAAATTACAATGAGAAACATCTACAGCGTTTTACACCAAATAAACACTTTATAGTAAATAAACTCATAAGGTTGGAAGTAATCAGCACTTACTGGAAATTAAAATCACATACACAGGTGTTTCACTGAATATGTTGTCTCTGAGCTTTATCTGGTCACAAGTTCTTGTCAGCATGTTGATCCTTCCAATATAATGTGGAACAAAAAAGACTTGCTAGGCTTGGTCAGGCACACAATCTGCTGCAGACACAGCCTCCAGCAAAAACAAGTTATATGTAGTTGTGATTACAAATCTCCCTATTATATACTGAAAAGAATAGCATCGAGGAAGGATGAGCCAGATAGAAGGAAGTCCATCATGATTTAGCCATGGGCTCTGTTTACAGAAAATTTGTGAAATATTAAGTTATACCACAAAAAATGTTTACAGGCAGGTCTGCTTCACTAGTTCACTCTCACTGCTTGTTTTAGGACAGTGTTGTTTAACACATTATATGATGGTATAGGCAATGAAATTGCCATAATATGTTATTATTTTCATATATTCAAAAATCTCCTAGTGCACATTTCTGATTAAACTTATGAAAAATAGAATGATTTAACAAATCATTATTATTCTTTTGATAACAACTGTCATGAAAACCATGAATGTTCTTAATCCTTGTATAGTTATTGAACAGAAAAAGCCCTTTATGTGGTCTATGTGATAGAGTTTGTTATAATGGTATTCATTTTAAGATACAGATTGATGTATTATGTGCAAGATAAACTAATAGTTTGAATATATACATAAATATAACATATACATAAAATAACACTTTGAAACCCTCAATTGAGGTCACATAATTCTGAAGTCTATCACAAAAAAGTGCATTCCACAAAAAAAAAAACAGTATTCGTAAAATTCCACTACAAAGCATCACAAACAAAAGAAATATTAAAATAACAACAAGAAATATAGATTGAATACGGCCAAAAATACAAAATATTAATTTCATCATCTTATGAATAAGATTCATAATACCCATTAACTTTGATGCTCTAGACCGTGGACATCCAAAAAAAGACATTGATAACCTGGCCTTTTGAGCTTAGCAATACCTCTGAATTGGGAATGGGTCAACATGAGGAAACCATTTTGTGGAATCAGAGTTTTCTTGTGCTATAACATGGATGTCCGTCTAGGAATCACTTGCCCCTGGGGTATCCCCATTGTTAGCCTCAGGAGAGCATTCTGCTGTGATTAAATTCATTGAAAAAAGTGTCTGCTCTAAGATTCCTGGAAAAAAGGTAACAAGGCAGCTGGCTGCTTAAGAATACAGGATGGTTTCTTGAAGTCAAAGAGGTGGCTGTCTAATTAGGGCTTGCACTGTGCTTTATATGGAAACATATACACATCAGAGCTGCTACAAAGACAGACTGTGGCTATTTGTAGTATATTGTCCTATTTTTTATTTTTTTTGTTACTGTGCATTGCTTTTTGTCCTTTCACTGTATGCTTTCAGAGATGACAAATGCAACAAAATTAATGTACACTTGATGACAATAAAGGCAATCAAAATCAATCAAATATAAAAAAGTTCAACAAGGTGTTCAGTAAAGCATTTATAAGGAAATATTTATGGTTTTAGTTGTGCACACAAAACAGCAATGAAAAAAAAAATGCATTTTTAGTGAGAGTGCATAAACCCTTATTTGTTAGTTGTATTCAACATTTTACATGTAACTGTTTGTCTAACACAAATAGAAATTATTTGCTAAATACACAGTGAAAATGTAAAAAAAAAGTACTGACTTGGAATGTACTACGTGTGTTACCTGTCTAAGATAAGCTGAAATAATCTATGTAGACCTCATGTTTTTAATTTGATACATGAGTTGTCCATTTAGTCTAGAACAATAATGCACATATAATCACTTCCCCTTTCTTACCAGATAGAGCCACCTGTTTTTATAGCTTCCTCTTGGCATTGCTTGTCAAATTGACTACTCTTATAGTCAAAGCATTTGTGATGGTGCAGGTCGGCCCCACGCTACCAGGTCCTTCCAGGGAGCCCCTTGAATCCACTACCCCAATAAAGTATCCAAGAGTGTGCCAGCGGATGAGGACACAACACACAACGCAAGGAGTAGGTATGAAAACGATAAGTGCTTTTATTAAAATCAATTCAAACCAAAGTGTCCAAAAAGAACAGTGCAAAAAGTTCAATGATTAATAATCCAATAAAAAGAAGTGAAGGTGGAGGTTAAGATCCAATAAATAAATATCTATTAAAATCAGAGGTTAAAAGCCAAAGACAATCCACAAAACTCTGAGCTCCAAATACTGGCCTTTTTAAACCTGCTGGCTCCTCTCCCTATCCTATTCAGACTTCACAGAAGGAGGAGACGCTGCCCAACAGGTACAGTCAACCTTCACATACTGGCTCACCACGCTATCTGCCTACATCCCTTGCCAGCTATCCCTCAGCATCTGAAGGAGACACCGCATGCCAGGATGCTCCTACTCCCCTGCAATTGCTCAGTAGGAGTGCCGTTTCTCCCACCTCAGGCTCCTGCAGCCCTGAAGCACTGTCCCGACCACCTGCTTCCTGCTCCTTGCAGCATGGATATGCTTGCTCTCTCTCACTCTCTCTCTTTCCATTTAACCTCCATCTCTCGCTCGTCTTTCTCTCTCCTTGGCCAATCTATTTTTCCTCCTTTCATTTCTCTCTCTCCTTTATATGCCTTTGTGGACATAGCACCTCAATACAACACCACAGAGAGCTGATGAAACAACCGAAACAGACAGCACCCTCACGTGCAAATGCATCTTGCCTCAATTACCTCACCAACCTCCCACAGTTACGGGAGCACACACAGACAGAGATTGATTCTGCCATTCAATTATTTATTCATTTAAAAACAGGCTACTGATTTCCCAGCTGTGGACCTTCTATTCCACAGTGTTTAGCTTAGAAAATGCAGCAGTGGTTGCTGCTACATTTGCCTGGTTTAGTGACTCTAGCCTGGTCATGTTGGGCTTTGGTTTCCCAACATGCATGTCAGTTTATCAACTGGACAGACACACAGATACACAGACACATAAATAGAAACTTATCCTTTTAATTTAAGAAAGTATTTTATAAGGTACCACCTGAGAGGTTAGGCATTAACCTAAAAGAAGTGGGAGTTCAGGGTGTTGTTCGTAGATCGGTGCAAAATTGGCTCAGACAAACGAAACAGAGGGTTATGGTACAAGAAACCTTATCAGAACTGAGTGATGTTAAGAGAGGCATCCCACAGGGGTTAGTGCTAGGGCCGCTGCTATTTTAAATATATTTATAAATGATTTGGAAAGGAACATAAGTAACGAGCTGGTTAAGTTTGCAGATGATAACAAGCTAAGTGGATCGGCAGATAATCTAAAATCCGTAGAATCATTACAGAGGGACTTTAACAGCATACAGACTTCGACAAATTTGTGGGAGATGAAGTTTAATGTAAATAAATGTAAAGTATTAAATGTAGGAAGTAAAAACGTTAGGTTTGAATACACATTGGTAGGTCAGAAAATCAAAAGTACAGCTTATTAGAAGGATTTAAGAGCCGTAGCAGACTCAATATTATCAACTGCCAGACAGTATTCAGAAGCCATTAAGAAGACAGAACAGAATGTTAAGTTATATAGCACGATGTGTGGAGTACAAGGACAAGAAAGCTATGCTCAAGCTTTATAAAGCCACTGGTTAGAACACACCTAGAATACTGTGTACAGATTTGGTCTCCAGGCTACAAAAAGGACATAGCTAGAAAAAGTCCAGACAGGAGCGACTAGGCTGATTCCAGGGCTACAGGGGATGAATTATGAGGAAAGGTTAAAAGAGCTGAGCCTATACAGTTTAAGCAAAATGAGGAGACATAATTGAAGTGATTAAAATTATGAAAGGAATTAGTATAGTGGATCAAGAGTGTTCTTTTAAAATACGTTCATTAAGTTGGAAACTTGTTAAGGGTAAATTTCACACAAACATTAGGAAGTTTTTCTTTAGAAAGAGAACCATAGACAAATAGAAAAAGCTCTACCAAGTAGCGTAGTAGACAGTAGACTTCATAGACCTTCAAAACTTGACTTGATGGTATTTTAGAAGAATTAAGTTGATAGGACTTGCAAGCTTTGTTGGACTGAATGCTGTGTTCTCATCTAGATTGTTTTAATGTTCTAATATTAAAGAAAATATGCCGATTTCTGTCAGTCCAACAGTTACTCTTTGATAGATTTATTCAGCACTAGTAAAATACCCGCGCTTCGCAGCGGCGAAGTACTGCCTTAAAATTTTTATTAAGAAGAAAAGTAAACCTTTTTAAACTGAGGGAAAACATACCAATACTCATTTGTTAAGGATCTCTTTGTATGCCATGTTGTCAGTTCAGCCCTCCGGTTGTAATATGACCAAGCTGTGCGCTGAGCTTACTCTTGAGCATGCAATGTACAGTTGGCCATGTGAACAGTAATCTTGTCTCAAATCTCACAGCTTGGATTGCTGCTGTCATAATCGGTTTGAGTTTCATGGTTTGTTTCAATTACATTAGTATTTACAGGACTTGTTGTGTTGAAGTGACATTCGGCATCTGTCAAGCGTTGTAAGCATACAACCGGTTTCATCGATAACTTCACATCCAGCTTTTGAGAGTTTAAACATTCATAAACATCAAAGTGTCCACTACTGAAATCGTCACCTGTGAATCTAAGATGTTTAAGAGGCATTGGTGGTTGTCCAAAGGTGTAAAATATTCGGCCATTTCGGTACACTTGAAAGCGACAACTGAACAATTCAGCAGCAGCCATCAACCTACATGCAGAACCATAGGTGAAGGGCTTAAGCATTTCACTCTTATCGTGCTCCTGTGTAGTATAATTATCTCCTGTACCGTCATCAGTCCACACCTTGAACCTGTCCCAGTCATTCAATACATAAGACACAATGTTCCTCCGGATATCAAGAGTGAGCCTGATATGGCCGTGCAATATGTAACACAGAGAATGGAAAAGGCAGGCGCCATCTCTGGGCATGGAAACCACTCGGTAAGTGACAGTTCTTTGATTGATGGTGATCACCACAATAGACATGTTAAATGGGGTACGGTTGGAACAATAAAAGAAATGGGTACCTGAACAATGTAAACTAAGTCTAAAATACCTATACAATAACTATAATCGTAATAAACGAACAATAAAACAACGGAGATTAAATAAAAAGGCTGCAGTTATCAGCAGGGAGACGTGAATACCGTGGCGAAGCAAGGAAGGGAATGAAGAGACCGGAGCGACGGACAACCTTATATAGGCAGGCAGCCAACAACATGGGAGGCATGGGGATGGGGGACCCAACACCGCCTCACACGGTGACCAAGCTGCAGGCTATGGACGTATATATGCACGTAAGTAGGATTCAGTTAGCGTTGGGAACCCGCGTACGAAATTTCTTGAAGATGGGCCCGTAGGTAACAAAGACCGTTGGAAAGTTCAATATGGCAGCCGACAGTGGCGTCATACCACCGAAATAAGTATGTACATTGGTTTCGGTTAGCGCAGGGAAGCCGCCTACCAAATTTCCTGAAGATGGGGCCATAAATAAGAAAATTTAACATGGCGGACATTGTCGACCGTTATGACCGTTACGCGTAGAATGTCGAAATGAAACCTGCT
The DNA here is from genome assembly GCA_026402145.1 of Polypterus bichir lapradei. Classification (NCBI taxonomy): domain Eukaryota; kingdom Metazoa; phylum Chordata; class Cladistia; order Polypteriformes; family Polypteridae; genus Polypterus; species Polypterus bichir. The sequence goes on along the minus strand of JANRMT010062842.1, from coordinate 5,596,746 downwards.
TATCTTTTGTAAGTAAGCTGTAAGGAATGAGTCTGCCAAATTTCAGCCTTCTACCTACACGGGAAGTTGGAGAATTAGTGATGAGTGAGTGAGTCAGTGAGTCAGTGAGTGCTTTGCCTTTTATTAGTATAGATTAACATTAACAATGCACCATCTATCAAAATTTATTTTAGAATGCATGTAGTAATAAAAGGCATTTCATTTTTAATCCAACAAATGGCACATCACAAACATTAACATTGCTTTTACATATCCCATACCAAATGGCATATAACAGAGACATGGCAAGCAGATGGGCACACAAATACACAGACACACACTGGTACTTCTCCTTTTAAAAAGGTGGATAACATGATTTCTTTAAGTCCAGCAGTTACTCTTTGTTGGATGTATTCAGTGTTAATGATTGCAATGCACCATATATTGGATTGTATTTTGTAATGCATTTAGCAGGGGTCCTCAACTCCAGTCCTGGAGGGCCCCAGTGGCTGCAGGTTTTCATTCTAACCCTTTTCTTAATTGGCGACCAGTATTTGCTACTAATTAACTCCTTTTCCTTTAATTTTAATTGACTTGTTTTTTAAGATTTGTTCCCCTAAAATTCTTCATCATTCCTCTGAATTGTTTCATTTCTTTCCTTAATCAGAAATTAAAGTGAATTGAGTGAGCCAACAGAAGACCAACTAAGTTAGGGCCTCAAACTCCAACAAATTTCACTCCAACCAGTTGCTTAATTAGGCACCAATTCTTGTTGTTAATTAAACCCATTCTTTAATTCCATGGCTTGTTGATGCTCTCATTGTGCAATAGCATACATTTCTGAAATTGTTGGTTTTCTCTTTTCTAAGAGTACTGTTAAAATGTTTTAGGGACCTGAGCAGATCGAAGTTCCTGAGACTTTCAACTTTCTTTATTTTCAGATATTGTATGATGGTCACAGTTTACTGGTCGTGTTTTGGTTCATTTTGTGTCTCATTAATTTTTTGCTGGTTATTAAGGAAAAAGAAACAATTAAGGGGTCTGAGTCTTCAAGAGCAAGTCAAATAAAATGAATTCAAAAGAAGCTAATTAGCAGCTAAAACAGGACACTAATTAAGAAAAGGGTTAGAATGAAACCCTGCAGCCACTGCGGCCCTCCAGGACTGGAGTTGGGGACCCAGGCATATAGGATAAAAACAACAGATGGCGCATCACAAACATTAGCACTGCTTTTACAAATCCCAAACCAAATTGCAAATAACAGAGACGTAGGAACAGGATGGGCACACAAATACACAGACATACACAAAGATACATATTATTTTATTAAGTTTGACATGCATGTTATGTATCATGTTTTGTTCTCAATATTTTTAGTATTTCATAAGTGTGAAATGTACAAAGTTGATTTAGACCTGAAATGGGAAGGGGAAATAAGAAGAGAAAATGAAATGCACTTTTAATACAATACAATACTATGACCTGTGAATATTGAGTGAGCTGTGACAGTCCAATTTCTCATCACTAAAACAAATATAGAAATCTTTTTATTACCTTTCGCACATTTTTTCTGTAGCTCGGAGGAAGTCCTAACAAAAGATACCTGAGCTGAATGAATAAAGATGCATCTTCCAACTGTCACTTCAAAAAAAATCAATTTATTTATAACATAAAAGCAGTATAAAGTTATGCCAAATTAGTTTTGTTTTTAACTGAATTTGTTAAAATTTCATCATACATTATGGAAACTGTTATTTTAATTTTGTTTAAAAATAAAGAGAAGGGGTTGAGTTTCTAAAATGATTTTTATTTCTGATAAAAATATACTTTACTAGTCAATCTGTCAGTTGAGCACTTCTGTTGAAGAGAATACATGTGAACATGGGTTCTCTCTGTAAATTTCCCTTTGGCTTTGGCTGAATAGACTGACATATAGTGCCATCTGTGCCCACTCCATGTCTGTGTGCACTTTTACAAAATTACATAATTTTGACCAAACACATTCATAAGAATAGAACTCCCAGATGTGCTATTGTGCAGAAAGAAGTTTCTGTACATCTTGATTAAAGGAAAAAAAAGGTTGTGACAGAATATTTCTGTGCTTTCCTGATGTTGCACTGCAAATTCACAAGTAGTTATTTAATAATGTAACCCTAATTATGTGGAGGCCTGGATCCTTATTGTAGCTATTTGTAGATGCAGCTTGCAAGGTTTCCCTTTGCGGATTCACTAACTTTTACCATTTACCCTAGTTACTCTGAAAATAAATTAATGAACTGTATTGGCTTCTAAATTAGTTGTGAAGAAATGTGCAGTTTTAAAAAAATACTTGCCAAAATTTTTATTTAATTATACTGTATGCGATATATAAAATTATCCATTAAAAACTGCTCAGGAAACAACTTTCTACTGAAAAGTACAAAGGTTTCATCTCATTTAGAAGATAAATTCCATTGCTTCTCACTTGTAAAAATTACTATGTAAAATACAGCCATGTTAGTTTATACATCATTGGTTTAATATTGTATAATATATAGTATACTGTACATGTAACCATTAAAATAATCTTGCCCATTTATTTTAGCACACAATTAAATGAATGCTTCCCCAGAAACAGCTAGCACCTCAGCAATATAAAAAATAGGCAAAGTACAGGGATATTTTTAGATCTATGAAAATACTTAAAAATTGCAAGTGACTCCTCACAGTATGGTTATGTCTCTTATCTGCTTGAACCCAGATTTTGGCTTGCCATCCATCTTAATATACATATTGCATGTTCTGTATAGCCAACAAAGAATGCCCCCATGCATAAAATTCCAATTAACAATGGAATGATTATGAGAGGAAATTATTCACTTGTTTGCTGGGATAAGTGCCAATGCAGAAAATATTATGACTTGAAAGAATGTGAACACAGAAGTAAACATAACACTGCCAACATATTATGTTTTGGTAAAGTATTCTGCAATCTGCTATCTCAACAAATTCCAAAAATAATTACCATTTTCAATTATTAGATCATAAATAACATTTTAATGGTGAAGCTCATGAATACACATTCATATTCAAAAATGTGATCTTCGAATCTAAATTAATTTCCTTACAAAAAACTTAATGAAGCACTGTAATTGATTGAAAGAAGATTTCAAGAAATACTTGTTTGCTTTTCAGCCACTATACTTGAAATTCACTTATTTATATGCCTAACTATAGAAGAATAAGACCCTTGACTAAAATACATCATTATTTGAAATCTTCCCAGAAGTAGTTTCTTAAAAAGGGAATCAATGGAACATGTTTATTCAGGTAAATATGATAATTAAAAAATCTAGCATTGTAGATAAAACGTCCCACAAAGGAAAAAAGCTGTATGAGGGTCATGCTAAAAAGTATGAGAAACTGAGATGAAATCCCTTCTGGAAGCCAAATGACTCTGGGAAGAAAAAGAGCCACAAGGTGAGTGGTATTCTCTTAATTTAAAGTTGAATTGCAGGGTTTATTTTTGGCTGATAAATGTGTTCACTGATTGCGGTTGGAGTAAGGGCTAATCACAATTTTTGCTTGATGCTTCAATTCATATGCTATGGGACAAACAGGGAATATGGGTTTGCCAGTCATAAATTTCTCATGCACACCCTTTGAACTGGCAAGGTTGTGAAGTCATATTAAGTTTTTATCAATATTATGAAACAAATAATAATCTAGTAACATTGTCATCTTTGTATTGTATTTAGACTAATTTCTTTCACAGCTATTTGATTTTCTATGTATTTTCAATGATAAAAATGAGAGATTATTTACACTCTTAAAAATAAAGGTGCCAAAGTGATTCTTCAGAGTGATGCCATAGAAGAACTTTCTTTGGTTCTCAAACCATGCACATACAGGTTCCAGAAATAACAGTTATTTATTTTATTTGTAACAGCTCCCATAAATAGTCACAAACAGATGATAACAGATTTGTGAATTACCAATGGGTTCCTGATTTTAAAAGGATTCTTGTTGAATACACTAACACAGGCTAAGTTCAGGTTGTCTTGATCTGTTTTATTCTGCTAAGTAGCCTACTTTATGATTTCTGTACTGTCCATATATTAGGAACATTTTCAAAGCCCAAAGTACCAATTTTATATGCAAAGAACCCTTCTCAGAATCAAATTGTTCTTTATCAAGCAACGGTTCTTTAAGGAACCACACAGTGAGGTGCCATTAAAGAGCCATTATTAATAGGAGTGCAGACCAAGTAGCAAATCAAAACCAAAATGCCAAATGGAAATTCACTGAAACATAAAATTGAAAAATGAGATGTCTCAAGTGGTAACTCAGGGGTATTAAAGTTAGGGCACTATTGTTCTGAGGCTTTAGAAAAGCCACGGTGAGTGTTGTCACACACATATGCCTGGGAGACACCTTCACGACTTGTCAACTTGTAATTCCACCCCGAGACAAAGGATGACACTGGCTTGTAACATTTCTCCAATTCTTCCCTCTGACGATCTAGTAGCCAAGATCTCAGAGGCACATGATATCACTTCCAGTTCTGGGACTTCTGAACCCATCCCCTTTTGCCTCACCAATTCATAACCAGCACCTCTGCCATCTTTCTCCAGTCTTATTGGAGACTTACATCTGGAAGGACGTTGCACTTATGACATGTTAACTCTAACTTTGTTATTTTGATCTCACAATAAATGGGGTTTGCCTGATGGTACCCCAACTCATTATATGTGTTTCTGTGCTTTATTTTCTGTGTTTAGTTGATTTTTATTGTTCATATCTCTCTTTTTATAAAATCCAACTTCTGTCTGTCTGCTTTTGATGAGAGAACTACTTAACGGATTTAGATAGGGTTTTTTTTCTATAATTTGCTTGAACATTCCAGTTGATTTTGCGACCTCTCTCATTGCACTAACTATCATAGTTCACTTTTGGTACCGATTTATTTGCATGAATTCGAGAGACATGCAGTGGGCTGAGGAAAGGGGGGCGGGCCCTCCTCACTCATGCACCAGCCTCAGGGCATGTTCCTTACCTCTGCTTAGCTAGCGAATGAGAGAACTACTTAATGGATTTAGATTGGGTTTTTTTTCTGTAATTTGCCTGAACATTGTGGTTGATTTTGCTACTTTCTCTCATCGTGCTAAGAATCATAGTTCGCTTCAAGGAGCGATATATTTGTGCTAATCCAAGACAGAGGCTGCAGGCCGATGGGAAGGGAAAGCATTACTTCAGGAGTAGGGAGCCAGTCAGGGCCCTCCTCACTGTCTTGTTTCACTGCTATGCGGGTGGAGCCGCGGGGGACGGCTAGTTACACATATAATCCTTTAGCCCACCAGGTACACCCATTCAATCAGATTTGAGAAAAATGAAGAACTATTAACAAAAAAAAAACCAGTTTTAATCACTAGTAGCTAGACTTCAGTTAAAAAAATACATACCAGAATCCTGATACTGAGGAGGAATTAAAGCAAATAGGCACAGGCACATGCACGTGCTTCATACAAGTTGGTAAATATGGTTTAATAAATATACTTGGCAAACAGAATATGATTTAGTAATCTGAAGAGCAAAACTTTCATAAGGCTTTAAAAATGTATAAAGATGTTATCATCATTCTCAAATACTCTCACATTCCCAGCAAAGCAATGAAGTAATTAAAAAGCCATATATACTTTTTTCTTCATTTTTATTGTAATGTCTCTTTTATAATTTGTAAAGTACTTTAAGCTGTATTTCTGTATGAAAATGTGCTACATAAATGAATGCTGTTTTTGTGGAATGCAAATCAGTAGAGATGCTTGAACATTTTAATATGTTACTGAGGTCCCATTAGGCTTGCTGTGTGCACTTTTCATTAGCACAATATAAGAAAGATATTGCAGCAGTGGAAGCTGGGCAAAGAAGAGCAGCCAGGTGCATCCCTTGCCTGAAGTACTTGTTCTGTTTTGAAAGTATAAGGGAACTGAACAGAGAAGGTTATGCTGCAGCCTAATCCAGATCTACAAAATCTTAAAAAGCTGTGATAAGCCAGATGCAGCAGAATTCTTTCTGTTACAGTAATAGTAAATTCCATACTTGTGAATGCCAGTGGAGATATATTCGAAACGGAAACCAGGAAGTGCACCTACTCATAACAAGGGCAAGGGATGGTATTAATTTTGAAAAGATGGCTAAATGTATGGTGCTTTTGAAAACAGATCCATCCAATCCTTCTAACTCATAGTGGTTCCACTTATAGACAATGACCTTTATGTCATTTTAATTACTTAGTGCTTGCTGTCCCCTTCTAGGACTTATTTTATCAAAGGAAACAGGATAACAGCACTCTAAAGATAAAACAAGATTAACTGGATTCAGAGACTGATTAGCAACATGAAATGAAGATTTACTAGTGGGAATCAGTAAACAAATAGGTAAGAACAGTGTTTGGAGAAATCGACAAACTCAGATTCAAATTTCAAAAGTAATGTGCAGGACTCACTATTCCAAGGTAGATTGCTAGCACTACGGATATGAAGTTCAAGTGATCTAACCTCATAAAATAAATGCCCATCACCAGTCACACAATATAGAGAATTTGCAAAAATGGAAGGCACACACTGAAGGATGCATCTGTTGCCTAGTAACGGGACAAACTTGGTAGTCAGAAACTCACAGATAGGCAGAGTGGTCTCCATTCATTTGTAAACTGGATTATGCTCTCATGTTATACCTCATTTATATTTAAATATTGCTTTGTAGTCCTTAGAAACAGAGGTTTTTACATTAGCCATTTTTTTCTTAATTTGGTTGTGCACTTCTGTGTTTTTTTCCTTCTAAAGATATAGCATTGCAAGGATGCTAAATCAGTTTTGTAACATTGTATCCCTCAGGAATGTTCCATGCTCTATAGAGTAAAAAGAAAATTCAGATTCAGCAGATGTCATTAGTTTTGAGATGACGATGCACAGCAAACAGGCCATCATTTTTGAACAGATGTACAGACAATTATTCACATAAAGAACAAAATGTCAAACCTCACAAGTAGTTCAGAAAGCACTGCAAATTTCTTAGTTGCACTTGACAAGATTTACTGTGCCTTTCATGGAGTCTGGTTTACAGTAAAGTGGCAGCACCAAGGTGTGTTTGGTAAATACAAAAGCATCTTCACACAGTGTTTCTAATTTCCTCTTTGTTAGTAATACCAAAAAATAGCACATACAAAAAAATCAGAACAAAAAACTTACTTTATTTGGTGAGGCTAATAAACATATTGAGTATTGCCATCTTGCTTGTACAGCTAATTAACATCATATCAACTGAATATATAATTATATATAATTTATATAAAAAAAACTTCATGCTTAATTATAGTCATATGTACACCACTACCTATACTAACACTTTCCTTGCATATAAAGTGTCAATTTTTTTGGAAAGGATGTTTTGTTGCAGAGGAGACTTTTTACAGTGCAGCGGGAAAAGGATTGGAGGGAAAAGAGCAACATAACTATCTTCCTTATTTACATATAGACAAAATAATAACCAGAAGATCAAAGTTGTGTATTGTGTTTATTTTCTTACATACATATGGGAGGATTACAAAATTGCTCAACACAAAGTAAACAACAAAGCTGAAGGTTAAACAAAACTCTAACGTCCCTCAGGTTATTGATGAATAGGTAAGTGTGGAAGTCTATCATTTGTTCATCTTATTATTATCTTCTTCTTCTTATTATTATTATTATCATCATATTAGTTCATGTCCTTGCCCACCTCTGCAGTACCATGAAACACTTGCCCCTCTCCTCTCATCTACGAGGGATGTTCAAAATGTTTCCGCACTTTTTTTTTTAACTCTGTTTATTAAGAATTTCAAAAACAAATTACATCACTTTTCTACATAGTCACCTTCCTTTGTGATGCAACTTTTTAATGCCATCAGCAAAAATTTCTTCTCTTTTCGTGAATCAGTTCCAGTGTTCTTTCTTCATTCCTTGTGGTCGTGGCTGTAGCTGGGTCCGGAGCACTCTGCATCCGTCACAGAAATACGGCCATTTTGGAACATTTCAATCCACCCATAGACGAGTCTACAAGAGACAACTTTATCCCCATACTGAGCACACATGCGGAGATCAATTTGTGCTACGGGCACACCTTTTGCGCACAAAAAGCGTACAACAATTTATGTTTCGTAGCCATCTTCACCACAAGGTGACAACTCTTATACTAAACTGCAAGGGCAGTCGGCTTGCCAGACAGAACCAGTCATTTGATACTCTCAGACACGACCAATTACTACTCCTCCCGCCTTCACAAATATAAAAATGTCGAAACTTTTTGAACGTCCCTCGTATTTCTCTCAGTCCTGACAATGTACTGCTGCCAATGAGATTTTCCCACCACCTCTTTTATAAACATTAGGCTCAGTCTACCAGTGGAAACTTTAAAGGCCATGCAGTGTTATTTTCCTGCCCAGCCTTGGAGTCATAGAGGCTCCCCCTTGGCTGCAGTGACACTTAGTTAGAGCTCTTCCTTGCAACTCCTGAAGTTCCTGAACCCTTCAAGGCTTTATTTGCATATGCTTAACATAGTAGTTGGACTTGAAAGTATCAGCTTCCTGACAACCCTCTCTGATGTGACCTATGAATTGAAACCCTAACCTCTGCTTTACTCAGTAAAGAATACTGCACTGCCACTTATTGCCTTAGAGGTCTTGAATCTCCTTGCTAGCCTACCTTGCCCTCACTCCTGATATCTGCTAGGTGACTGGCCCTCTAGCATACTATAGAGGAAGACATTTTTTTCATCCAGATCTCTATTTTATCTCTCTCATATCAGTTCTTCTGTATCTTGCACTTTCTGTACACCATACCTGACAGAGTATATCACCCAAAGCATTTTCTGCTTTCTTACAGCATCCTACTGGCCCACTGCTCCTTCTATCAGAATAGGCATCTCCCATATGAATTTTTCCTTTGTGACCCCTCATAAGTTTGGTGAGCACTTAGTATTTATTGAACAGAAATCTGGTTTAAAATGTCAGGTATACTTGTGTTAATGGTTTCCATCAACAATGTCTTAAAGTACTTTATGGTGACTGATGTACGAGCCACTGGCTATTTTTTTAATTGTGGCAGGTCCCTTATATTTTGGTACAGGGATTTCTTAAAACAAATATAAACAACATACTGAAGCAGTAAAAGGTGACAGATGTCTGTATATACTTCATCCTGCTTGCCAGCACAATCTTTAGCAACAGGGTCAGGGACTCATCTTAGACTGACAACTTTGTAAGTATTCATCCCTTTAAATGTTTGTCTCAGATTAGTCAATGTGATACACAATAAACAATCCATGTTTATTTTATATTCTCTGCAACATCTGTTGTGTACCCGTTCAAGTTTAGTGATGAATCTTTGAGCACAGCCCGCAGACTCTAAGCAATCTGACAGTAATCCATCTGTTTCCTCAGATCGGCACTGTATTGCTTTTGTCACTGCCTCCTCCAGCTTCTAAATTGTGTTTGTAAATAGGAAGAAGTCTTCATTCATTCATTTTCCAACCCCCTTACTCAAAATAAAGTTACAGAGGACTGGAGAATATCATAGCGATAATGGGTACAATTCAAGAACCCACTTTATGATAGTCGGCATAGTTCATTTTTGGGGGAACTCAGTCATTCACAGACGGTCACAATATCATTGTCCAAGGTGTGAACAAGGAGAGCAGCAATAAAGAAGAATGCAGTGCAAGAGGCATTCTGATAATATTTTGGGGGCATTTTTTTTAATTCCCTAGCAACAATGGAAAAAGGAGCAGGGTAAGCAGTTTCATAATTGTTAATTATACCACGTGATTAAGTTTATATCACCACTGCATTAATTCCTGTTTTGAATATACATTCTTCTACCATAATAATTTATAGAGCGGGATGAAATTTCTCTTTAGAATCCAGTGTTCTTAATCAGAAGAAGTGAAATGCAATAAGCTTTTCATATCTGAAATCCATGTCATCAGAAAAACGACACTGCTGCTTTGTTTCTCTTTGTTGAGTGTGCTGAAATCCGTAATATGGATGTACCGAAAAGTACTTATAAGGTGAACCTGAAGATTTACAGTGAATGAAGAGAAAGAAAAGATATATGACTGGTAACTAGGGCAGATGGCAAAAAAGTGTAAAAGATTTAAAAGGAATATTAAAAGAGAAGGACTGTATTACAGAAAAAAAAGAATATACCAAAACAGATTTAAAAGAGTTAAAAGCAAGTGTAAGAAAAGATAATGAAAGAAAAGGCTAAAAGAAGCCACCATGAACCTGGAAGGATGTTACTCAAATCACTCACTCATTCTTGTGTGTAGGCAGCAATGGGTTATACTTCACTAACTATAGGTAAGTGTTTATTCCCAACCAGTAACTGCCTGAAATGAGTGACTGTCTGACTGCTAGCCTTTAAACTAGCTCTGACAAAATTCATATTTCTACAGAACATAAACATGTCGGTATGCTAATGAGTGCTGCAATGGTTGAACATTGCACTATTTTAATTTCTTTATTGATGTACTTTATTTTCCTGTTCTTTTCACTTGATACTGGGGAAACTAGTACAATACAATACAAATTTATTTTTGCATAGCCCAAAATCACACAAGAAGTGCCACAATGGGCTTTAACAGGCCCTACATCTTGAGAGCCCCCCGGCCTTGAATCTCTAAGAAGACAAGGAAAAACTCCCAAAAAAACTCTTGTAGGGAAAAAATGGAAGAAACCTTGGCAAAGGCAGTTCAAAAAGAGACCCCTTTCCAGGTTGGTTGGGGGTGTCAAAAAGAAGGGGGCTAATACAATACAATACACAGAATAGAACACAAGTAATCCTCAATACAGTATAACAGTAAAATGAAAAAAATACAAGTACAAAGGAGAATTTAACAGTAGATGATATCACATAATATGATTTGGATTTGTTCAGAGTCCTAGTGAAGTGAGAATTCCAATGTGCTGGTTGAATTCAAACAAAATGACCCCTTTTATTGGCTAACTAAAAAGATTACAATATGCAAGCTTTCAAGGCAACTCAGGCCCCTTCTTCAGGCAAGATGTATATATTGCATATTAAACTTCAACTTGAAGTGTGTGTTCAAACCCAATTAAAGGGATCAATAACAGATTCCACTTTCTAATTTATTCAGACATACTGTAAGTGCCACTAAAAATAACATTTGTTGTACTTTTCATATATGATGCATTATACAAAAGACTTTATAGAAAAAACTATTTACATAATATTATTTGCCCATCCATCCATTCAGCAATAATTAGTTTTCTTTTTTCTTTCTGATTGTTAGTAAAAAATCATTTAAATGAAAATATACAGATTCACATGATGTAAGTCTGCTTATGGCCAGTTCATCTGTCATGTAAGAAAATTAATTAAATTCCTATAAATATTTTAAATGTTCCCTTTTTCTTCCTCATTTTCCATTTGTTTGCCATGTTCTGAATTTTGCCCAGGTCTTTCTAAAAATTTGTGCGTAATTACAATATATCATATGCCTACAATTATGGTGGCATCTGTACATGTTAACAAGTAATCTGAAACTTTCAAAACTCAACTCTATGTTATTTTCTGGAGGAATTAGGTAAACAGGATCAATAAGCTTGTTAGGCTGAATGGCCTTTTCAAAATTGTTTAAATTACTAATATTATAAAATTCATGTACTCTCTGTATTCTACATTAGAATCTGTGTATTGAATATAAATTAGAAGGTGTAATGATTCAAGAACAGATCCCCTAGGGACTCCAGTGCGGACGCAGCTACATGTGAGCCATTCTCCACTCATCTCTACTTTTTTGTCTTCAGCCTAATAGCAACTTTGAAATCTAATTTTGTAAGTCTCCATTTTTCAACAACTTCTAGCTTCTAGCTTTGGAAGTATCTTTTATTTAGAACCTTAATGTGTTTTTGACAGTCCAGGAAAATTAATTTACATGATTTGCTTTTGTATTCAACCCCAATTTAAATGTTCAGAAAAGTCCAACAAATTGCTTTGGTGGGATATTCACTCATATAACCATGTTAACTGTTATTTAGGATATTATTTTCTTATATTTCTGAAAATAGTTTACATAATCTTACACAGAATAAAGGCATATTGGTCCATAATTATTGGGATATTTTGCCTCCTCATTGCTGGATCATACAACCCATTATGAACTGTGCATATGAACTTCATTAAATATCACTACTTTCTATTAATTAATTAATTTCATATGTATTTTTTTCACAGGCATTGACTAAAAATGAGTGTACTTCACACTAAAATGAAATATTAACTTTAATAAAAAAAGAATTATTATTATAGTCTGAATGTATCATGTCAGTATTATTGTCAAATACACCAATATAAAATTTTAGCTCTAATTATTAACTGTTTTCTGTGGTAGTTTTGAATGCATGGCAGAATACATTTAAGTACAGTATATAGATAAGAAAACAAAAATATCAACAAATACACTTGATTACGAGTCTGTTATTGTTTCATTAAGCATATGAAAGCTGAAGAGTAACCAAAAGGGAACAATTCCGAGCATTATTTAGAGAGATTATGCAAGCATCATATAAGGGCATTTGTACCCAGGCTCCAAACATGTCAATGTTATTTTCCTTTTGTTATTACAACATAATTGTTTATTCAAACATGAGAAAAAACTGAGACTAAGGAAGATCTGAAATGAAGTAATGCGGTTTGTAATTATAAAAGGAGGATTTTACAGTAAACATAGAAGTACAAGGATTACAACAACAATTATACATTCAACATACGACTGCATGACACTGTATCTTTCTGTGTTAGTCAAATTTCTATTTCCAGTCTCTTAAACTGTGCCCCCTGCATATCCAATTCAAGAATAGAAATGTTTTTTTATTAAATAATTAAATTTGTATGCGAAGCATTTCCACCTCTACAGAGTTTACACCTCCATGCTTTCACAGGTAAAGAGTGGACCAGTTTTTGAATACCAGTAGTAGCTCAATGTATCTTTCTCATTATAAAGAAAAGAAAAAGTAGTGAAATGGAGCATATAGTCAACAAGTAAAATATCCTGCCTGCATTTACTATTGTGGAGGAAAGAAAAAACAGAACTGGCCCACTGAGCCATAACTAAAAAATTGAAGCAATATGACTATTACCAGTTCAACGAACACACTCACCCCGCCATTGCACTGTATAGTTTCACATGGCAGATTAAGGCATGCACTAATATTTAAGCACACAATGGACAGCTTCCATACTAGAGTGACCTACTAAGCATCTCCTTAAGAAGCAGCTAAGCTCAATGTCAGCACAAGCGAGGCTGAGCAGTTATTGGGGCTTCTCTGAGACCCAGTCCTCCTGTACAGCAAACAGAACATACCCCCCACAGTATAAATCAGTGTCCACTCCGCCATTCATTTACATGACCTGTTTTATTATTCTTTACTGGGTATAAGAGACATTAGGCATGTAGTATATACTGTATATAAATCTGTACATTGGAAAGCCCATTGAACTGTAAATAATTTCATAAACAGGTACTCATTTAACAGTTTCTTCCTGTACTGCACTTTAACCATCTTTGAAAAGTTAAACTTTAGAATGTTAAATTGATTTCTGAAGGAGGTTCTATTCTCAAACCATTCCTTCATAGCTGTGATTTGTATTTGAAGAATATAGGTGCACAGCAATGTAAATATTTTCCCCAGAACAATAGGGAGGCTTTTAAAAGATAATAGCTGTTGAATATTTTTGCAGTAAGCTGATTAGAGATCATGTGCTTCAAAATAGGCCAAAGATTAAAGAATGGCTTGCAAATTTATTCATAATTACAGTGGGGCTAGGGCTATGTTTGGGACATGATTAGCTAGTAATCAGTGAAGAACAAACTGATTATTAGCTGTTCACTACTTGTCGGTCTTCAGGGATTCCACTTAGTGGCCTGATTAAACCCAGGCAGCAGTTTTCATATTTCCATACAGCACCGCTCTTATTAGAATATTCAGTTCTTTGCATGAGAATGTTCTTTTTTTTTCTTTTTAATCATTTGTTTTGTACAGGAGTAACACCTCCCTTGATTAGTTTCCTGGCAGGATTAGCTGCTGATGGCTGTCTGACTTTTCAAAGCAAATGTCATATGGAAGATAATTTAGATCTTAGACTTTATTGCTATGACTGAGGCTTAGGGCAGATGTCACCTTTTATTAAAACGCCTGCCCTTTGATTATGTATACATTCAGAATTACAGATTGTTTGCCAGTTTTGATTTTTAGTCTTGAAAAGTAATCATAAACCTTTGTCTTTCTTGAGTTTGAGTCTCTTGTCTGTTTACAAAGAACTTTTATAAAGAGCCACTGAATATCTCTGTTTAATTTCATAGCACACATGATATTTTTCCCTCCCTTACTGATGATTAAACCAAACTGAATAGCTAGTGATTTTTACCAAACCTGATTAAATTGAATGCACTTTTTATTCCATGATAGTTCACACTGCAAAATACTGTGACTGAAAATCAACAGTCTGTAAAATAACTAACTTTTCTAGCATCACCCATTATACAGTTTTAATTGCAGACATTAAATAAGAAAAATCATGAGCACAAACTTAAGCAGTACTATTCCCTTACCCAATTTCAGTTTTATCTTTTGCTAATTATTTAAATGCTGGCCACAATTATAAAACGAAAGCAATTTATTTTTTTATTGCTCATTCTGTAATGCACTGATCCTGAACAAGTCATGATAAGCTGTTGAAACAGCAACCATAAATTTGCTTGCACTTTTCCAATTTATTAATAAATTTACTATTTATGTTTTGTGCAAAGTCTCAAATTTGCCTTAGTGTTTAATCATGAAGGACACCATAATTAACAGATATTTTAAAATTTTTAAAATTCAGAGTTTGAATAATGAGATATATTTAGTACCATAGCAGCATTTGTATAGGCAAACGTAGTCAAATCTATCCAGTTTCTGAAGGGAATTTTACTTCATACATGCTTCCAAAACATTACGAGATATTGTGCTAATATCTTGAACAGGTCAGTTCATTTGTCACAAAGTGTAATCGCAACAATAGACTGGCATGAGAAAAGAGTGTTCAAGTGCCTAGTGTTTGTTGCCCGAGTTTAGGATGATTATTTTATTTATTTTTCATTTATTTCAAAACATCTTGAAATATAATTTTTTTTATGTCAGTATTTTATTATTTTTCATGCTGATTTTTAATTATTATAAGCAACTCCATTTTGCAGTATTGTGTCATGAGCACCACCAAAATGTTTCTAGTTCAGTTGCCTGTTGTCAGTCGCGTGGCATATAACATCATGTGGATGGGCCTTACAATGCCATCTGGCAAAGCCTACTTAAGATGGGAACACACAGGACACAACATCCAACTTTTGGATTCACTTTTTTAAAAAATAAACCAATTTCTTATGCAATAGTTAGGTGTGGTTAGTTAATTCAGTGTATAGAGGTTTTTTTTTTTGCTTATTGGCTTTGTTTGTTGTTCTTGAGCTTTTGTTGCTTTTGACAATTGGTATTTCCTTACCTTCCCCTAAGATGCCACTTTACTACATCTTAGTCTGGTCCTTTGAATTTGTATCCATCTCCAAGTCTTATTTTACTTTCATCTCTGCTATTGCATGCCTTAGGGAAATCATAACACCAACTTTAGACAGTATTTCATAAACAGCTTAATTTTCCCATTGTGAGCACTGTTCTTATGCTTTTTATTTATTTATTTTACAGTGGCATGCCAAACAGTGCTTCTACACTGTTTATACACTTTTTTTTGCAATAAATTTTATTTTTATTTTTATTTTGTAACATGCCTTTGTTCTGCCATTTTTAACACCCAACATTGAATGAAGCCTTATTGTTAAATATAGAGTTTGCTTATTTTTTTGATCCTTGGATGCATCTTGTTATATGATTATAGACTAATCTAAATCACACATTATACATATTATTAAAACTGCACTTTTCCATTTTATTGCAAAAGTTAGACTTCTTATATCATTGCAAGCTGCTGAGAAATTAATTAACACTCTTATTTTCAGTCGCCTAGATTACTGTAATACACTCTGTAGCAAAGATAGAGGGCATAGCAGCCACTCAGCCCGACACAGACAAACACAGGGGGCACACTGATAAAATACAAATGTTTTATTTTCTTTTTCTTCTCCTTTGGGTAGTGGCTTTCCTGTTTCCCACAGGCACAGCACAGTCCCAAAAAGCACAACGACTACACGCAATATTTTCTCTCTCTTTTCTTCTATTTCTTTCTCCTCCTCCTCCTTGGCAAGCTTTGTCTCCCTCCTCCTGACTCTGGTTCACTCTTCAACAGTCCTTTATATAGTTCTTGACCCAGAAGTGCTTCTGGGGCCTCATGCATAACGCAGTGCATAGAATTCACACTATAACATGGCGTAAGCACAAAAGCGGAAATGTTCGTACACACAAAAAAATCCAGATGCATAAATCTGTGCGAACGCCAACTTCCACGTTCTTCTGCTACATAAATCCCGGTCAGCATGAAAGGTAACACACTTGCCTGTTGTCCTGCCCCAACTCCTCCCAGAATTACGCCTCTTTGAATATGCAAATCAATATAAATAGACCTTAAGCTCAGTCTTCTGTGAAAGGACAATGGCAAAAGCACAGGGGAAACTAGAAGAATTTCAGCGAATACCAAGTGGAGGCAAGGAAAAACGTACTACTTGTTGGTTTAAAAAGTGGTATACACAACAAAAGAAAGTTGATTGAGTGGCATAGAGTGTCGGAGAAACTGGAAAGCTCAAGTTCACAAAGTTGCACAGTGCCCAAAATAAAAAAGAAGTTGTCAGATATCAAAGTTGCAGTGAAAAGGCAAGCCATTGCCCACTGTCTGAGTGTCATATGAAAACTTATTAGGGTACAGAGGAAAGAAAAAATAGGCACACAGTGGGAAAAAACGATGAAATGTCAACTTTAATCTCGAAATTTCCACTTTAATCACGTAGTTTATTTTGTCATTAAAGTAAACATCATAAACTTCATCTTAAAATCATTTAATTTACTAGTTTCTCAAATACCATTGTAACTAAAGTAGTACGTTAAATGCTTTGTTGTTTATTTGATCTTCTATGTGCTGTGTGTGTATGAATCACTACATGCTTCTTAAAACAGGCTTTCTCTTCCTCCGACAGGAAACAGAATCTATTACATTCATGATATTACAGCTCTCTGAATAATCAAAACACTAAAATGTATACTTGATATCATTTTCATGATGACAGGAGTTAAAGCATGGAAACAATGAGGAATGTCTTAAAACATGTATGCTAGGGGTGGGAGTTGATTAGTTTCAAACCTAGTTTTGAAAAACTTGACTTGCATGTATGGAATGTTATTTGATTTTAATAAATTCAATAAAATGTTTAAAAAAAAAAAAAATGTATGCTAGGTACCATGCCTAGTGGGGGCATCAGCCGTCTGGATTTTTTTTTGTTTTTTCTGTCCTCCCTGGCCATTAGACCTTACTTTTATTCTATGTTAATTAGTGTTCCCTAATTTTAATTTTTTATTTTGTCTTTTTTCTCTTTCTTCATGATGTAAAGCACTTTGAGCTACATTGTTTGTACGAAAATGTGTTATAAAAATAAATGTTGTTGTTGTTGTTGACTTGGTGGTCTTTTGGCTTTGGAATGCCTGCAGATTTTGTTTTTTTCCTCTGGCTTATGAGATTTTCTTTTTTTTCACCCCTGCCATCAGACCTTATTATTAGACTCATCTTTAGACAATTACAAAAATGATACTATATATACAAACTCTACTTTTCTACTAGTTATATATCTAGTTTTATTTGTGTACTTATTATTTGTATATTATTTATTAATTAGTATTCTTATCTAGTCTTAATTTGTTTTTCTTTTCTTGTAAACATTTCTCTGACATATTTGAGCTGCATCATGAGTATGAAAATGTGCTATTGAAGAAAATTTTGTTGTTGTAAACAGCTTGCAATTCTATTGCAAGCCTGTAGATGTTTTTCTATACATCCCTTCATTGCTGAATTCTCAGCTAAGGCAGGATTGACTCATTGTTGCTGCATAAATAGTGCCAGACAGGTGGCCAGACTTTTGTTATGTGTTTTTTGTGTAGAAAACCTAAATTGTCTCATCATTTACTAAGATATATATGAAGTGTACTATCCGCTAAGAAAATATGTTACAGTCATATAAATGATCAATAGTCAATGTACAGTAAGTGTAAAACTAATTCTGTGTGAGAAAATAGGGAAAATAAAAAGAGATGCTTGAAACTGCCTTCCAATTATGTTAGGACATAATAACTTCATTCATACCAGAACACTATATATTAGGAAATTAGATCAAACATAACATTTAACTTTGTTCTTTGTTCTGTGGTAATAGTTTACATATAACAAGCCTTATTCTGTAAACCAAATGTTTAGACAAGATTTTTAATGACTAACTGATTTGGGACCTTTGGATGTTACTTAATGCGGTGAGTTGGCGCCCTGCCTGGGGTTTGTGTCCTGCCTTGCATCTGTGTTGGCTGGGATTGGCTCCAGCAGACCTCCGTGACCCTGTAGTTAGGATATAGCAGGTTGGATAATGGATGGATGGATGGATGTTACTTAATGGTAGCTGGAATTGATACAATGTGCCTTTTATCTGAGTGTTCATTGGTGGATTGAAATGTTTACTAGCTACTGTATGTAAATGAAGCCAAGTCATTAAAAGGAGCTGTTCTCTTAAGACTAATCAGACTTGCTATGGAGAGCCTTGCTGCTCACATAGTGAGCCTGCACCAGCTGGTGTAAGTAAAGGATGTCTTTGGATTTATTTCATTTATACCAATGACTCAATACTTTTTTTATTTACTATTTTTTTAGTATTTAGTATTTTCTCCAACATCCTAGTTTTCAGTTGGTTAAATGTCGTCATTAGAATGTGTCTTAAAATGTAATTGTTGATAGACATTTGGCTAGATGACACCTTTATGGCAGCCCATTTCACCCAGAGGGATGAAAAGAAGGAGTACCACAAGATACATAATTAACAAAGAAAAGCAATAAACCTACAGCTTCTCTGTGTTACGATTGCACCTAACAAATTCAAAAAGCCCTTAATCCTTTAAAAATGTCTAAGGTCTATGAATATAGGAATCTTATTCCTAACATTCAAAATAAATGCCCTGCTGATATCTAGGCATAGCTTTGTTCAGGTTTGTGCAGACTGATCTTTTCCATTTTGCCTTGGGGCTTGAAGGCTAGAACTTTAAAGTGAAATAATGGTTGATTTTTTGTGACATAACTTTAACAGTATATGAACTTGTAAATCTCATTCTTTTAGAGTAGTCGTCATCATTATCATGACTCATGTCAATGCCTTCAGCATTTTAAACAAAAATTGAAAAATGTATTAATGTTTATTTGTGTTTCTGCTATTGGTGTTGAATATATGATGTTGATGTACAAACGTAGTTTAAAAGCACCATAGGAAAATATGTTGACAGATCTTAATTTTGTGTGACTTTTCTGGCATTATTTGGATGACAATTTATTATTACTGGAAACCTAATGCCTTGTTAAACACAGTGTCATTTTCTCACTACTTCTCATTAGAGTTACTGGAGGCTGTCTCCTTTCTTGACCACCCTCCAACACCACTGCCACCACTACAATCTTCCATGGTTCCTTCTATGCAGCTGCAGTCCCTTACCTGCATATTCATGCCACCAGTTCTACATCCCACTGCTCACTTGGAGTCCAAGGCATTACCATCTGCAGTCACTTTTCTCAACTTTGCGAGCTGATATAAACCAGGATCCTTCCTAAGGCTAACCAGCAACTGTATAACCAATTGATTTAAGCAGAGGAGTTACCTTGTAAGATGAGGGGTACCCAAAAATAACTGGAATTGAAAAAAAATTGTTTTAATAATTTCTACTTATTGAAACTTTAGTCTCCTTAAAAGTACTCTCCATGTGAAAGAATGCACTTGTCCCAAGAGTTTTCCCACTGGTGGAAACATTTTTGGAGTTGGTGAAGATGAACATTTTCCAATGCCTGTAGTGATTTTTCTTTGACTTCCTCCATGGTACAAAAACACTTACCTTTGAGTTCTTTTTTAATATATGGGAACAAGAAAAAGTTACACGGAGCAAGATCAGGCGAGTAGGGAATGTGGAAAGAACTCCAAGACGCACAAGTCAATTCAGAAATCTCTTCAATAGTCCGTCGACGATCTTCACAAATTGCATTAGAAACTTTTTCAAGATTTTTATCATTCCTAATTGTGGAAGGTCAGCCAGATCGTGGTTAGACTTCAATTGACATTTTCCCTCGTTTGAAACACGAAAACCACTCGTAGAACTGTATTTTACTTAAACCTTCATCTTTAAAAGCAGTTTCAATCATCACTACAGTTTCAGCAACTATTTTCCCTAAGAGAAAACAAAATTTAACGCAGACTCGTTTTTTATGATCACCCATCACAAAAATTGCAGAACACATTTATTAAGCACGGAATGCTGTACAAACAATACAGAGCAATGCCACTTGGGAGACTGCCACAGAATACGGTTAGTATGCTACACCTAGTGGCGAAATTCGCAACTAACTCTAGATTGCACATTACTGATTCCAGTTATGTTTGGGTAGAGCATAATTTTTCTACAAGAAATTGTATAAGGCAAAATAAAGAACAAAAACTGAATTGAAGACAAATTGAAGTCTATATGCTTAGCCTATGAAATTGATTGATTTATGCTAGTTATACCGTGTTATTTCTCCTATGTGATTTCTTACCGCCGTATCACTAAGAGAGGAGTATCACGTGATTTTATATCATATCTATATAGATTTGGGCTATGTAACACGCTCCAATTAAGAAAATAAAAAAGAACTAATTCCCAGGGAGCTTACACCCCCTGTTGGACACAAATGCTAAAAAAAAAAAAAAAATCTCCAAAATGAATGACTCTTTCTCTGCAGGACTTTAGCCCTTGGTGATGGTCATGTCATTCAATAAATAAAAAACAAATGGTGTTATTTGTTCATCATCTAATATTACATCTTCGGTGAAGATCAGAAAAATGTATTGTTAAAAGTTGAAAATGATACAGGAAATAGTTAAAGAGAAAACATATAGTATATTTTAATGACACAGAACTTTGTTTTTTCAAACTCCGAAACACACTTACTCGATAGGTAGCCCAGACATGATATTAAAACCTTAACAGGCTTCATCTTTTCAACCAAATGCATGTGACAGCTGATTTAAGTCTTTAATGTTTATATTTTTTTTCTCTTTTCTTCCTTTACTTTTCTGTTGCTCTCTCTCCACTTTATTTGCCTGAAAGGAGGACTTAATGATATATTTTACTACATAACATAGTTAACATATTATTGAATTTCATTTGTTAACTTGCAATATAAGTACTGAAAATTTACAAGATAAACCTCAAATGTTGATGAGCAGTCACACTGAATGTTACTGTTTCACAGAGTCTTTAATAGAAAGATAAAAGCAATGGCATGTCACACTCCTTACTACATTAAAATGGTTGAGGAGCTCAATTGCTTGTAATTATCTAATCCTTGAGAAACACATTTCCATGTGCATTATTGTTTACATAAAGTTGTCTGTCTTCTGTGTCTGGTGGCCAGTATGAGGCATTTATGAAAAAGCAGCTTAGATTTTCATTTCAGTGCGCCAAAAAATATGGAGTGTTTATCAATATAGCCACAATCAGAATAGTACAACCTTCTTTACGGATTTATGCCATAAAGACTAACTGTATTTATTTCCAACGTGCTTGCCATAAAAGGCTGCGATTGGTCTTGTAGAAGAGTAATATTCAATCACCTCAAAGGTCCCTGTGAAACCATTTAAACAGCTTTATTGATTTTTTCTCTGAAGTTGGTGGTATTTAATTCAAACAATTCCCAAGGAATACAAGCTTCACCACAAGCAACTTATCAAGTACTGAGACCCTTACAGACCACACTGATACTATTTCCAGATTCAAAAGTTAGAATAATGACAGAATTGATTAGCTACTTGAAACCCGACAAGGGGGAAAGAAGGTGGCACATCACTGATGGTCAATAAAAGCATTCATTTAAGGGAAAGAAAGTGCAGTGTACAGTCTAAAGAGCTCAATCTCTCTCCCACTGGGAGATTACCATTAAACTTCTGATACTAGAAAATCTACTTAGCCTCAAAGTAATTCACAAATTACAGAAGACATGTAAAAGCAGTGCAGACTAAATGACTAATGCGAGCTCAGTCCCTATTTAAATGTATTTGATGATGTTTCTGGAACAGAATACAGTTTACCTCTATATTTAGTTTAGCATGCATTTATAAGAATCTTAATAAAAGACAGTTACAGTATATCTTTTATTACTGAGTATTATTCAATTTAAGAGATCTTTATTTCTATGGTACATAACATACTATTCGGTTTATTTCAAATCATATGAAACTTTCAAGTAAATTACATAAATCTAGCTTTTAAAGAACTTAAGCTTAATGAGAATTAATAATACACACAACTGTTATAAATCTAAAAGCATACATTTAATGTTATTTCAAGTCTTTTAACATTTTAAAGTGCTTGAATAAATATAGATTCCTCATAGATTTTTATTTTTATGGCAAAACAGCTAATCTTTCAAGTGACAATTATATTTTTGTAAAACACTATATGTTTGCTCGGGGTGTTTAGATATATGTTTTACTGGTCTTATAAGTTTAAGTAGCTCCCTCTTTTTTCCATTCCAGAATTTAGAATAATGCACATTAATACAGATGATAATCAGAACCTGTTCTTTCCGGCTTATTAATGGTTATATCTTCATTTACTTATTTTAATAGTCTTTATTAGTGATGTATAAACCCCATGGAGTTTGTTTTACCGTGAGTTTGGTGAAATCACATTAATGTTTGTGAACTTCACCAAACTCTGCGGAATGCATTGAAGTCAATAGGGATAGAGGAACTGAACTAGTTGTGAGTGGACTATAAGGTGCAATGGTATTTTAAGTGTCCCTGAGGGCTAGGGAAGAGTCTTCCAACTATGCTGGACTGATTATTGTTGCCAAAAATATGAGCTAAGCTGTGAGGCAGCAGTGCTAACCACTGTGCCCTCAAACAACAGAAGGAAAAAATGGAACAAATGCCACAAATAAAATACAACAAATGGCCAATAATCAAATACAATATATATCATTGCTCTCACAGAGTTCCAATCTTGAGGCACAAATGGAACATGTCACAAATTAACAGCGTGGGATTGTTTTTTTCCCGTCTTTATTGTTTAACATCTGTGCAGATGCTTTGCACTTTTCTCTTTCCTCAAGAAGAAAATAATACATAATAATAAATCTTCCATTATTTATATTTCAGAGGGTCTCCTCTGTTTTCTGATGAAGAGAGAGAGCCTCTTTAAGGCTCCTTTTCACTTGTAGTTGCAGCACATGGCTAAATATGCAGGCATAACTCAGCCATGTGGCACTGTGCTGCAAGCCTCTGGTGATAATGCTCATAATATTCTCAATTTGATCAGCTAATGTATCCCTCAAATGAAAATACTGGATTTTTTTTAATGCACACAGGGAGTACGGATTGTTTTGTGACATCGTGCATGCGCAAATCAGATCTGCTCTTACAGATCAGATCAGATTAGATCGGCTCATCTCTTACAGTATGCATGTGTGAAAGATCTGTCACAAGGGTATAGCTCTGTCATGTCATGCTGGTCTCGCGAAGCATCATGGGGTTCTGGGAAAAAATGTCTGTCTAAGCAGGCACCATGGTGAATTTCAAGAAAGACATTCAGTGAACAATGTCAACACACCATATTCTCTACAAAAAACACTTTGGCAAATTTGCCTGATAAACACTAGTCCATATTATTAATTCATCCTGAAGCAACAGCAAGACCATCAGTTTGAAAGGGAAACTGGAGAAGTACAGTTCACTACTTAGCATAACATTTTCATGAGCAAAGCAGCACAACAAAAGTCTGGAGTCCCTTTTTTGCTAATGTAGTGATGGCAAAGAAAAGGACAGTGTGATATAGTGAGCACATGGCTCAGAACAAATGTGCAGTTTTTTTATTAATAATCTGTTTGGCCATAACAATCTCTGTGGGCATGCTTGCACAACCGCGAGGAGTTGATGAAGTAGTTAGGGCGAGACACACCTGCATGTGAGGGTGCTATTGTTCTCAATTGCTTCATTGGCGTCCTGCAGTATGTGATTGGGACACTGTGCCTACAGAGCCATATAAGTATGTGTTGGCACAGGAGATGGAAAAAAACAAAAAGAAACAGAAGAGGAAAAAGAAACAAAAGAGGGAGAAGAAGAGAAAAGGAAAAACAAAAGAGAGAGAGGCTTGCAGAACGAGAATATGGCATTGGGGCAGAGAAAGAGGATGAGCCAGCCTGCTACAGAAAGAGAGAAGGCAGTGCAGTCAGCAATCCCGCAACACAGTGAGGAATTGGCACTCTAGAGACAGTACCCACTTATTGTACTGAGGAGTGGATATGATCGAGGTGGCGTCCTCTCCAGGGATCCGAGGGATGACTGAGTGGACATGAAGGATGACGAGAGGACAACCGACCCTGAGCAGTCTGGCAGACACTGACGAAGGCAGCCAAGACAGGGGTCAGGATTGAGAGGAGCACAACTGCTGAAGTCTGCATAGCGGAATGAGCAATGGGAGAGCTGGAAGACTTGGAAGGAGTTGGGCTCAGCTCGCATGACCCAGTGTCTGGTGGTTTTTATTCTCATTTTTAGCCTGGTTTTAAACATTTGGATTTTTCAGAGTTTTATGGATTATTTATGAATTTTGAGATCTGTACTTTTTGGACACAAACTGTTTTGATGTTTTTATTGTCAATAAAAACACTTTTACACTTTGAGCCATCCCGTTGCTTAACGTGATTTGTCCCCATCTGTCAGCTCATTCAGTTACATTATCGATGGTGTTGGGTTTCTAGAGGCTCCCAAATGAGAAGAGGTTGCAAGGAGCAGAACCCGTGCCGTCACAGACAGATTTTAGCTTTGGAAACCAGATGTGGAGTTTACAAAAAATATGCATTCCTGCAATAAATTTAAGTAGAGACGTATTATTGGCTTCCAGGGTCATTATTTTAACATGTACAGAGTACAGTTAAATTCTTACTTGCATTGTTAATCAACATACAACATGTCACCAGTCACTCTCAATCTGAGAACAAACTGATTCATTAAGAATTGTTCTTGATAACATTTAATCACTGTTTCTAATACATTCCGAAACCAGCAGTGTTACCACAGTCAAATTACAATAATTGAGTATAGTGTCTTCCCTTGCCCTCTAACATTCAAAGAGATTATGACCTATTGTAACCATGTAGAAAATTAAATCAGTGTTTGTGATACAATAATATATAAAAGAAAAGCTTTGTTAATGCATATCCCAGACTTTCAAAGGAACCATATGACATGAAAACTAATGGAACCACCTGCCTCACATATAAAGCCATCTTCAAGTTATAGGGAGACTGCTATTAATATGTGAAGAAATAGATGTTATATTCCTGGTCTTGAGTTTCCTTCACAATCTAAATTACATACGTATTGGGACACAAAATTATATTTAACCAGTGGGAAAGAGCACAGCAAGCACTGCCTGGTTGTTTTCTTTTGTTCAAGAGCATTTGTAACACCTTCTGCAGTTGTGGAGAACATCTAGTCAATATTGTCTACCATATGTATCATAAAGTGTGATGAATGTTAGCTAAGAGCTCTTGAGAGCCTAACTGGCAATTCAACAGTTAAACACAGAAATACAGCAACTGTGGATAGAACAAGAACATTTAATAAATATTAAATATATAAATATTATTATCCAAAATATTTTTTTTCATGTATATAGACTGTATTTATATATATGTGTGTGTGTGTGTGAAAATTACTAGGCTTTTAAACATTGTTTTTTAAAGGCCCATGAATGCTATACAGTTTTGGGAAGCCTACTGCCACAATCATTCTTCACATTTACTTATTACAAATAAAGAAGGGCACACATCCATTTTGAACAAACAATGCACTATTCTGACTACACACTTCAGGTAATCAAGGTCACCACAACAAACCAGGAGTGGAAGCGCACTACCTTCTTCACAAAGTAAATGATGGTCCCAATAATGTAACACTAAATGATAGGTCTTATTATAGAAGTACTTCATCTTATCAGCATTTTTCTTCCCTCTGCTTTAAAAAGTCATATTTACCCATGCAAAACTGAAAATAAAAAAGCTATAGCTCTGGTGGATAAGATGAGACATCGATCAGTTTATACAGTTCCTATACAACAAAAGCCACCAGACTTAGATAAAGCCAACATATATACATAAATCAATTATCCTAATGTACTTAATCTAAAATGGACTCTTTGCGGCAATTGAGGTCTGCATAAGATAGGAAATGACAATATATGAGTTGGCAGTCCATCACTGGGTACATTCACGCACACACATATATTCACTCACACAGGACTAATTTGTAATAGATTAATCTAACAAGTGCAACTCTAGGATGTGTGAGGAAAATGTAGTCTTTGAAGAAGACCAACATAGACACATTAAAGATAAATAACTTCACTCAGACAGCAAATAGGGCCAGGAACTGAGTCTGGAGTCTGGGTGTCTTGAGCTGTGAGTCATAACATTAGGCACCATGATGTCCTTTAAAACAACAGCTAAGCCTAATAACAAATCAATGCACATAATGGACCAACCAGACAAAATATGTACCAGATCAACACATGAATTGTTTTACTGTCTAGCAAAATGTTATATTTCATTTGCCAGATATATCAAAATTAAATTAAATATTAGGATTGATAGCTAAATTAAACTAAAAAAAATTAGCAACAAACCTTTCTAAAGTACTTCGACTTTTATTGCAATAATTACCAAGGCAATATACAGCATACTTTATAGTCACTTATTCCTAGTGATGTCACTGATTTAAAGACAGAAATCACATTTTATGTAGAACTGCACATTTATCAATAAACTATGAGATTACCCTCAATAATTTTACACAATGTTTCTGTTAACAGGAAGAATATTCTTATTCTTGTTCTGCTGAGATTATTTAGAGAAGGGTCAGCTATTCAGAACCAAAAGTTTACATAAAAAGCATTCATTTTTCATTAATCTTCCAAAAATAAATTTTGGTATAAAATATACAGAGCAGAATTTTGTATGAAACTTAAAAGTAAGTAGTTATCATCCATTATCTTTGTAAAAGTTTTACCAAATATAAAACTAAATTAATTTAATATCTGTGTGGTTTCACTGTGTTTTGTATCAAATTTATTAGCCCAACAAAATATAACTTTTATCTATTATTATCCAGTAAGAAGTGCATTCAGTAAAGTAGATTGTAGTGTCTTTTACTTTCTGACAATAAATTGTAGCCAACTGTGACGGCATAAGGGGTTACTGAACCTCACAGCATGCCCATGTATTGGGTTAGCTGGATGAGGATGAAGTGATGGATGGCACTGTCATGAGGAATCACCAGGCACTTTAGAAAAGATTAAATGAGAATGCAGCTGGAAAACTGTCTAATTGCAGCATTAAAGTTCAAGATTTATTATTAAAGGTTACAGGGGTGGTTCAGTGGTAGCGACTGGTGTTGACCAGCAAAATTCACAAAAGTGTATTTTGTAGCAAATTTGCTATGTTTGCCTGGTGATGTTGTTCCCCAAATATTTCCCTGGAAATTCACAGCGCAGCCAGTTTAAATTAACTTTTTTTACCAACATGCCGATGATGGTAAAGTTTAGCTGCAGCAGCTACAATGCCCTTGAACCAGGAAATGTTGATAGTCATAACCAAGATAGAGCCAGGGCCATGAAGACACTAGACAG
Organism: Polypterus bichir lapradei; assembly: GCA_026402145.1. Lineage (NCBI taxonomy): Eukaryota > Metazoa > Chordata > Cladistia > Polypteriformes > Polypteridae > Polypterus > Polypterus bichir. The sequence continues at coordinate 5,568,794 of JANRMT010062842.1, read as the reverse complement.
ATCAGAGTAAGGCACAAAAGTGCTAGTGCTTTTATTTTTAAAATGACGATCAATGTATACATTGATCTCCCACTTCGGTGAAAAGTCTTGTTATTGGCTTCCTCGTCTGTTATACCACGTAAATCGTCATTAAAGAAAGCTAAGTTATTTCTCCTATGTGATTTCTTACTGCCGTATCACTAAGGGAGGGGTATCGCCTTTTAATATTATATATATTTATATAGTTTTGGGTTATTTAAGATGCCACAATTACAAAGTGAACATATTTCCAGGAAGCTAGCGCTACCTAGTGGAAAACAGCAGGGTCTTATGCAGTGCCTGGATCTCTCCAATAAAAAAAGGAAATTAGATGGACAACGTATAAGTATAATGTACAATATGGACGCAAATTACATTATTTTCACATATGATATTAATTGTATTTTTGAAAATGTTGTGTTAAATAATGCTTTTAATAATCAGTATAAAAAAGCCCAGGATATTTGTAAAGTAAATGTAATAGCCAATTAGTGAACCCATTCTATTACAATATATCTGACATAGAATTTCCAATTTCTACAGGAAGCTAAAAGAGCATCCAGGCTAATATTAAGGTACAGTGTCATCACTATTTCTAAATTTATTAACCGGATAATCAGACAGGCTGTTAATTAATACATAGTAACGAGAACATTATATTAGAAAAAAATGGTGCAATAACTCTATTCTCTAAAACCTCATAATACAAGCTAATTTAAAGGCGCAAAACAGCTCATTAGGATAAACAGCATCAAATAAAGGAGGAGCTGAAGGCTAGTTTGTTTAATACATATTTATATACTGTATGTAAAATATGCCAGCTCTGGCTGTAAAAATGAACATTAGAAATAAAAACAACCCCTGCTAAACAAAGCTGCGTCTTACAATTAAATTTGTCTTCATAAAATGCCCATTGAAATGTCTGTAACTAAGAAAAAAACAGGCACGGTGTGCAACTGGCTCAAAGAAGATGGAGCACATTAATTATACATCTATAACTATCTATCTATCAGATGAAGGAATTACATAAGCACATAATGTTTCTGTTTATATTAAAATGATCAGATTCATTTAAAAGACCACTAATATCTTTCCTGGTGTATTACATTAAAGATTTTTGCAATCTAAGATAAAAAGAAATGAAAACTGTTCCCTATCATAAAAAGTAAAAAAAATTGTTTCATCCTTTGTCCCAGAAAGCATGCAAATCTTTAGCTTCATTACTTTTTTGACAAACACAAATTATATATAAAAAAAGGATTTGGTCTGAAGAAAATTGAATGTAAGCTTAAACATGATTGCTTTACAATCCATCGATATTACTTTTACAATCTACTGGATAAAGAAATAAAATCGGCTTCACTAGATGTTGATGTTGTTATTCTATTTTAATAAAAGGAAATAGTGTACTATATTTTCAGTTAAACTGTGGCCTACTTAAATCCACAATCCTATCAAGTCATCAACATGTTCTCAAGCTGTGCAGTCACAGAGGATATCATTTTTGCTGAATATTTTTCTTACTACACACACCATGTTTATACGGAGTGGATGTCTTCTTCTGTCTGTAATACCTTTATTGTAGGCAACTGGGCCAGTTTAACAGACAAAGCTTCATGTTCATTTTGGATAATGTTTTAACCTATTCACTACGTTGCTCTGTAATCTGATTTTTCTGTCAATTCACATAGTGGTTAACCAAATTTGAATTTATCAAGGCTAGTTATTTATACTGTGAGCTGGAGGGCTGATCGCTCCCCAAGAAGATACAGATGCCCCTGGGAAAACCACAACCCCTGAAACACAGACTACCCTCACATTGCTCCTTATCCTTGCGCTATAACGCATAATACAAACATCACGCGGTACTCCGCCGACTTAAAAGCCTTGTGCAGCGCCTGTCAGTTTTAGAATTGATTGTTTGCTTTTATGTCTCTTTCTCTCTCTCTGACATTCTCTGCTCCTAGCGGAACTGTCATCTCTGACTTGTCATGAAGCACGTTTAAGCTTTTGAAAAAAGAAACAAATGTTTATTTGCAGTGTTTGAATAAAATTCCTGTTTTCTACAACCACCTGTGTCTCTGTGCAAATCTGTGACCCAAGCGTGACAAGTGGTACCAGGAGTGGTTGCACAGATGGATACCGCCGAAGGCTTATTTCAAATGGCTAAAAGTTATGCACTTAAAGACTGGAAACTAAACATGGATGACCCATTCCGTGCGCAAATTCAAGATTTGATACATAAAGTGCCTTGCTGGTTTGAAGGAGACGTGATGGAAAAAGTTGTCATGAATATACTACTGACCGGGATGAATTTCTGGGTCAAGATATTAAATCATTAACGATTATGTTGAAATGATTGGAGGGTTCACAGTCTGCTTTTAGAAAGAGCGGTGGATTTGGTGCTGCTTCGCAAACTGTGAACGAACGTCCAGGACATTCTCCTCACTTTGATCGATGGCAACAACATCGACAAGCTGCAGGACCTGAAAATCGAATGGGGTCAGGTAAGACCCCGGGGAATCCAGTCGTAGAAGAGATGCATATTTCTGAGGAAACGGCAACAGCGGGCGGGGGAAACCGTGGACGTTGCAAAGGATATTTCGGAAGCGGCGCCAACCGTAGATGTTTCCGGTGTGATCAACTCGGCCATTTGGCAAGAGAATGTCACTTGTCTCCAGCTCAGTCGATGGAAGTTGGACTGGCCGAGGTTTGTTGCTCAAATATTACATATTCTTCGGAAAGAAAAGATGGATTGTTTATCCCGGTTAAATTGGGGGGCAGAGAAATCTCAGCATTGTTAGACTCGGGGAGTGACCTTTGTATTGTGAGACGAGACTGTCTTGATGAAAGATCGCTGTGAGACGGTAAAAATACGATGTGTACATGGTGATGTTAGAGATTATCAAACATTACTTTTTCCTTTAACTTACAGGGGTCGTCATTTTAAAGTTTGGACTGCAGTCTCAGATTCCTGCCCATGGCCATTACTCATAGGACGGAGAAATGCCCTTTTTCCTAGACTAATTAATAAATATCATGGACCAATAATCGAGTCCAATATTGAACTTGGTGGGGGGGGGGGGAGAAGAAGAAAACCAAGACGAACTGGTAGCGACCAGAGAAAATCTAAAACCCAACTTAGATATTGAACCCGATCTCTCCAGTGAGATGGAGGTCACCCCCGACAATTTTCCAGAATGGGCTGGTCCTTCTACATCTTCCCAGATTGCAAACGCCTCCGAACACAAACCGAGCATTAACGAACAATCAGATTTTGTGCGTTTGCAGCATACTGATAGCTCATTAGAATATGCATTTAAACAGGCTCGCTCTGCTAATGACTTTTATTACCAAGAGCGTGATTCCGGGGCTGTGAAGACCCCGCACTTTATAGAAAAGGATGGTTGCCTTTTCAGAGTGATCTCAGATCATTTGGAGGGGGAATTTATTGAACAACTGGTGGTACCGGAAGCACATAGGGAAACTGTTTTGCATCTGGCACATTCACACATCTTGGGAGGGCACCTCGTGCTGACAAAACCAGAGAGTGATTATTAAAACGATTTTATTGGCTGAATATGGGAAAAGATGTTGAACGGTTTTGTACTTCATGTCCAGACTGCTAGATTGTCTCTGCTTATAAGCCTCCTCGGGCTCCCCTTTGTCCTATGCCCATTTTGGAAGTTCCCTTTCAGCGTGTGGGATTAGATATTGTGGGTCCTTTACCTAAGACTAAGAATGGGTACCAATATTTGCTGGTGTTGGTTGACTATGCAACACGATATCCAGAAGTGATTGCCCTGAAAAAGGCCAATTCCTCGGCTGTAGCCAAAGCTCTGTGTGATATTTTTACTTGTATTGGTATCCCTAGAGAAATCTTAACTGATCAAGGCACACCTTTCACTTCTCGCGTGATGAAACAATTGTGTGACAGCTTTGCTATTAAGAAATTGAGTACTACTGTTTACCATCCTGAAACGAAGGGTTTGACCGAGCGATTTAACAAAACTTTTAAACAGATGATCGGACGAGTTGCTCATAATGATCCCACAACATGGGACACTGTCCTACCTTTTGTTTTGTACGCGGTGCGAGAATCACCACAGGCGTCCACTGGCTTGAGTCCCTTTGAGTTGTTATTCGGCAGGCGGCCGCGAGGCATCCTGGATGTTGTACGAGAGGAATGGATAGGAAATGAGAGAGCAGCTCAAGGACCAAGCTTTGCAGATCGGCTAATTTCGTTGCAAGACAGAATTTCTATGCTTTCCTCTATTGCTGTGGAGCATCAACAACGAGAACAGGAAGCTCAGAAGCGTCTTTACGATAGGCGCAGTAAGCTCCGTGAATTCAAACCTGGTGATCGTGTTTTGGTACTGGTTCCGTCCGATCCACACAAACTCTTAGCTAAATGGCAGGGCCCCGCCATTATTGAGGAGTGTATGAGTCCGGTAAATTACAAGGTTAGAATACCTGGCTGGCGCAAACCATTCCAGATTTTACACATTAACCTCTTGAAGGAATGGCACGACCGACAAGAGGTTAACACTTCCTTGGCTGCTGTTTCTCAGACCGATGTTGCCATTGGTAACAATCTTACGGACACGCAAAAGACAGAACTGTTAACTTTGATAGAACGGAACACTGATGTCTTTTCAGACTTACCAGGCAAAACTGACATCACAAAGCATAAAATTACCACTGAACCTGGTGTTCGCATACAGATGCGGCCATTCCGGATTCCAGAAGCGCGATGAAATATTGTATGCTAGGAGGTAAAAAAGATGCTGACATTGGGTGTAATTCATGAAAGTAAAAGTGACTGGTGCAGCCCAGTCGTATTAGTCCCAAGGTTCGGTTTGCATCTGTATCGATTTCAGATGCTTGAATAAGGTCTCTAAATTCAATGCTTACCCGATGCCCTGTGTCGATGAACTATTGGAAAAACTGGGTCAGGCAAGCTATATCTCTACGCTAGATCTCACGAAAGGCTATTGGCAGGTGCCTTTGGAGGCTAGCAGTTGTGAGAAAACAGCATTTGCGACTCCTGACGGACTTTATGAATTTACAAGACTCCCGTTTGGTCTGCACGGGGCACCTCTGACTTTTCAGCGTATGATGGATCAGATCCTACGTCCTCACTCTGAATATTCCGGGGCATACTTTGACGATGTTGTGATTTTCAGCAATGATTGGCAAACACACTTAGAGCGGCTTCAAGCCGTTCTTGAAAGCTTGAGGCAGGCTGGCCTTACTGCTAACCCTAAGAAATGTAAACTGGGCATGTCCGAGACTCATTACTTAGGCTATTCTATGGGCAAGGGTTTACTTAGGCCACAGTTAAGGAAAATAGAAGAAATGCTTGTTTATCCGAGACCTGAGACACAGAAACAAGTACGCGCTTTTCTGGGGCTTGCTGGTTATTACAGAAGATTGATCCCAAATTTTGCACATAGAGCTGCTCCTCTTACAGAACTTACTAGAGGCCGAAAAAACAGACCTATCTTGTGGACAGAAAATTGAGAACGTTCTTTCAGCAATTTAAAAAAGGCATTGTCTTCTTATCCGGTTCTAAGAAACCTGGATTTCACAAAAGACTTTATCTTGCAAACAGACGCAAGTGCGTTTGGGGTGGGCGCAGTCCTGTCACAAATTTTTGATGGAGAGGAACATCCAATCACATATTTAAGTAGGAAATTACTTTCTAGGGAACGTAATTATTCTACAATTGAGAAAGAATGCTTGGCAATTAGGTGGGCTGTGGAAGCGCTTCGCTATTACTTGTGGGGACGAAACTTCACTCTGGTAACTGATCATGCTCTACTTCAATGGTTATACCGACAGAAAGATACAAACTCTCGCCTAATGAGATGGTTTCTGGGCTTACAACCTTACAGTTTCACAGTAAAGCACCGACCAGGTTCTGAACACGTCAACGCAGACGTATTATCACGCATACATGAACATGAACCTGGTACAGAGAGTCGCTTGATTCACAAGAATGTGAATAAAGCTGAGGGGGAGGGTGTGAGCTGGAGAGCTGATCGAACCCCAAGAAGAAACAGACGCCCCTGGGAAAACCACAACCCCTGAAACACAGACTACCCTCACATCCCTCCTTATCCTTGCGCTATAACGCGTAATACAAACCTCGCGTGGTACTCTGCCGACTTAAAAGCCTTGTGCAGCGCCTGTCAGTTTTGGAATTGATTGTTTGCTTTTATCTCTCTTTCTCTCTCTCTGACATTCTCTGCTCTTAGCGGAACTGTCATCTCTGAGTTGTCATGGAGCACGTTTAAGCTTTTGAAAAAAGAAACAAATGTTTGTTTGCAGTGTTTGAATAAAATTCCTGTTTTCTACAACCACCTGTGTCTCTGTGCAAATCTGTGACCCAAGCATGACAAGACGTTTAAAATTCTAAAATTTGACATGTGTTTTAGTTAATTATATTTATTTCTTGTTGTTTAATAACTTGCAAATTATTAATTTGTTTTCAGTGTAAACATCAACCTATTACCATTCATGCATTGTATTATAACATGCACAGAATAAAAGACATCTCAAAACAACAAACTTAACATTTGAGAGTTTTTTATTGGGGAGTCACCAAAAACCTCCATTGCTATAAACTCTGGTCTGGTCCACACACACTGAGATTTCTCTTTATACTATTTGTCATAACTTAAAATGTCACATTAAAACTATATGATTTAACATATTATTCAATATTCCCTGAAGGTGGAATGATGTCTCTTCAAAGTCAAGCAGTTTTCTTATAATATACTATGTGCATTTAGAATAGACTCAGACTTTGTTGAATGAAAGGGTTCAGAAAATGAAAATAATTCATAATTTCTCATATGTACTAAAGATTCAAGATAAAGAAATACATATATACTAACTGTGCTTCCTGGCATTGCCTTGGAAATACTGCAATGAGAAGTGAAGTAAATTGACATCTTTTATTGGCTAACTGAACAGATTATAATATGCTAGCTTTCAAGGCAGCTCAGACCCCTTCTCCAGGAAAGATGTAGTAGAGAAGCTGGAGTTCCCTGTGTTAATACTGTACACACACTTAGAAAGAAAGAAAAACTTTAATCAGAATCAGAATCACTTTTATAGCCAGTACTTAATGTACAGGAATTTGACTTGATACAGTAGGAGCTGCTTACAACAGAACATAACATCACATCACAAGCAAATAACATAAATAGCATTAAAAATAGCATTAGTTAAAAATAAAAAACTTCAAAGTTTCAGAATAGTATAATTATAAAGGAGATGTGCAAATGATGATGTGCAAGTGAAAGCTTGTCAAAGATGCCCAGAACACAAACAAACGGACTCAGAATGTCCACAACACAGCCACAATAAACTTACAAGGCTCAGTCCTTCCTCTTTTACTTCACTGCCACCTCCACTCCTTTCCCGCAAGCTCTGTCCTCTGCCACCGACTACGGCTACCTGAATGGAATGAGGCAGCCCCTTTTATAATGAACCTGATAGCCTTCCTGCAGCATTTCCTGGTGTGGCAGAAGTGCTGCATGGGCACCCAGAAGTAGTCCGGGTGTACCTGGTTCCTGTTCCAGCAGCACTTCCTGGTGTGGCAGTAGTGCTGCAGTCCATGGCTCTGAAACCATCTAGTGGGAGAGGTTGTAACTGTCAATGATCATTTCCACTGCCTTGCTTGTATTGAGCACTAGGTTGTCAAAACCAAACCTAGACAAGAAACCTCTTTTCTATAAGGTGTTTTGTTGCCATTATTAATTAGACCAGTAATGGTAGTGTCATCGGCAAACTTAATGATTTTTACTGAAGGATCAGTGGACCTGCAGTCATTGGTGTACAAGAAATAAAGTAGAGAGGAAAATACACAGCCTTGAGGGGCATCTGTACTGATATAGAGACATCTTTGATGTCAAAAATTAACAGACCTTTCCAGCCTAAGATTCATTTAGCAAGAGAAGAGAACGATGTATAGTTATAATCTTTTGATAAGATAACTGTCCAACAAAGTCTTTTGAAGTTTTTGATGAGTTTTCCTTTCAATGTGGATCTCTGATCACATCATCTGGGTCAGTCAGAAAGATATAAATAGCCTTCCTATCTGGTCATTATTGACAAATAAAAAAAAGGGTCAGCTTTTTTTTACTATAACATAACCAAATACAAATCAAACTTAGTCAAAGCATTTTTTTTAGATTTTTGATCATTTAGATTTTCTATTGTTGGGGTTGTTTATATCATTAGATATTGATATATCAAAATGTCCTTTCTTAGCAGGTACTTACTGTCCTAGATGTATCATCCTGCCAAATTTCACCTTTTAACTCTATGGGAAATAGTGTTTTTCTTGATGAAAGAGTGAGTGACTGAGTGAGTCAATCAGTCAATCAATTTATTATATACAGTATATATAGATTAGAAATTTGTGAAAACATTACATGTCAATAATAATTTCTCTCTCTCTCTCTCTCTCTGGGTGGAGTTGTGGCTGTGAGGCTAGGGATCTGCACTGGGAATCAGAAGGTTCCTGGTTCAAAGCCCGTAAAATGCAAAAAGGGTTTCTGCTCTGTTGGGCTCTTGAGCAGTGCCCTTAACCTGCAATTGCTCCGTCCTGGGTATGACGTTAATATGCATCCATCCCTGCATGTAGGCCCTCCAACCTGCAGGGGGGTTGGTGGCAGAATTGGAACTCCAGCCACCATAAAAAAACCTCACACTGTCCCACTACATCTGCACTAGTGTGGTGCTGAGGTATCACTCTTTGCATGGCTGAACTCAGGTCCTAATCTGGATCCTGAGTTGGTTTGTTGTGTGGTGGGTGCGGCAATGCACCGTATCAGTGCGTACTCCTAACCTCTTTCCTCTCTCTCTGCATATTTTTCTGCTCAGAAGACTTAACTAATTTACTAATGATGAAAATTTTCATCAATATAGCATTGAATTTTGATTTGATTGCTTGTGATTGAATTTTATTTATTTCTCTGTATTAAATAAAATGACTTTTTTGAATGTTTGGCTCTGAGATTTGTTAATTGTCCTTAAAAAAGCTATTCTAATGGAAAACTGTTAACGTTTTAATACGAATGGCATATCAAGATCTCCTTTGTTGTGTAATGTGCTACATTACCATTCACGGATATATCATTCTTTCTATAGTAATTTGTGTGGTGGAAGACCGGACGGTGTTAACATTTGTAGATATTCTTCGGGATATTATAAGTTGATGCTTTCATCTTCCACACAATCACCACCAACTGTTTAACCATAGTCTATTGATACGCCTTTAACCAATTTGCCATGTAACCAATCGACATTTTTGTGGTTAATTCATTTGATTTCATTGTTTCTCGGTCCTAGGATTGTCAGTGTACTCATTTTTTCTGATGATAACCCTTCGTGATGAAATTCTTCAATAATATTTTGACATAATACATTTTCTTTAATTGGGAACTTAAAGTGAGGAAAACATTAAAATTTATAAGAGCTGAGAGAGCAGAAACTGTGTCTGTCAAAAGCATTCACACGAATGAGAGGTGAGATTACAGTGCGCATGTTTTAATATGGTTGAGAGGAGGGCATGACTTGAAAAAATCTCATGGCCAAAGTCTCATCTTCCAAAAAGTCTTCTCTCATCGTAGGTTTTTTTTTTATATAATGGAGAGATGTAGGTAAAAAAGATACTCAACCACAGTAATCAAGCAGTTTTTTCAATTACTGGTCATGAGCAACATATAGCCTATCTATGCAACTTCATGAATGAATTAATAAATTGTATGTGCTTGAATGCTTTAAATATTAACACTCACTTTAATAGATACATTCCAAGTAATGCATAAAAATTGTTACATATGAATTGATAATTTTATTGCATAATACTAAGTAAAGATCACTGTGTAATGTAACCAAAAAATGTATTGTCACAGAGAAAATACCAATCCTGTTTAATGTGAGCATTGCTGATTCCTCAAAAATGACTTGCAAAACACATTTCTCAACATGCACATTTTTACCTGTGCTTATTGCTGTCTTTTGGTTTATTATTTCTGTCTTACTATTAAATTATGTCTACATTCTGTCCTTTCAATTCCACCCAAAATATCTCTAATTCTTTCGATACTTCTGTTATTGCTTTAACTATTATTTAGAACAAGTAGATACAGATAGTGCCCAATTAGTGAAAACCCCACATGGGCTTACTTCATTTTACAATACAATTAACTTGGACTTAGTTATAGCAGAAATGAACAAAGCCTCCAGCAGTACCATCAATCTCCCAGTAAACGCAACAAAGTATATAAGAAGCACAACTGACAGCCTTATCTGACACTCTGTACCTTTGGGAGGCAAGGTCATAACAACAGTAGCAGGGCTACACACATTTTTCGTATGCCACTAATCTATATTTTCCTCCATCCATTCTTTTTTAATCTATGCACTTGACTGCCATCCACCAAAGCAACTTCCCCAAGGAGAAGAAAGAGATGGGGTTCAAGCCATGGTTAGCATGAAGAATGTTTTTTTTTTTTTGTTTCCTCCTAGACTGAGGTAATGTGAGGTTTGTATTCTGCTTTATTTCACTATTTGAATGTATTAATAAAAAAAACTCTACATCTCAGTGGTGGTGGGGTGACTGTCAGAAGGAAAGTTTTTCCGTTTTAAATGACATGTATTTTATTATTCAAAGTCACATTTCTGCAGTTTATCAATCTGTTAAAATAAATGTATGTAAATGCTTGAATGCTATAGAAAATTAGTTTTAACAAGTTAGAATCAAATATCTAATTTGGTTTTAAAAAAATTATAAAAAAAACTAAAGATGTCTAAATGTCTGAAATTAGGGTGTGACAATGAAAGATGAATATGACAATATGCTGGATATCTTTAAGCAAAACAGATTTCATCCTGACAACCATTTAAATAATACATAATCAAGTATTTAAGAATTTAAGATTTTGATATATGGCCAGCTTGTCACATTCAATCACCTTCAAAGTTTAAATTTGAAAAACATGTATAATGTGAAGAGAATTATTCAAGTACTACATAATTTTTCTGTATTCATATATAGCAATTAAAATATGCTTATCTGAAGTAGCAAAGACATATAATGTTTCACATGGAAACAAATATATTAAAATTTGATTGGTTTCTTTTGTTTTATCTCCAACACACAGTCATTAACTGTTATTCTGATTTGATATACTTTATTAATCCACAAGGGGAAATTGTCTTTTTGCATGACCTTTGGGGGTCAGAACCCATGGGTCAGCCATTGTACAGTGCCATCAGTATCTTGCTGATGGGCCCAAAGGAGTAGGATTCCTTCTGGCACTAACGGGATTTGAACTTACAACCTTCCAGTTACCAGGGCAGATCCTTAGCCTCAGAACCATCACTCTTCCTAATGTCCCAGTTCCTCATGATGAGCACCCTAAGCACACAGAAAGCAACATAAAATGTATTGCATAATTACAATAAAGCTGTAGTGCCAATCAAGATGAACGAATGAAAAGTGATTTGGGTTGTTGCTGCTTCATGCCTCCAGTATCCTGGGCTTGAAACCCTTACTGTTTTGTTTGTTTGTTTTTTTGTTCATGTGGAATTTGCACAATATTCCCATGTCTGTGTAGTTTCCTCTGGGCAGACCGGTTTTCAACTGAAATTTCTAAAGTATTAAGACTAGTGTGACTGTGGGGATGAGCATCAGTGGGTCCTTTAATTGACTGTTACTCTATCCATAGCTACTTCCTACCCTGCACTCAATGCTGCCTAACACCCTAAATTGAATTAAGCAGGTTTAAGAATGCTATGATACCTGAATAACTAAAGAAGGATACAGAAAGCAGGAAAAGAGGACGCTTTTAAAGTTTCACTCAGGAGGTCTTCTGAGTATGCAAGAAACTGTTGTAAGCCACATTGTAAAATTGCTTACAAAACTAAATGAGGCTTTTTGTTATAATCATGTAAAGTGTTTACTTAAGCACCTACTTGATCATGCACAGTATGTCTCTAAAATCCAACTCTCCGCAGCAAGTTACCATTACAAAACACATATGAATAGGACTTCTCACAAGAAACCTTGTCCATGTTGTACTTTGTAAGAATGAATCACAGAGTCAACAGTCTGTTCTTGGAACTTTGTCACATTGACAAACTGCTTACAAAACTAAGTAAGGCTTTTTATCATAATGCTGCAAAATGTGTATTTAAATATGTATCATGCACCATATTTCTCTGAGGAGCCCACTCTCCACTGCAAATCTTTGTTACTGATAACATATGAGTATCATATGAGAATTACTGACGATGACTAACTTTGGGAAATGCCAAAGTTACTTTGGCAGCATGCACCTTTTGCAATACCAGCAAGTGCTTGGACTGAAGATGTGACATCAGTTTGCTTAATTGATGTTGTCAAACGTGCGCATGGGAACCAGCCACAGGGACCAAAAGAAGGGAATTTCATGCCCGACCAGGGGATGACAGGGTGCACTCAACCGTCGTATTTTGTCCCTACAGACCAGACATAGGAAATTCTGCTTGAGCGCGAAGACGTCACTTCCACCTTGGCTCTGAGGACATCACTTCCTGTCCCGGCCCCGCGGACAACATCACTTCCTTAAACCGCCCTATAAAACTTTCTTCCTTCATTGGGCAGTTCGGTTTTGGACTCAGATCTATACACAACTGTATTGAAAGTTTACCTTTTGCAGCCAAGGTACACGGGTGGTTGCCCTAAACCTTTGTTTTGTGTCGAGGCTCAACTTTTCACAATGTTAATATTCTAAACATGTTTCTATGCTTCTCTCTGTCAACATGGCACTTCAAGTCACCCTTATTGGCATCAGAGAAGTAGCTATCACAAATCTGACTTTGCTTCACTCTTATTGCATCCCTTAGCAAAACAGGGATGCTTAGTTTTCATACTGTCCAAGAATCTGTAATTTTTCTTAGTAGAAGCCATATTAATGACAAGGTCGCAAAATCAATAACAGAAACAACAGATGGCACTTGCGGTTTCTGGAAATAAAGTCACCATTTTGACCAGTGGTGTTACTATAGCATGCTCAGATTATGGACTTGGAAATGCCTGGAAAATTTAGCTGGAATAAACAGAAATAAATAAGCAGGCTATTTATGGACTACACCAACACTATAAACCTAGAAAAAACAGACATCTGGCAACCCAATGTAGCACCCAAATTTCACCCTAAAAAGAAAGTCCAATATTATACAGTGTTTATTTTAGATTACTGACACAGCTTTTTATCATACTGTTATTTCTAAATATGTCTTATACTTTACATTTTAAATTGATTGTATCATTGCACGTGAAGTAGTTAGGTACTGTACTGTTTGTTTTTTCCTTCATCAGTTCTAAAAAGCGAGAACTTCAGAATACAAAAAAAAAAAGTTTAAGTTTGCTGTTTCACCTAATGACTGATTGTGTGCTTTGTTTCAGCCACAGATATGGCTTTATTAATACACAGGTCAAATTGGCATTCAAGACATGTTTATTATTGCTGCATCACCTCTATGGTCTGTTCCTCAGAGATAATATAAAATAGTACTTATCACCTTTATCATACTCATTGTAGATCAAGTTAAATCATTCAGTAAGCCACATCTGGCACTCAGGCTATATATTCAGTGCAACCTTTGCAGACCTTATGATTTCCTGGACTCATAAACTATTCATTTAGCTTGATAAAAAGTATTGCTTCTAATGTCTTTACATGCAGGAAAGAGATTTCTAAGCACAATCACTGCACTGTCTGTTATTTAGCCTCTAGTATAGTAAGTAACATGGCTGAACTGCTCTTGCAGTGACCAACACATCATTTAGAGCTGTCATTAAGAATGATTGCTTTAGTCTGTCAAAGTCAATTGGATAATTTCCTCTTCTAAGCCACACTGAAATAGCAGTATCTTTTATAATAGATACAACTTTTGAAGTGATATGTTACCCATTAAATTTAAACACTACCTTCAGACATTCTGCTTTCCTATAATATCAAAGAACAGATGGTAGTGGACTTTTATTATTATCTCAGTGCTAAGGATAGCAATCTATAAAACAAATAGCATTGTTTACTATGAAAAACAGTCATGTCTTACATGTATTTATTTACTTATATATTGTGAAATGAAGCAACTCGACACACGTATAAAAGGTTTGGGGCAGCCACCCGTATAGTATTCCTAGCTGCAAAGGATTCTTTTAAGTTCATGCAATGATGTTGCCAGTACGGAGTCCAAAACAGAACTGATCAAGGTTTGAAAAGATGGCGGTTTTAAATGGTCAAACAGGAAGTGACGTATGTTAACTGGAAGTTATATAGGTTGACCGGAAGGGATGTTTCTCTGACATCAGTCGGGGAACCGGGACCGGAAGTGACAATCTTCTGGGCGCCGGAACTGGAAGTGATGTTTTCCTGGGCGCCGGAACTGGAAGTGACGTTCTCCTGGGTGCCGGAACTGGAAGTGACGTTCCTGATTCAGATAGGTTTTCCCGCGGCTGGTCTGCAGAGATAGCAAGAGAAGGTTTAATGCACCCCGCCCTCCCCTGGCCTGGCGTGGAATTACCATTACTTGGTCCACACAACGTCCTCCTATTTGCACGTGTGTGACAATATATAATATGACCGATCTCTCCATCTATTAATCCTCATGTATCACACTTTCATAGAAAGGTGTTATACAAAAAAGGTTAATCCAACAGATATTGCACATCTAACTGAGGTGGAATACATTGTGGAGCTATAATTTGTGAGCAGAGAACTTTTGTTTTCTTTTGTTTGTTTCAAAGTAGATTTAGACTAAATAAAATGCCATTAGCGCCATCCTGCTACAGACCAACTCTGCAGTTCAATATGTATTCACAGCCTAGTTACTTAAAAGTAAATATATACAGGAATTTGATGTGTCTTCCTTTATATGTATGAAGGGCCTGCTTAACTGTTAAATCTACAGAGTGACACCAAGGATAACACTATTTACTTACAGGATTGAGAATAAAATAGATTCTTTACCAGAAATGTTAATTTTGACAGGTCACAAGAACAATTGCATCTGTATCCTCATCAAATCAGAAGATTAATGTAATAAAAAGGTCATAATATGACTTTTTTAGGATTACAAATTTGTCACTTAACCCATACACCCACATTTATATAATCTAATGGCCATTAAGAAAAACGTTAATAATTTTTATGTTTTTGACCAACTAGATTTTCCTACCAACGTTGGATTTTCAGATTGTGAATTGTAGTAGATGCATGCACTGCTGTCTCCCTTGAAATCATACCTTTTATATACATAATATACAGTATCATTTACTTGTTAGCACCCAAACAGCCAAATCCTAGTATAATTCTCAGGCTGGGGACGAGTATTTATTGTTCTTCTTCACTGAAGAACTAGGGTAAGAGCTGGAGCTGCCATACTCAGTTCTGCAAATAGTCTTGGCTAAACTTGCACCACTGTCCCCTAAACTGACTGCATGGCACTCAAACATGAAGTCCAGAATTTTGGCCTCTCAGCACTCACCTTGACTTCAGTCCAAGATGATGACAACTGTTCATCATACAGATTATCTGGAGATATCACTGAGGGCTCCTTTGGTCAAATTCAGGAGCTGAAGATAACTCAGCTATCTTCTGATAACAGCACAAATAAAATAAAATTATCTGATTTTGAGGGAAGCAGACACAAAAAATTCTCCTTATCATCAGCCTACTGGAGTCAATTGAGGGTGCCATCTTGCTTTGTTTTTTTCTTCCTTTTTTGGGATGTTATTGGACAGCGATGTACCCATGAGTTGGACAAGGCACATCAAGTACTAATTGGTTAAACACCTGTTGGACATGCTCCTTACTATTTATCAGGCCAAAGACGTGATCCTGCATGTTGGGAAGAGATGTCTTAAAAGCTGCTATCACGGCAGTCTGCTTTTCCAGATTTCAGTGTGCACAGCTGACTTTAAAGACATCAAGGCTAAGCTGTTCCTGAGCAGGGTAAAGTTTTTGTTGGTGTATCCAGGGAGGCTTCAAGGCTTCCACAATAGAAAACTCTTGATTTACATCTCATCTACTTCAGGTACATGCTTATGCATAGTTATAGTTATTCTACATAAAAACCTAGCTGTGTTTTTGTATCAAGAGAAGAACAGAATGACTTTTGTCCCCAAATTTGTATTTATTGTATCTGTTTCCAATTAAAAAGAAATTTCTACACCACTTCTTTAGTTGTAACTGTATATGTATTTTGAAAATATTTGTTGCTTTAGTCAGGCATTGATTTTGATAAGTTCTTAATATGTGGTCATGGTAACCTGGTGTTCTGTCAAGTAGTTTCTAATTGATCACTAACGCGCACTAGATCGGTGCTGTTTTGTGCTGTAATGGACTAGGTGATGTTTCCTCATGTGACTAGGTGATGTTTCTTTTTGTTCTCATTTTTTTCAAGAAAGTTCTTGTATATTAACAAGAATTTCTATGAGAAACTGGACAAAAGACAGGATGCCCCTTGCTTATAGGGGTGACATTTAGGTTGGAGTGCAATGGGGGAAGTGTCTTTTATAAAATTATTGTTAATTTGAAATATTTTTGTTTATTCTTCTTTTGTAATTGAACCTCATCACTCTTAAATGATAAGTTACATATTATTCAAGTCAAAGTTATTTCTTGCCTATCATGGTATATATTAATTTACCACATGAAATTGCATTCTAAAGTGAAACATATTTTTTAAGTTTTGTAAAAATACAACTAGCCTGTCTGAACAGCTTATAATGCAGCCAACAGATGTCAGAGGTAACACCTTTTGAGCTCACTTTCTTCCTTTTGGTGATTTGCTGGCAGGCACATACCCAGGCCAATGGAAGACACCAGAAGGTCTTGCAGGCAAGTGCTCTCTATGTGCAACCCCCTTTCCAGGCTTTGCACTAGAATACATTTTCTTCCAGTTTTGCACATGGAGGAAAAAGGCTACAGATGAGATGAAAATATATGCTTTGAAGTGGTGAATTCTACTTGTTGCAAAACATTTTTTGCTCATCACTACTTTTGAGAAATACTTGTTCTTTTTCTCATCTAGTGTCCTTTCTTTTTGTTGTGTACATGGTTAGGAGGTGATAATAAAGGGGAAGGCACGTACTTTTATAAGCTATAATGTTAGAGGGCTGTTCATCTCTCTAAGTGTTGTACAGTGTGCATTTTCAGCAACTGAGAATGGGGATTGCATTTCTGCATGAGCTACATCTTTCTACAACAGACAAGCTTCAAATGCAGAGGATCTGGGTAGTGCGACATCTATACCTTTCATGTTAATGTGTGGCAGTTTAGATAATTCTTTCATTGTTTCAGAAATTATATCAAATAGAAATGGCAATTATGTCACTGTTTTTGTCAAGATATACACCTCTCTCATACCTAATATATACTCCAAACAGGTATGAAAAGGATTTCTATATTAATTTCTTCTCCTCCTGACCAGATCTGAACGCTCACCATCTTAGGTGACATTTTAATTGCTGCCTACAGCCATCATTAAATAAATCATCACAGAGTGTGGCTTTCCCCTCAAAGTCTACTGAAGACATACGGATATTACTTTCTGAATGTAGTGCTTTAGATCTGTGGCACTTTCTTTAACCTGATGCTAGGGACTAGTCATTATATGAAATATAATTTTTGGACTATTGTTGTGATGTGAAATTTTGCATACAAGTTGATAAATATTTTGTATGTCTTTATTTTTAACTTAGACAAAGCAATGTAATATTAGTGTTACATTATTGATTATAACAGCAATGGTTTGATGCTTAAGAACCCCTTCCCCCCCTTTTAGGAATGAGTCTTTGTAATTTTGAGATAGGGTTGGGGGAAGTGCCTCAAAGAAGTTTGGCCAATATTTCTCTGCTGGAGTCCCAGTCAACCCCCACAGGAAATCCAGGCTGCCTAACTGCTAAGCTTAACCTTAACACATGGTTTGGAGGGCAAGTGTGAAAGTATTCTGTCCCCCCATTGGTCTGAAGTATGGCAGTTTGGAACTGTCTTGTATCAAAAGCCTTTAAGTACCACAACACCGTATTGGCTGTAGGGGTTGAACAGTAAACCTATACATTTGCTTGCTTTACCCTTCCCTCTCTCTCTTACACCACCATCCTGAAGGAGCATCTCACATACCATGAACTGAAAAGGACAACACAATGAAGAGCACAGCTCGGCAGACATATTGAGACAGGCATACGGCCTGTTCTGAAGAAAGCTGACTACAAATGGTGCCTTAACTAGAGACATTTTAAGTAACTAACAAGTCTGTGTGCCGCCTGAAACCACACATCAACATTTATCAGGTTGTATGGTTGCCAATATTCAAATGTACTTTTTATATTGTTATTATTGATGAATATTATCAATAATACATTATTTAAATTGTAACTTAACTCCTGCTTGTCTTTTACTACACCTAATTGTCTGAGGTTATAAATGTAGAAGGGAAGGTGGGGAGAAGTTATATGGTACAATACCTTATAAACAGTGGTAAGTCTGTGAGATCTGAGGCATTCTGACAAAGGCTACATATTAATAATACAAAAGGAGAAGGTAGAGTAAAATATTACTTTACCAAGACAAAACAACTATGCTGGAATTTTACATAACTGGTAAAAGATGCCTTTCTCGAGGTTTTTTCTGAACAGGCATATTTTCCTTTTAAGCATCAGTTATTAACCTGTGAAATCCCACTCCATTCTTTTGGGAGAGCAGATTTTTTAACTATCATAGAAACAAATGCCATTAGACTATATAACTGGAAATGCTAGATCGTGTTTTAAAAATTGTACTATTTCACTCTTTTTTTCCATCTCTTAAGCTGAAAGGCCATTATGAATTACTATCATGAAATGGGAACGTGCTTTGATTAGATTGTGCGGGTTTAATATAAATTGATGGAAATCCAATTGCTAGTTCATTAACTATATAAAACTGTGGGAACTCAAGTGATTCCTAGTGTGCATACAGCCAGTGTTTTTGTTACTTCTGAACAGCCTGCAACAAACAAAGTTTAAAAAGAATTGCATCTACTGTAGCTGTGTGTTTTTCAGGTTCTCAAAGTTGAGCAGCTACTGAGTTGGCGAAGTAGAATCTAAAATAAGTAATAGCTAAAGAAAATCCACAGTCTTTCAAACTCCATTTTAAAAAACTTTACTGAGAATTCAAAGAAGAAGTCACAAAATGTTTTTTTCTCTATGTCACTGTAGCCTTTATTTTCTCAATTATGTTCTATGCTTAACATTATGTTACTTTTCTACAGAATATCCTAAAGCATACAGTTATAGGGTACAGGTCACTGTTATGGGGTACAGTGGCTCTGTGGTATCTGGAAATGTGTTGGTTTAAATCTTATTAGTGCCAGAAGGGATCCTACTCCTTTGGGCCCTTGAGCAATGCCCTAAATCCGAAAATTACTCCAGGGTTGCTTCAGAGTGAATGTGCTTTAATTTTGGCAATTATATCAGGAAGCATATAAGACCACATGGTAGCATTAAAGAAAAAAAAAAAAGAATTAAATTCATACAGAATTTAAATCAACTTGCCTTTGTCCACCAAGACTTCCAGCTCCCTTTCCAAAACACTCCACCAATGAACAGCAATGCAGTTAAACTTCGATGATTCTGGGAAAATCCATGCAAGTTTCTATGACAGGTCTGTCATTGGTGATGATATATCCACGGAAAGGTTCTGTTTGAATACCAGCAGAGATAATATGACAGTGATGCGGATTCTCAAAAAGGAAAAAAAATGGAAAAGACTCTGTAACATCTAATCATATAGACTGTCACAATTTTTATACAGAATTATGGAGAGCCTAACAACAGTTCTGAGAGCAGGCTATGCTAAAATAATGGGGTTTCTGTCCTAATTTAAATGCCAAGACTGATGGGGCCTCTTTAATCACTTTATCTAATGATTGCTGGAATTTCCAAGAGTTTAGCCCTCATTTATCTCTTTCTCCTAAAATCTTACTTTAAGCTGTACTTTCTTATTACTGTCTGTGACAACTTCTAAAAATACTGAATTAAAACCCTTCCTATAGGATATGCTTCAGATCCACATGTAACTGTCTTCAACTACGAGGATTGATTTCTTTTATACTTTACTGTTAAAAATTCACCAATTATTTCTTTTATAAAAGAAGCACCTGTATCTTAAATTGAGTTATATATAATTTTAATTCAGATAATCACTTTCTTTAAATATTTTTAATTTACTGTCATCGTCAAAATCCCTGTAAACATAATTGTGACATTTCTTCCAGACAGTTGTCTAACATTCCATCTGTATCTTAAAATTCTACAGGTACCAATTATCTCCTGCTTTTTCACTAATATAATTTAAAATTAATTTCATTCATATAATTTCACATATTTATTATTTAATGAAATAAGATTGGGTTGTGAAATGTTTATTAATTTCTCTTTGCATTTATAATCAACCATGATATAAAACATTAGGGCATTACTATGTTTTAAAATTGTACAACATCATAATCAATGTTAACATTGTTTTTCAAATCGTATAAACATAAAAAAACAGTACAATAAATCATTATTGCATATTTCTATGTGAATGGATCAGGATGCATACTACAATAAATGCTACACCACTCCAATAATGTTTAATTTCATTTCCTTGCCAAAATCAATTACCATAAGAGTAGCATCATAAACATTGTTTATGGCAGACAAGGTTATGCACAATTATTTGAGACATTTGAAATTAACATGCACTTGTCACAAAACCTCACAAATTACAGTAATAGTCAGTGTTTCTAAGTCCCCCATCTAATATCCAAGACTCTACAACAGGACATATCCTTGAGTTTAGTATTTGAAAAATTTTATTTAAATAAATTAAATTATGTGGGTATTAATAGCTATAATAATGAATGATCAAATTTAGTGCCATATTAGAAGTAACTTTTATAACTAAGACATGGTTATATTATATTAATCTTTGTACTGATTGAAAGATTTTGACAAGACAACTGCAAAACTAATTTTTTAGTTCTCAGTAGAACCCCTCGGTTTACATACAGAATGATATCAGGATTAAGGGGATTTCTAGATTGTAAAAATGGACACTATAAAGATGAGATCTAGTATCCCATGATACTGCTGCGTTTTCTGTTCATTTACATGATGTCTTCTGAACTGACTGAAGTGACTGTATCTTAAAAGCTAATATTCTCCCCGGGTTTATTATCCGGGTGTATTATCTTAATACACTAAGATTGCTGAAGATTATATATATTCTAAGTTCATAGTTTGTTAATGATTAAATTTTATGCATATAATATTTAGACTATATTGGTAATAAATATTTATATTTTTTAATCCTAAAACGCCGCTGTGTGGAGGCTTGTTTTGCTTTGGACGTGCTCTGTCTCTGGGTATGTCAGAGGACAGGGTCTTTGTGATTTGGGTTCTAGCCTCACGTGGGGAGGCAAAAAGGGAGGGTGGGGGAGAGAAAGAGAGCAGGTTATATCTATACCTAATCTATTCTCTTAGTCTTTATAATTATAACTACCAACGTAATAATAGGCTGCATGGCAATAACTCTTGGGGAAATAGAAAATTAAGGTTGAAGCTGTCTCACTTCCAGTTAAGACTATAAAATGACATCAAAAATTCAGAATCAATGTCTCCATGATGGGACAGTTAACTTTGTGAGCTAGAATGTTAAAGGCCTGAATCACGAATTAAAGAGAAAGAAAGTACTCTCTCACCTAACAGGTCTAAACACTAAAATAGTATTTTTACAGGAGACCCACTTACTAAGCAAGGATCTGTTCCGGCTGCAAAAGGACTGGACTGGCCAAATGTTCCATTCTAGCTTTACAAAGAAAACTAGAGGTGTGGGAATTCTCATACATAGAACAGTCTCATTTGTAGCATCAGATGTAGTATTGGATCTTGAAGGGAGATATGTGATGGTCATGGGAGACTTATCTAACTGTAAAATGATTTTGATAAATGCTTATGCACCTAATGTTGATGATAAGGAATTTATACAAAATTTATTTGCATCCATTCCTAGTTTGAAGACTCATAAAATTATAATGGCTGGGGACTTTGTGTTTTAAATCCACTCTTAGATAGGACTTCTACCATAGGGGGAACGACATCTAACACTGCAAAGATAATTACAAAGTTTATAACTGATCACAACTTATCATACCCATGGAGTTTTTTAAACCCAAACTCAAGAATATATTCTTTTTACTCACCAGTACATCATTGCTACTCAATTTTTGATTATTTCTTTATAGATAATAATTTCTTGCCTTTGATTAAATCTAGCAAATACGATGCTATTGTTATTTCTGACCATGCACCTCTGATCTTAGAGCTAAACTTACTATGCCCCACACACTCACCCCGCAGATGGCGTCTCAACCAGCTTTTATTAGCAGACGAGAATTGTACAGAATTTATATCCAAACAAATCAGTTTCTTCCTAGAGACAAATACATCCTCAAAGATTTCTGCAGGAATACTCTGGGAAACTCTTAAGACCTTCTTAAGAGGACAGATTATCTCAAATCTTTCCCACAGAAATAAATTAGAATCCAAGAAAGTAGCAGAGCTAAAAAACAAAATTACTAGAATAGATGAAGAACATGCAAGGCTTCCAAGCAAGGCTCTACATAGGAAAAGGCAGGCTCTGCATTCAGAACTAAACCTCTTGACAACTAAAGAAACTGAACAACTAATTTGTAAATCCAGACATCATTACTATGAACATGGAGAGAAAGCTAATAAGCTTTTAGCTCAACAAATTCATAAGCAAGAAGTCCGCAACGCAATCCCAGTAATCACCAACATGAACGGAGACAAAATCATCGACCACAAAAATATAATGCACAAATTCAGAGACTACTATAAATCCTTATATACTACTGAGTTTAAAGAAGACAACACACAATCTAATGCATTTCTGGATACATTACAGATACCACAAATAGACACTTTTAGTGCGGAGGAACTCGATAAGCCTCTGGCTTTATCAGAATTACTAGATGCTATAAAGTCACTTCAAGGTGGGAAAGCAGAAAGCCTTGACGGCTATCTTGCAGAATTTTATAAGAAATTCTCCGCTCAGCTAGCTCCCCTCCTATTAGCAACATTTACAGAAGCCAGAGACAATCAAACTCTTCCTCAAACTTTTCGCAAAGCACTAATCACCGTTTTTCCAAAACAAAATAAGGACTTATTACAATGTACATCATACAGATCGATTTAACTTTTGAATAATGACATTAAAATACTCTCAAAAATCATAGCTAGAAGGATGGAGAAAGTGTTCCCCTCGGTAATATCACAAGATCAAACTGGATTTATCAAGGGTCGACACTTCAAATCTTCAACGCCTGTTTAATGTAATATACTCACCAACTAAATCAAACACCCCAGAAATATTATTATCATTGGATGCAGAAAAAGCATTTGACATGGTTGAATGGAAATACCTTTTTACTACATTGTTGAAATTTGGGTTTGGCCCGAACATTTGTGCATGGATCAAATTACTGTATACCAATCCAGAAGCTTCAGTTTGTATCAACATTTGTTGAGACTACTTTAAACTAGAACGTGGTACTAGACAAGGATGCCCCTTGTCACCGCTACTGTTTGCAATCGCCATTGAACCACTGGCAATACACTGTCGGAATACTGATCAGATAAAGGGGATTATCAGCAAAGGACTGGAACAGAAAATTTCCCTATATGCAGATTATATGGTACTCTATATATCAGACGCACAAAATTCTGTGCCTGCAGTCTTAACAGAATTAACAAAATTTCAAGTCTTAACAGAATTTCAAAAGATCTCTGGTCTCAGAATTAATCTGAATAAAAGTGTACTCTTTCCAGTGAATTCTCAAGCATATAATATTGGATTAGAAACCCTACCTTTTATCATTGCAGAACAGTTTAAATACCTAGGGGTAAACATCACAAGTAAACTTAAAGCTCTTTATCAACAAAATTTTGCCATATGCATGGAAAAAATTAAGCAAGACTTGCATAGATTGTCAACCCTTCATCTCACTCTAGCTGGAAAAATTAATACTGTTAAGATGAATATTCTTTCCAAGCTCCTTTTTTATTTCAAAACATCCCAATATACATCAATACATCATTTAAGCAATTAGATTCAACAATAACCTCATTTATCTGGAACTCAAAACATCCACGTATCCAAAGAGCGACCCTACAAAGACAAAAGGCAGAAGGCAGCATGGCTCTTCCTAACTTCCAGTTTTACTACTGGGCAGCAAATATACAAGCTATAAAAACCTGGACACAAATCGAAGAACATACACAGGCTTGGTCCGCAATAGAAGTAAAATCCTGCAGTACTTCTTTATATTCCCTGCTCTGTGCCCCAATAAATGCAAGTTATCGGCAATACACTAATAACCCAATTGTGCTTCACTCACTTAGAATATGGAACCAATGTAGAAAGCATTTCAAAATGAGGAAGCTTTTATCTGTGGCACCTCTGCAAGAGAACCACCTCTTTCAACCTTCGCAAACATATGCAGTTTTTAATATCTGGAAAAAATATGGGATTAACTTGCTTAGAGATCTTTATATAGACAACGTCTTTACATCCTATGAACAATTACATTCCAAATTTAATATCCCAGCTACACATTTCTTTCACTATCTTCAAATTAGGAACTTTGTTAAACAGAACCTTCCCGATTTTCCTCATCTTGCATCTTCATCCATGCTGGACAAAATATTGCTCAATCTCAAGGACTCAGACACCATCTCTGCAATATATAAAATCATTTTACAGTCCCTCCCTTTCAAAGACCCAAGAGGACACTGGGAAAACGATCTCTCAATTAAAATATCAGAAAAGGAATGGAAAGTAGCAATGCAGAGAATTCAATCGAGCTCCAAATGCGCAAAGCATACAATTATTCAAATCAAAATCATATATCGAGCACATCTGTCTCGCGTAAAACTCTCCAAAATGTTTCCAGGGCAAGATCCAACCTGCGAACGCTGCAATCAAGTCCCAGCCTCACAGGGTCACATGTTCTGGGCCTGCACCAAATTAACATCATTCTGGACCAAATTTTTAATTACCTTTCAGACAGCCTTGGTTTCACAATCCCTCCTAACCCATTAACAGCTGTGTTTGGGGTTCTTCCAGATGGGTTTAAAGTGGAGAAGGACAAACAAACTGTGATTGCATTCACTTCACTTTTGGCACGCAGACTTATTCTGCTGAACTGGAAGAACCCAAACTCTCCTCTTTTAAGTCAGTGGGAAACCGATGTTTTATACTATTTGAAATTGGAAAAAATCAAATACTCAGAGGATCTGTATAGGTTTTTTTCAAAACATGGCAGGATCTAATCAGTAATATTTTAAAATAAGCTCTTAAAGCACAGAGGAAGCAATTATTTCTGTATTTCTTTGTCTTCTCTATTCATCTCTATTGGCTTATCAAACTTATTAATTTAGGTATGTCTACAAGCCTTAAATTTTACGCCGTTTGCCTTGCTCTCTCTCTCAGGGGTGGAGGTCGACTTGTTCTTAATTTTATTTTTTGCAAAAATTGATTGATTTGTATGGAATGATTGTAATAAAGTTAATAAAATTTCAAAGGAAAAAAAAAACTTGATATTCTGATGATCTCATTCTGACCCAGAAGGAATCATGTCTATGAATGTACCAATTAACCACATGCTGTGTCTGGACGTACTACAACTGGTCAATTTGAACACTAATATCCCCCTACTCCTTTGATTTTAATATTTGAATGAGTTTAATCCTATAATTTTTATTATTCTAAATAAATGTAGATAGTTTTAAATTAAATACAATAAAGGGAGAAGGATTGGGGTTTAAGGGGAGAGACTAAGAAACACATAAATCAGATGGGGGAGAATAATCTAACCATTCTTATTCTACTAAAAAAAGAGATTGGAAGTGGGCACCATGCCGCTCAGTCATACTTAATCTTTTATATTAAAGGAATGTAATTTTTACTAAAGAGATTACATAAATCTGGGTTGATAAAATGTCAAAATGTTTCAATCAGCCCACAGTTAGGCAAAGGGAGGTATGGATCTAATAGTATTGTATATTAAAGACTACTTATATATGCTGATAATTTTTATAATTTTTAAAGACAGAACCACAGAAGTAGGCAGATGTACACATATATACCAGAATACATATCTGAGCTGACATATATAGCTAAAACAAAATGAGTTCCTTGTGTGCTACACTGAAAAAGCTTTAAGGTTACATTCAAAAACTATTAATATTAGAAAGTAAAGTTAAGTTTTTATCATATGTGTAATGCACAGACTAGAGCAGAGAAATTGAATTCTTTCACAATCTCATGCCTTGCAAGTAAATGAGGACAGTAGCCACTTGGGGTATTTATTTGTCCATTCTCACTTTGACACAAGAGATTTCTCACTTAACTACTGCTGTGTGTGTCCTATGGCCCTACTGTTTTGAGGTGTGGTGGTTTATATTATAATACCGTATACAGAAATAAACACTAGTTATTTGTGAAGCAAGAATATACTGATTAGTTATTTGTGAAGCAAGAATATACTGATCATTTTTTATCCCTCATCACTAATCAGCATTTAGAAACATCGACACTGCTCCAGTTTTCTCTACACAAGGATAATCCACCCTTCACTCCTTTGTGATCGGGATTGCTCTTAAATGGAATACTGTCACTAAGTAATATCAGAAATCATCATTAGATGATCTGTATTAACGGATTGCATCTTATACACTGCATGTAAAAACAATATATAAAACAACTCCAAAGTTATCCATGTTAGGTTAATTTTCCTTAAATGTGGTTGTGACTACATTCCCAAATGGAAAAGCATCCAATTCATGGCTTGTGTCTTCTTCCCAAATCTGCCGGAATAGGCTCTTATTCTCTTTGAACCAGTAATGGAATAAGCGATCTCAGAATTGGATATTTACTTTAAGAAGAATATCTGTGTTTAAATGATACTGTCTCATCTATTAGGCATAGATCTGCTCCCTCTAGACTTTTGAGTTTTAATTTCTCACGTGTAGTTAAATGAGATCTTTAAAAATAAAAAAAATGATATTAATTAAGTAAAAATATCCCACTTCTGTAGCACTTTCCTTAGATACAACTGCATAGCTATTCCCATTATATCACAAAACACAATGAAAAAATTAAACATTTCCACTTATTGGTCAGTAATATTTCTTTATATAGATATGAATTCATAAATGTTATGCTTGTACTTTATCATCATATTTACATTTTTCAATGTAATATTTTGCCCATGTTAGATTTATTTTATTTTAAAAATTCAGTGTTATTATAAAATACTTTGATTCAGTATACAGTGCATAATTTACACTGCAATCAGTCAACATAACAAAATTGAATTAATAAACTTTAAAGAATTTTGAAGAGAGGTTGATCATTGTTACACATATGTAGACCAAGCAAAAGAATTTCTCATTTCTAAATACTGTAAATAACATAAAAATTTGCAACCTGTCTTTTGCAAAATATGAGAGCTGTAGCTCAAAGATAATGGATTCCTGAATTAAAATGTCAAAGCAATTTGCCCTTCAAATTTCAGGCAGTCTTGTTTTCATTACCCGCCAGCAAATAGCAAAAGGGATAAATTAGTGAGCAGCTCATTACAGACAGAGGATGGAGTTTTCTACAGAATCAAACATTTCTTGCATGGGTTGTTCATGATTTCAGATGTTTGGCTAAAGGAGGACCTTATAATATTTACGTGTTGAGTTACTCAGCATTTTACTGACTTTTTAAGTAAGGCTTAATTTTTGTGCCCAGTATTACACAGAGACTTCTTTTTCTGTGTCCGTTTGTCTTATATTTTTGAAATTAAAGACAATTGTGGTTAACTTTAACAAGATTAAACAATACCTCATCTGCTGTCAGGCACCAGTTGCTCTTGGCCACGTGTTTTGCTATCACATTGCAGTATAACATATTGTAATATGCTGTAATATTCAACAGTTGATTCTGCATGCCAGATAATATGAACTAATATAGTTCATATGAATGAAACCAGTATTGTATAAACACAAATCCAATGACGTATGCATGCAAACCTATAGTAAAGACTCATAAACCAAGTGTTCACATGTAAACCAATAGATTACAGGCAAAAATATATGATTTGAGGCCTGTTTGGGTGCTCATAGTCAGCAGTGTTACCGCGACACTAAAATTAAACTCATTCACTCTACTTGCATAACTGGTTTGATTTTAATTGTTCTCATGTTATTCTCCCCATTTTGAAGAGCTAATGTATATATGAAATGATGTTTATGAAAATACTGGACAAATCACGTTCCTTTATAGGATCAATATGATACTCATTTTATGTTCCAATATGGGATAATTCTTTATTATAGGGGACAGGAGGGAGCATTACTGATGTGTTTGTGAGGATGAAATAATATGGGAAACAATCACACGCTGGTGACCTGCTACTACTGTTAATAGACTTGGATTCATTTGGTACTGCTTCATAACCCGTGAAACATGGTCAAATTAACTGGATTAAATTAAAGCATTTAGGGGCTGTATTAAGAAATTTAATTGCAGACATTTTTAACACATTAATCGCACACGATAACAGCGATTAATCAGCAGTTCTAATTTCAGTTTAAGAAAGGGAAATTAAAAGGTGACATGATTGAACTATTTAAAACTATGAAGAGAAATAGTACAGTGAATTGAGACTGTTCCTTTACAAAGAGTGCAGCGATTACATGAGGAGACAGTTAGAAACTTGTTAAGGGTAAATTTTGGACACACAGAACCATAGATACAAGGAATAAGTTATCTAGTAATGTAGTATACATTAGGATTTTAGGGACCTTCAAAATCTGACTTATGATGTTATTCTGATGTTATTTTGGAGGAATTAAGAGGATAGGACTGGTGAGCTTTGTTGGGCTAAGGGCCTGTTGTCATCTAAATATATTTAATAATTATATGTAAATAGACGTTTAGCTCACACCCAGAACTGAATACTCCTTACCACCTGCCACTTCATAATATATTAGGGTTGTACTATGTGCTGATTATTCAGTTCTTATGTAAAGAGGTTTCTGTTTAACTCCGGATCATGCACCATTACACCTTAAATGACTTGCACTCGCTCAGACAAAACGTTTTTGTTTTTTATAATGTTCAACAACAGCATCTAGACAAAAATATTAAATATTAGTTTTAAATTGGGAATTTGCAATATGTTCTGTTATAGGCAAGAGTTGGGGAAAAAAAATCTGTAGCCACTGTAGCCCTCTAGGACTGAACTTTTCCAAGTCTGCATTACAAGTTCTGTACCTGTGCGAGCAGCACAGGCAACAAATGCAGGAACCAGCAATAATTAAGACCCCAGAAAGTCTTAGCTAGTTGACCACTGTCTGAATACAGACTGAGAATTACTTTTGTCTGGACTGAATACCAGCCATTCTGACCATTAGTACTGATAAAATATCGGTAGTCTCAGTTTTAAGTGAAATTCCATAGCACTTTCCTCATGAGAACTTGATGTCAGTCAGTACCACTTCTATCAAACAATCAATAGGCTAGTCTACTTACAACTTACTACATTTCTTGTCCAAAGGTGTGAACTGACCTGTCTTGTGTTGTTTAATAATGGCAAGCTTAACAAAAATAACATTTTGCAATGAAAAACATTCCTTCTGGTCTGACTGGTTTTAAACAATATGTTTCCGTTTTACTTCAGAGAGTTGTCATTAACAGCGGTAATGTCAATGGCACTGGGAAGGAAAGTACACTAACTTTTAACATACCTCTCCCTGAAATACAGAAATTAGAACAATAATGAATAACCCACCTCATGGGAACTTAACAAATATCTTCAAAAATCCTTGTAAATTCAATGGTGCAACAACAACAAACACAATAACCTCTTTTCTAATACAGAAATCTTGAAGGAGTGCCTGACCAAAGACAGACTGTAATTCAGGAGTTGAGGTTAAAAAAACAGGAGAAAATTAAACAGATTCCTCTGTCACATTTTCACAGCAATGAAAACAACAGAAATTTTACCTCAGGATTTGATCTCACAAACTCCATAAAGAAATTAAAGAGTACTAGAATGTTTGCATTGGAGGTTGATGAATCAGCTGATGCTACTGACATCACAGCTTCTGGTCTTTGTAATATTTTTGTTTTTGTAAGGAACATTTTAGGTATGGTCAACTTAACATACACCAGAGGTGAAGATGTTTGTGTAGCCATTAACAAATGTCGTGAGGAATCAAGCAAAATGACACCTTTTATTGGCTAACTAAAAAGATTACAATATGCAAGCTTTTGAGGCAACTCAGGCCCGTTCTTCAGGCAAGATGTGACTAAGAGATATTCAGTAGAAATAGATCTATGACAGGCAAAGAGGAGGGGCATACCACACACCTAAAGGAGGGCCACCATGCATTATTATTCTGCCATTGTATTGAACAACAGTCTGTTTTCTGTGCAAGTTTTAGTGAGTACTATTGCCACAATAATGGAGAAGGTTATGAAGCTAATCAGCTTTCTGCATGCATTGTCCTCACTTCACTATCTCCTGCTATGTGAATTTGTTGTTGAGGTTAAAGCTTAATTTGATGATTTACTACTACGCAAAAATGTGAGGTGGTTCAGCAAGGGACTGCAATACTGCATACGTAGCAACCTCTGGCACAACTGAGACTTCGGGCAACTGGAGCCAAACCCATGTGGATCAGTGGTGAAGGAATTTAAGACACAAACAACTTATAAAGTGAGTCTTTATTTACAGTTAATTCAAGTACAAAGAGTCTTGAAAGACCTCTTCTAGAAGCACATTGCTGAGGACACTCAAAAATCAACAAAAAAGAAAAAAAGAAGTCCTACAAATAATAAGACAAAGTTACACAAATAACAAATCCTACCTTATAGAGCTATGTTTCACAAAAACATAGAGTTTACAGCTCACATAGAAAGCCCATTACAAAAGCACTAGGGCTTCTTTCACTCTTTCAATCAGGAGCCCTTAACTCCTAGGCTGGTCCCAGCAGACTAATCTCATCTCCTACCTTCCACCCAGTTTCATAAAGCCATAACCAATCCCATTGCTACATTAATCCTCACCAATGAGGACTCACTCCACCACAGCCCCGCTTCTAGAACTCCCTACACCTTCCCCAACTCTTAGAGAGACATTCTTCTCACATTTTCTCACTTCCTCTTAGGTAAACCTCCCTTATTAAATTTGTTCTGGGACCCTTAAAACTCTCATGGCTCTTCATCTTAATCTTTTGTTTATTTGCAACCTTCAATGACTCTTATCAGGCTGCCAAGACACAAACCTGAGAGGCTGTGAGCATCCAGTTTGTACTTCATGCTCCAACCCAAGGTAAGAACTCTTCTTATAATTATTTAAAAAAACAAAACAAAAAAAAAACTATAAACTGTTATATTCTACCTTCAAACCACATCATCGACTTGAAACAGGGCAAAGCTCCAGAATGGTTTTGGCTACTAGAGAACAGCTTCATGTTTTTCTGAATGAATAAAAAGGCAGCTTGCATATTTTTTTCTAAAGATGGCATGGTAGAGACCATTGTATATTTGGCCAACATTACAGCTCATTTAAATAAACTTAATCTCAGAATACAACAGAAGGATAGGACATAGTGCTTATTGATATAATCATTGTGAGCTTTTCAGAGAAAGCTGGGGCATTTCAATATAGGTATTCATGGGGAACTAGTCAACTTTACTAAACTTTTGGAACAATGTAACACAACAAGAAATTTATCCAAGTGTGTTGAATTTGCGAATATGTTGATTGACAATTTTAGATTACAGTTTGATGACTTCATACTGGGAAAGCAAGTGATAATCTGTCTCCAGAATCCATTCATAGATATGGCAATTTTCATTCAAGGCCAAATTCAAAAATATAAGCATTGTATCTTTCCAAATGGAGCTTAAAGAAAATCAGTTTAAGGTTTAGTTGGGGCATTAATGAAACTTTTTAGATTAAGATGGTGCAAACATTGAGTACACCCGCTATAAAGTGACTTGCACTGAATATTGTTAACATATCATACAGTTGTGAACCTGCATTTTTCCACAAGGAATTGAAGTTAGGAGAAAATACTGCACTACGATCAATGCTGAACCTTCAGATCTTTCAAATTTCAGAAAACTGGTGCACGGATCTGTACATATTCCAACAAAGCACAGTTTGTGAGGCTGAGGGACTGTGAGTTAGAAATGGTGGTGTGTAATAATGGAAAAAATCAGGGAACTGTCCTGTCTTCCTTCCTGTTTACCCTCTACACAACAGACGTCCAGCACTATACCAGCACTTGAAAGAAAATCTCCAGAAATTTTCAGCTGACTCATTCATCACAGGCTGCATTAGCAGTGGAGATGAGACAGAGTACAGGAAGGTTGTGGATTATTTCTTCTTATAGTGCAGGGAAAACAAAATGCAACTCAACATCAGCAAGAAAAAAGAGCTGGTGGTGGGCTTTTGGCATGCCAAGGAGCCTCTGAGATCAGTCACGG
>JANRMT010062842.1:5521655-5536004 GCA_026402145.1 Polypterus bichir lapradei | reverse complement strand
CCCCCCCCCCCCCCCCCCCCCCCCCCCCCCCCCCCCCCCCGTTGTGTAGAAGTGGTGTAGGGGTATAAGGACCTGGTGATTTACATCAACAACAAACTGGAGAGGTCTAAAAACGCAGTGGTGCTGTACAAGAAGGGCCAGAGCAGACTACACCTCCTGAGAAGACTTAGGTCTTTTAATTACAGTATGTGCAGGAAGCTGCTGGAAACGTTCTACCAGTCCATAGTAACCAGTGTGGTGTTCTACATTGCAGTCTCCTGGGGAAGCAATCTGATCACAAAAGAAGCACCATGCCTGAAAAAAAAACTTATCAGGAAAGCTCCCTCACAGGGCTAACCCTGAGCACACTGGAAGCTGTTGTAGAAAACAGAATGATGCCAAACTTAGATGTCATCATGAAATGTACCCTCCATCTCCTCCAGGAGATGCTCTCTTGGGGCACTTTTAGCCACAGGTTAATTCCTCTACTGTGTGCTTAAAAGTGCTTCTGGGGTCTTTTCTACCCACTGCTATCAGGCAGTTCAATGCTTCCACCTCATTAAGTTATTTCTCACCAATTGATTGATTATATTATTTCTCCTTTGAGTCTGTATCCATGTTTTTATGTTTCTGCTGCGGTATGCATCTGAATTTCCCCATGAGATAAATAGAGTTTATCTAATATAACCTAGTAAGAGACCACTGTGTTGGTGGGTTCACAGTTGCACACATGCAAGTTAACTGGCCACTTCAGAGTTGCCTGTTTGAGTTCATTAGGATAATGCAGTCAAGAAGTGAATGCGCAAAGTCCACAGACAAAATCAAGTCCAAGTAGGCATGAGGCTACAGTGGTAACCAATCTGCTACCATGCCAAATGCTTCATCGTTTGCAATACAATTTGAAAGGTAAATTCTTTAAAACACATAATCCAGTGTGAATTTTTTTCTTCTTAATCTTAAAATATACCCATATTAATTAAAATACATCAGCACAATATCATCTACCTCTCTGTTAAAAACAATTATGTTCCTCCATAAAGATATAATTTAAATAAGTAAGCCTCTAATAAAAAAAAATCTCTAATTATAGCTGCAGCAAGGTTTCCTGCTGCTCACTGAGAGCTGTCTTTGTGGATCTGAGCACAACCTTTCTGACCCACTGTCTTTCAGATAGTGACTGTGCCTCCCTTTACTCAACAACACTATGTTATACTTACTATTGTTTCTCTTAAATGGCTGTAGGAAGGATTACAGACACAAGATACCCATTTTTCTTTCAGACCAGCCACTTGTCACATGTAGATGACTGTTGTTTTGCTGTTAAACTAATTTGCATGTCAGGTGCAAATCACTAGATTAGATAAATCATACAGAGGGGGAAATAACTATTTGATCCCCTGCTGAATTTCTAAGTTTTCTCCCTTACAAAGAAATGAACAGTCTAATTTTTATGATAGTTTTGTTTTAATGGAGACAGAATATCAACCAAATATCCCCGTCTTAAGTTTGCCAGTGAATATCCGGGCCTGTACTTGTGCCCTTTTGAGCATGGGGACCTTGTGCGTGCTGCAAGATTTCAATCCATTACGGCGTCATGCGTTACCAATGGTGTTCTTGACAACTGTGGTCCCAACTGCCTTCAGATAATTAACAGACTCCTCCCGTGTAGTTTTGGGGTGATCTCTTACCTTTCTTATGATCACCCTCACCACTTGAGGCAAGATCTTGCATGGAGCTCCAGACTGAGGGCGATTGATGGTCATTTTATATTTCTTCCATTTCCAAATAATTGCATCAGCAGTTGTGACCTTCTCACCAAGCTTCTTGCTGATGGTTTTGTAGCCCATTCCAGCCTTGTGCAGTTCTACAATCTTCTCCCTGATGTCCTTTGACAGCTCTTTGATCTTGTTCTTGGTGGTGGAGAGGTTGGAATGGAAGAAATTGATTTTGAGGACAGGTGTGCTTTATGCACATAATTTGAGATCAGGAGTATCTGTAATTGATTGATTGTAATCTTTGTGCTGTGCCATATGGGCACATGGCCAATCTGTGGGAGCCAGAATTCCGGCTGGGTTGTAGGGGATCAAATACTTATTTCTCTAAATGATAGGCAAATCAGTTTATAACTTCTGTATAATATGTTTTTTCTGGATTTTCGGGTTGATATTCTGTCTCTCTCCATTAAAATGAAACTACCATAAAAATTAGAGACTGTTCATTTCTTTGTAAGTGAGCAAACTTACAAATTTAGCAGGGAATCAAACACTTATTTCCCTCACTGTAAATAAATATCAATTTCATATACCAGTTAAAAGGTGTCATACTATAGTCATTTGCCTGTTGCACACAAATAAAAATGGCACTAGTTAAAATTTTTGTACATATTTTTATGAGCAAATATATAACCTTGTGTGATATACTGTTCCAATCACAGCATTTATTTATATAACATATTTTCATAAAACAGTGCAGCTCAAAGATTACAAGATGACAAAGAGAAAGTTATAAGAAAAGAAAATGATAATATTAAAGAATAACTAAAAACAAAACAAGGTTAGGTCAGATGGCCGGAAGGACAGAAAAACCAAAAATAAAAAACCTCAATTTATGCTGGAGAAAAAAAACGAACTCTGCAGGGGTTCCAAGGCAAAAACACCACCCAGCCCCCGTATTCAATCAGTAAGGGACACAATTTGACCCATACTGTCGTAACATATTGTGTACAAATAAAATTTAAACCAGCTATACAAGTGGAGTAAATGAGTTTTATTTTCATGTTATACTAAAGTTGCAGACTGCGGACTGAGTAAAAGTGTGTGTCATTATCACCCCTACCATAATTCTGTGTTCCCAAATTGATGGTAAAAAAATTTTAAAAGTTACGTCGTACATTATAGCGAAACATCCAAAACAAGATGCTACACACAGCTACACACATTAATGCATGCTAATGCAAACTCACCTTTGAAATGTAAGAGACTATCAAGGTATAGGTCTAAATGGGAGACAAAATGTCAGGGAGTCAGCCCTACCCCTGGAGAGGAAATGGAATTGGAGATGGGAAGTGTTCTATTATGGAGGAAAACTTAGTAGGCCACATTGACAAAAGGAAAAAATGATGAGGAGATAAAACCATATTTGAGAAATAACAGGCAAAGGGTCAAAAACCAGGATGAATAAGCTGAAAGAACATAATGCTAAACATTAGACAAACTCATCCTCTTAAAATCCTAAGCAAAATTCAAGAGCTAACTTAGAAGACAGATGTTATACCAGTTGCTTTATCAAGAGAGTCTGCTGGATCACACGATAAGCAAAGCCAGCTTGCTGTTTTAGTAATACCTGAACCCCTGAATTACCTACTGGTAAGACAGAAAGTCAACCCCAATGGGAGTGGGTAGCTGGACTGCAAGATACATTATATTGAGTTACTATAGCAATGGTTGGAATTGAAAGTCAGAAACACTATTGTGAAAATTAAAATGTTTCCTAAAGGTAAACTGTTATAAAAGATGTACCTTCACAAAACTTGAGTGTGAATCCTTCAGTGATGATAAAAGTAAACTGACACAAGCCAAAAATTAAAATACATACTGTCAATAAAATTGAAAGCAGAATCAAGGAGAGAACTACTATTAGCTAAAAACTAAATCACCTTTAAATAAATGAGCATCTCCACTGAAGTTGACTAAAGGTTGAATCTCTAATAGACAGTGGGGACATTTTAATTTAAAACCACTCCCTGAACTTCTGCACTACCAGGATCAGACGTTGGCGCAGTGGAACAAACCCCACATAGTAGAATCACCATTCCCAAATATCTGCTTAATATACCAAACACAACCTCAGATGAAAAAAAAACATCAAATGACAAACTGACAAGAATAAAGCCACATACAAAATTGCAACCCAACAAACACAAAGATGTAACAATGATTAAAAACAGCCAGATTGCAGGGGGTAACTCGTGCAGAATCGCTTCTCACGAATGGGCCTTTTCCAGGTTGGTGGCACTCATAGGGGCAAAAAACAGCAAGCAGGCTAGAAATTCAGCAAAAGTGGTCAAAAGTAAAAAAAAAAGGAAAGAAATGAAAAGGAAATGCATCTTAAATATACACTAAAGGCAACACCCCATTTACATAAAGTATTGAAAGTGATCTCAGATTGGCTGTCTTTTTAATGTTTTATGATTGGTCAGTACATCTGATTAATATACCAAAAACAACCTCAGATGATAAAGTCCATCAGATATCAAATTGACAGGAATAAGACCAAAAAATTGCAAACCAGTAAACACCAAAATACAATATTGACTAAATACAACCAGATTGTGTGTGGGGTAACGCGTAGAGAATCGCATCTCACGAAAACAGGAAGCGGGCTGGAATTTCAGCAAAAGTGGTCAAAATTAGAACAAAAACAAAAGACAAGAGAAAGAAATGCGTCTTAAATATACACTAAAGGCAACACCTCACTTGCATAAGATATTCCAACTTGTCTCCAACTGGCTCCTTTTTAATGTTTTATGATTGGTCAGTGCTGGGAAACACCTAAACTGATCTGTAATTGGCAAGTACTAGGATTGATTTCCCTATCTGATAAACTAGCCTACCCTTTCCTTGCTTTCCTTACTTAATGGAGAGTGGGGACACAGTGTTTAAAACCACACCTGGAAACTCTACAATACCAGGATCAGACCTTGGTCCAGTGAAGAAAACTCCAGATGGTAGGACCAGCATACCCAAACATCTGCTTAATATATTAAAGACAACTTCAAATGAGAAAGTCCATCAGATATCAAACTGACAGGAACAAGGCCAAAAAAACTGCAAACCAGCAAACATCAAAATGCAATTTTAACTAAATGTGGCCGGACTCCAGGCAGGTAACTGGAAATTCAGCAAAAGTTGTCGAAAGTAGAAAAAAAAAGAAAGACAAGAGAAAGAAATGCGTATTAAATACACTAAAGGCAACACCTCATTTACATAAGGTATTCAAAGTGATCTCTGATTTGTTGGCAGCTTTAAATACTTTATGATAGGTCAGTATTGGGAAACATCTAAAGTGATCTGTAATTGGCCAGTACTGGCATTGATTTCCTATCTGACTAACTAGTCTAACTAGAGTGGGAACATCTATGTTTACAACCACAAAGTAGGACTAGCATTTGCAAACATCTGCTTAACACAACCTCAGATGATAAAGACTATTATATATAAAACTGACAAGAATTAGGCCAAAAAAGTTGCAAACCAGTAAACACCAAAATGCAATGTTAACTAAATATGGCCAGATTGCTGGGGGGTAACTCGTAGAGAATCGCATCTCACGAATGGGCCTTTTCCAGGTTGGTGGCACTCATAGAGGAAGAAAACAGTCAGCAAAAGTGGTCAAAAGTGGAAAAAAAGAAAGACAAGAGAAAGGTCAGTATTGGGAAACATCTAAAGTGATCTGTAATTGGCCAGTACTGGCATTGATTTCCCTATCTGACTAACTAGTCTACCCTTTCCTTATTTAATGGAGAGTGGGAACATCTTTGTTTACAACCACAAAGTAGGACTAGCATTCCCAAACATCTGCTTAATATACTAAAGACAACCTCAGATGAGAAAGACTATTATATATCAGATTGCTGGGGGGTAACTCGTAGAGAATCGCATCTCACGAATGGGCCTTTTCCAGGTTGGTGGCACTCATAGAGGAAGAAAACAGCAAGCAAGCTGGAATTTCAGCAAAAGTGGTCAAAAGTGGAAAAAAAGAAAGACAAGAGAAAGAAATACGTCTAAAATATACACTAAAGGCAACACCTCATTTGCATAAGGTATTCAAAGTGATCTCTGATTGGTTGGCTCCTTTTTAATGTTTTATGATTGGTCAGTACTGGCATTGATTTCACTCTCTGACTAACTAGCCTTCCCTTTCCTTACTTAATGGAGAGTCGTGACATCTTTGCTTAAAGCCACACCTGGAAACAATGCAATACCAGGATCAGACGTTGATCCAGTGGCACGAACTCCAGATGGTAAGACCAGCATACCAAAACATCTGCTTTATATACTAAAGACAACCTTAGACGAGAAAGTCCATCAGATGTCAAACTGACAGGAACAAGGCCAAAAAAATTACAAACCAGCAAACACCAAAATGCAATGTTAACTAAATGTGGCCGGACTGTGGGTAGGTAACTGGAAATTCAGCAAAAGTTATCGAAAGCAGAAAAAAAAGAAAGACAAGAGAATGAAATGCGTATTAAATATACACTAAAGGCAACACCTCATTTGCATAAGGTATTCAAAGTGATCTCTGATTTGTTGGCTCCTTTTTAATGTTTTATGATTGGTCAGTACTGGGAAACATTTAAAGTGATCTGTAATTGGCCAATACCGGCATTGATTTCCTGATCTGACTAAACAGCCTACCCTTTCCTTACTTAATGGAGAGTGGGGACATCTTTGTTTAAAACCACACCTAGAAACTCTGCAATACCAGGATCAGACCTTGGTCCAGTGAAGCAAACTCCAAATGGTAGGACCAGCATACCCAAACATCTGCTTAATATACTAAACTTCAGATAAGAAAGTCCATCAGATATTAACCTGACAGGAAGAAGACCAAAAAAACTGCAAACCAGCAAACACCAAGATGCAATGTTGACTAAATGTGGCTGGATTGCGGGGGACAACTTGTAGAGAATTGCTTCTCATTAATGAGAGTTTTCCAGCCAGTGTATCTTCAGCAGAAGTAAAATGTGAAACTGTGATTAATACCAAAACTAGAACTTTCAGACATCAACAACCAGGAGGCATACTGCAGCAAAAATTCCAGACCTGAAACTGTACAAGAAAGAATCAGCTTTTAAATATATCTCAAAATAAATTTCAATTCACTTTTTAAGACATCCAAAAGTTGTTTTCAAATATCTCAAAATATGTTAATTTACTTTTTTAGATACCTGCAATATATTCTGAAATATCTAAAATGCAGTTCAGCCCATCTCAAGTACATTTTCAGATATCTATAAAATATCTGTCACTTCCTGTGAAATT
This sequence comes from Polypterus bichir lapradei, assembly GCA_026402145.1. Lineage (NCBI taxonomy): Eukaryota > Metazoa > Chordata > Cladistia > Polypteriformes > Polypteridae > Polypterus > Polypterus bichir. Next base: position 5,528,979 of record JANRMT010062842.1, on the reverse strand, counting down.
TCCTATTCCTTCAATGACTCTTCTTGTCTGGTTTAAGATATTTTGAAATGTATTTGAGACATCTCAAAATGAGAAAGAAGTTATTTTGAGATACCTTGAAGTGCATTTAAGATATTTGAAAATGGTTAGGAACCTATTGCAATATATCTAAAAACGAACATTGTACATTGTCACACACGCGTGATTAGAGGACAAACAAAGGGCCTGAATAAATGTAGTTCCACGCCGAACTAGGGGGTAGTGAAGTGCGCTAATTCTCTCTCTCTCTCAATTCCTTGCAGACCATTCTCGGGAAATCTCGCACTATTCTGGGGCAGCCAATGACGTCACTTCCGGTTCAGGTCCTGATGACTTCACTTCTACTGCTAGCATTTAAAAGCCGCCATGTTAAGACAATACTGAGTTCTGCTTTGGAATCCATTGTGTGAACATGTCTTTGCTTTTGGACAGATTTTGCTGCTGGGAAATATTATACGGGTTGCTGCCCCAAACCTTCCCAATGTCTCTGGGTCATTCTTGTTACAACATATCTGAAAAGTGCTGTTCAGATTGTTTGAAAGAAGTTCATGTCTTTTTAAAGATATCTTAAAATGTATTTGAGATATTTTGAAGTAAAAAACTTGAAATATTTTTAAATACCTTTTAAGATACCTGAAGTGGAGCACATACTCTTTTAAAAATATCAAAAAATTGATATGCAATGTCTAAAAACGTATTTTAGATAACTCAAACAACAGTGAATTTCACCATATCTTAAAAGATTTTTAAGATAACTTTCCGCTCAATTTAAGATATCTTATATCTGAAATGCCTTTCCAGATATGTTTAAATAGCTTCCTGTCCATTTTCAGATATCTAAAATGCATTTCAGGATATCTCAAAACTATTTTTTACGCATTTCGAGATAGCTGATATTAATTTTGAGATATCTTAAGAGACAGGATGTTCCATTGAAAGAATAAGATATTTTACAGTAAGTGATTTTGAGATATCGAAAAATGTATTTGGATTATCTGAGAATACACAGGAAGTGATTTTAAGAGGGCCTCATATATAAACGGTGCGTACACACAAAAATGTTGCATACTCCCGCTTCCACTCTCAAATTGCGATGTATAAAACCTAAACTTGTCATGCACATTTTCACGCCAGCTAAATGCTTGGTGTACGCAAGTTCTCTGCTCGGTTTTGCAAACTAGCGGCACCTAGCGTCAAAGCAGTGCTTTCGTTCAAGTGTGATTTCCCTTTCTTTTTAGATCCACATCTCTGAGGCTACTTTATCAAATGCACTGAAATTAACCGCATATTGTTTATTAGTTTAAGGCATTTGATTGTAATTAACCTGTAAAAATATAATGGTCCACTGAATGGCTAAACTATTTCAAATACCTTTGCTGCTTTAGCGTTGTTCCTCTCAATGCACCACTCAGAGTATTTATCCCACTGTATCTGAGTGTTGAATCACAGCTCTACAGCAGCTGATCGGAAAGAGAATTATCGGTATACAGCATCAACACACGCTGCCTCAGCCAAGCGCACTTTCTATTGAACTGCTCCCATACGGCAAAAGCTTCAGAGCCTTTCCTGTAGGGACAGCTCGGTTCAGAAACAGTTTCATCCCAAGAACTATAAGCACACTCAATCAGTGCTCCTTGTAGAACTGTTTGTACTTATTAGTACAACTAGCAAAATACCCGCGCTTCGCAGTGGAGAAGTAGTGTGTTAAAGAAGTTATAAAAAAGAAAAGGAAACATTTTAAAAATAAAGTAACATGATTGTCAATGTAATTGTTTTGTGACTGTTATGAGTGTTGCTGTCATCAAGGATTTGATTATCATTATTTCTTTCAATCAGGTTCGTATTTGGAGGATGTGTTGTGTTCAAGTTACATTCCATGTTTGTCAACCGTTGTAAAGATAGCAGGTTTTATTCATTGAAGTGTTCACTACCCAAATCGGTACTCATGAATCTAAGATGTTTAACAGGCATTCCCGGTATTAAGTTGTGGATTTGCCTGCGAATATTTAGTGGCAGCGTGTCTATGAACTTAATTTAAACTTAAGCTTTACACCTTGCTCTCCTATTGATATGTCTACAAAGGCTTGTTCCTTTCTTACTGCATCAATAAACAGCTCGTCTTCCTCTTTATCTGAGACATCACACACTGCATGCATGGGTTTATCTTTCCCAGTCCTACAAACTTTAGCGAAGTGGTTCAATTTACCACATTTTTTACACTGTCTTCCTTCCGACTTTTTTACACTGTCTTTCTTCCGACATTTTTCCACCGTGTGCTTTGTTTCCACAGTAGCTGCACTTATGAATATGCTTGTATGCGTCACACGCTTCATATTCTTTTGCTGCCTTCTCAATTGTGTAATGCGTTTTTTGTTCAGCGCTCTTTGGAGCTCTTGCTTTTTGTCTGCATACTGCGTTCACAGTCAGTTCACGTGAGCTGTTCGGAGTACATGCATCGAAGGTTCTCAGCTGTGGTTGTGCTATCTCGTACGATCTTGCGATGTCCACGGCTTTATTTAATGTTAGCTCAGACCTGACACTTAAAAGTTTCTCTCGCACTTTCGCTGAGTTTGTGCAAAACACAATTCTATACCTGAACATCTCATCTTCGTTTGCATAAGCACAGTCCTTCACCAGCAATTTTAACTCCGTTACAAAGTGATCAAAAGTCTCGTTTATACCTTGCGTCTTCTCACTAAACTTGTATCTCGCAAAAATCGTATTCATCTTAGGCATGACAAACGCCTCGTAGCGGCAGCGTGTCTGCTGCTGACGGACAGCCTTATATGGGCAGGCACTCAATTACGTAGGAGGCGTGGGTATGGGGTACGCAATATAGGCAGGCAGCCAACTACATGGGAGGCATGGTGATGGGTGACACAACTCCGCCTCACACGGCGACGGAGCTGCAGGCTATGGCCGTATATACAGTATGTACGTAAGTAAGATTCAGTTATCACCGTTACGCATAGAATTTCGAAATGAAACCTGCTTAACTTTTGTGAATAAGCTGTAAGAAATGAGCCTGCCAAATTTCAGCCTTCTACCTACACGGGAAGTTGGAGAATTAGTGATGAGTCAGTGAGTGAGTGAGTGAGTCAGTCAGTGAGTCAGTCAGTCAGTCAGTCAGTGAGGGCTTTGCTTTTTATTAGTATAGATTACCTCATTGTAAACTTGAGATACAATTATAATATTGCACAACCTGAGACAATTTATAAAGCGTGTATACATATGATGACAATCTAATTTTTAAGATGAAATGCAGCAAAATATGTTTATTACATTATACAGATAAAATGTTAACATAATTTAAATAGTCTATATTGTTAATAATTAAACATGTGAGGACACGCTGTCGCAGCGCTAGCTAGTTCAGGGATTGTTCCTGCCTCACACTGTATTCTGGCTCTGGCTGGTGCGACACTGGAAGGATAGATGGATAGAATAATTAAACATTTACTACCAAGATATTTCAATGTTCCTTAAAAGTTTTGAAGAATCGGCGTTCTAAGCTTACAGATGACTTAACACAGAGGTGGGCAAGTGCGGCCTTCAAGGTCTTTTATTGTGGCTGTCATGAAGGTATCTGTGAAACAAGTGATTGCGACCTTTTGACTTGTTCACACTAGCCAAAAATGTTCAAAGAAACAAACAACGTAAACGTAGATTCGTTTGGTCTCCGCATTCATACCTCACAGAATGGTCAATGACAGCTAACGAAATACAGCCAAACTGAATGCAAGTTATGCCAGTAGCAGTCAAGTTAGATATTTCCTGCGGATAGAGTGCACGCACACTGTAGATTTTCGCAAGTACTGCTACAATTATTTCCCGCAGTAAGTAAAGTGGCCATTCAAATGGCACCGAAACAGGTTAAAGTTCAGCATGTTTAAATTTCAACAAAAGTAGTCAGATCCATCATTTCCTCATCTGATAATTATCATTGTGTTTTACTGGCCATATAATACAGTTACCGCTGTCAAAGAAATCCACACATGTAGACGATTAAAATCGACAGTTCAACAGTGAATGGGAGTTGGATTTCTTCATGTCAAACCAAGGAAACTCCATGATGTGCCTAAGATGCAAGATGCAAATAAGAACATTAAAGAGATCAAATGCAAAACAGCACTATGAGAGTTGTAAGTCACACATGAAGTACATCAATTTAAAAGATGAGGCCAGAAAGCAAGCATATGATTCCTTGAAAAAGAGCCATACAAACGAAACATCCATGTTCGCCAAATTGAAATCATCCTCTCACAATCCAGAAGTTGAGGCAACGTTTCAAGTCGCCTTCAAATTGGGTGCCGCTGGAAAACCATATACTGATGTAGAGCTATTCAAATCATGCATGCTTGAAGTTGTTCAGTGTCTCGAACCATCTCAACTTCAAAAATTTAAAGATTTACCTTTATCACGAAGGACAATTATGAGGTGCCAAGGTGAGATCGCGGTTGACTTAAAAAATCAACTGTACAAAATATGTCAAGAGTCCAATACTTTGTATTCTGTAGCGTTGGATGAATCCTGTGATACAACAGATACGGCACAACTGCTTATTTTCATCAGAACAATGTCACCAACATTTGACATCCATGAAGAGTTGTTGTCCCTAATCAGTCTCAAATCAACAACAAAGGCACAAGATATTCTCACAGCATTTAACAACACTTGTGTAGAGAAGAAATTGTATCTAAAGAGACTTGTTGCTTTGTGTACAGATGGAGCTCCTGCAATGGTAGGAACAACGGGCGGTTTTGTGACTCTACTTAAACAACAAATTCACTCTCAATATCCGGAATCTCCCACATTATTGTCACCTCATTGTATTATACACCAACAAGCTCTATGTGCCAAGTCTGCCACACCTGATGGAACCTGACAATGTGCCAGAGAAGTTCCAAATGGAATTGTTGAAATTTAGTGAAGATCCAAATGCTCAACACAAGCTATCCTAAAATTTCGTGGATTTGATTTCATTTTGGTATGATGTTCACATCTACCCCATTCTACGCGAACACGCTCGACGGGTGTTAACATGCTTTGGTAGCACGTACATTTGTCAACGTACATTCTCTCATATGAAGTACATTAAAAATCGATACCGCACAGTCCTGATAGATAACCATTTGGAAGGCCAGCTACGTTTAAGAACAACAACTTTTGAGCCAAGTTTTAATGAATTGTCAACCAACAAACAGACTCAAAAAAGTTATTGAAAATTACAGAATTAATTTGTGTTATGGATTATTCTTACACTTTTACACACTTTGGGGTCAGTATAAAGTTTAATAATAAATAATTAATAAAAGCATGCCTATATATGTTGTTAATGACTTCATAATGGTGCAGCCTTGTTCGAGTTAAAGCAGTCGTCAGTGGTCTTAGTGCGAAAAAAGGTTGCCCACCACTGGCTTAACATCTATTACAGAGCTGATTGTGTGGTGATTGGTTACTTGGAGAAAGAAAAGGAAGGACAGGAATTGGAGGTTAGTACACTTGAAAGAGACAGTACTGCTGCAATAAATTATTTCACCGAAGGTCGCGCACGGCACAGCAAGCATCTTGCGTGAGGTTGGAACAATCTCTGGGCAGGGCGCCAGCTCGTCACTATCACTGCGCCACCGTGTTGCCATGTTTAATAACTTGCTTTAACTCCTATCATCATGAAAATTATATCAAGTATACAACTCAGTATTTTAATTATTCAGAGAACAGTAATATCACAAATGTAATGGATTCTGTGTCCTGTCGGAGGAAGTGAAAGCCCATTTAAGAAACACATAGTGATTCACACACATAGAGCACATAGAAGAACACATACAAAACAAAGCATTGAACGTGCTACTTTAGTTACGATGGTATTTGAGAAACTAGTAAATGAAACAATTTAAAGATGAAGTTTATGATGTTCTACTTTAGTGACAAAATAAACTATGTGATTAAAGTGGAAATTTTGAGATTAAAGTTTTAAGCTTTTTTCTCACTGTGTTCCTATTTTTTTATTTTCTCTGTACCCTAATAAGCTTTCATATGACACTCTGACGGTGGGCTACGACTCGCCTTTTCACGATGACTTTGATTTCTGACAACTTCTTTTTTTATTTCAGGCACTGTGTAACTTTGTGAACTTGAGTTTGAGTTTCTTTGACACTCTATGTCACTCGATCAACTTCCTTTTGTTGTTTATACCACTGTTTAAACGAACAAATAGTACGTTTTTTTCTTGCCTGCACTTGGTATTTGCTGAAATTCTTCTATTTTCCCCTGTGCTTTTGCCATTGTCTTTTCACAGAACGCTGAGCTTAAGGGCTATTTATATTGATTTGCATATTCAAAGAGGTGTAATTCTGGGAGGAGTTGGAGTGGGGCAGCAGGCGCATGCACAAGTGTTACTTTTCACGCTGACCGGGATTTATGGAGCAGAAAAACGTGGAAGCTGGCGTTCACACAGATTTACGCATCTGGATTTTTTGTGGGTATGCACATTTCCACTTTTGTCCATACGCCATGTTTTAATGTGAATTCAATGCACGGCGTTATGCATGAGGCCCCAGGCCACCAATTTGTACTTTTGTGCTACAACGTACAAGGCACTTCTCTCTTGCGATTCCAAGTATTGGCAGAGCCTGTGATACAAGGCACCCATTTTATATACTTAAGGGCTGTTCACATTGCCACTTGATCTCTGTTAAATAGTGAGGAGCATAACATGTTTAACCCAACAGTTAAAATACACCGTACAATGAATTTATGTAGAACTAGCAGAATACCCGCGCTTCGCAGCGGAGAAGTAGTGTGTTAAAGAAGGTATGAAAAAGAAAAGGAAAAATTTTAAAAATAACGTAACATGATTGTTAATGTAATTTTTTTGTCATTGATATGAGTGTTTATCTCACATATTATATATATATATATATATATATATATATCTATATCTCTATCTATCTATCTATATATATCTGTGTGTGTATATAGCAGAATACCCGTAGTGTGTTAAAGAAGGTATGAAAAAGAAAAGGAAAAATTTAAAAAATAACGTAACATGATTGTTAATGTAATTGTTTTGTCATTGATATGAGTGTTGTTCCCATATCTATATATATCTATATCTATATATATATATATATATATATATATATATATCTATATCTATATCTATATAGTAAAATAACTGCGCTTGGCAGCAGAGGAGTAGTGTGTTAAAGAAGGAAAGAGAAACAAAAGGAAACATTTTGAAAATAACGTAACATGATTGTCAATGTAATTGTTTTGTCACTGTTATGAGTGTCGCTGTGATATA
>JANRMT010062842.1:5501709-5516655 GCA_026402145.1 Polypterus bichir lapradei | reverse complement strand
CAGGAAATCATGCATTGACAAAAGTTCCCCTTTGATTGTAATGCAAAGTGTGATTAAATGCATTATTTTTAACGCGTTATGGAGCACATGCATCGAAGCTTCTCAGCTGTGCTTGTGCTAAGAAAATTAAACATTTTAAAAATAACGTAACACGATTGTCAATGTAACCTTTTGTAAGCAGTGCCTGGAGGATTCAGTGTGGAGAAAGTCTAGAGACAGCGTGTGTATTAACTTGGTGGCAGTGTGACGAAGTTGCTTCGGAAGACGGCGTTAGCCGCGGAGCGCAGCTCAGAGCGAAATGAGGTAAATGGGAGGGGATATGATGATGTGACTCCTCCACCCGCCTTAACTGTCAATCCCCCACAAACACAGTCTCTCGGAATTTGCATAAGCACACCCCTTCACCTGCAATTTTAACTTAGTTACAAAGTGATCAAAACTCTCGTTTATATCCTGCGTTCTCTCATTAAACTTGTATCCCGTGATTACGTGGGCGGCGTGATGATGTCACACGAAACTCCGCCCCCACGCCGGTCAAGCTCAACTCCATTACAGTAAATGGAGAAAAATACCTTCCAGTTATGACCATTACGCGTAGAATATTGAAATGAAACCTGCCCAACTTTTGTAAGGAAGCTGTAAGGAATGAGCCTGCCAAATTTCAGCCTTCTACCTACACGGGAAGTTGGACAATTAGTGATGAGTCAGTCAGTCAGTCAGTCAGTCAGTCAGTGAGTGAGTGAGGGCTTTGCCTTTTATTAGTATAGATAACATAGTTTTTTCATAATATTTTTATTATGGTCAGGGTCAGTGTGAGAAAAATGACCAACAGACATCATAAAGGTTTGGGGCAGCCACCCGTATAATATGCCCTGGCTGCAAAAGGTTGAAGTTTTAACAGAGTTGTTCACAATACTGAGTCCAAAACAGAATTGAATAGGTGGGGTTAAGATGGTGGCTTTAAAAGCCGGTGAAGAAAGTGACGTCATAGATGCTGGAACCGGAAGTGATGCCATCACAGGCGCTGGAAAGTGACTTCTTCAGAGGTGCCAGAACCCAGCGGGATTTCCCGAGAATGTTCTGCAAGGAACTGAGAGAGACAGTCAGCGTACACCGCTGCCCCCTGGTCTGGTGTACAATTACAATTACTCAAACCCTTTAGCTGCCTCTCACTTGCATGTCTGTGACATCAGCTAATATACCCCTCAAATGAAAGTGTTGTAAGTTTGTTTTTTTTTCCAACATATGCGGGGTGCAAATCCAGCTGGAGTACCAAATATAGTGGCATCATGCATGCACAAAGCAGATTGGGCAATGATGTAAAATGTGAGGTGAAGTCCACTTATGGAAAGTTTTCTCTACATGGCTACTACAGCTCTGTGATGTCACACTGGCCTTGCAATGCAAGGGGGACAGGAAAAAAATATTTAGTCTAAGCTGGCTGCATTGCAAATTTCCAGAAACTATTTTGGCAAGCAAGATCAGCGCGAACACAGCATAATCGGAAAATTTTGCCGCTTAGGAAAACTTTGCCATTCAACACTATTGATGGCTGTAAATTGACTTAGAATTGGGGGGGATGTTATTGTGAGTGTAGTCAATAAATGACAGATGTCCTTTCTGAGGCTGCTTGCTGCTGTGCTCTGCACACTGGCAGTATGGGCTCTGACCACCCTGAACTGACTTAATTATAGATGAATGTTGCACTTTGTGTTAATTATATTGGATTTGTAAAAGTAAACAGTGCTTTGAGCCGTAAACAGTTATCTATATATAATGAATGGAAATCTTATATATAAACATCTTCGTATGGAAATGTGTGTGTCTGTCTGTGCGGCCCGAAAGTGAGAGGTAGAGTCGGGGTAAGGGCTCCACCTATGAGGAACCAGAAACTCGCTTAGCCGCTAATACACAAGCGATGCAATCACGTCGGCAAAATGACACCTCCTAAGAGAGAGACATTTCAATTTGTTTTCTGATGATTTCAATAGTTTCTAGTGTACTATTCTGTATTTTAAAATCGTAATTTTAATTTATGCTATAAATCTTTTATTTTGCAGAGCTGAAATAAATTTGAATTATTCTTTCATATTTTCCCAACTTGCATTCCTTGGTTGGTTGCAGCCTTACAGTTTTAATGATCTTCCATATTATACTTTACATTTTGTGTAATTTTTAAAAACTAAAGACATGCATTTTATGGAAATAATTTATGCCAGTGCAACTGTAAAGCCAATCCACAGGATGTCAGATTTTCCACCTAAGGCAACTGTAATTCATTGACAGTAGGTGTACCATTCTCTAAGAATTAGGTATGGTGTTGGTGGCTGTGTGATATCAACAGATTTTATCTAAAATGTGCTGTGTGTGAAGCCCTAATATAAATCAGTGGAGTGAACAATCATTTGTAATTTACAGTAACAACAGGCTACCATGCCTTGCATTGGATAGGTTCTTTTTGCTGCTCATATTTGTTTAAAATAATTAATTCTGGTAAAACATGTTTAAGGTGCAACATTGTACATTATAAATTATCAAACTAACATTTTCTGATTGGTTGAATTCCTTAGGCTTCAGAAGCCAGTTTAAATAATGACATTTTTGTCATACATTTAAAGTGCTATATTGTACATCTTTTAAAATCAAGTTAAACAGACTGAGTATTATGTATTTATTTATTTAAAGAGCATCTGTAAACAGCCAAAATTCTACTCGGGGGACAAATAAAGTTTTGTCTATCTATCTATCTACATATTTTTCAGCAATAGTTTCAGAAGGTGTGACAAGAAAGGACACCAGACATTGCAAAGGTTTGGGGCAGTCACCCATATAATGTGTTCCTGGCTGCAAAAGTAAAAGGTTTGATAGCGAGTAATGTTTACAAGACAGAGTCTAAAACAGAACTGACATCCAGAGGATGGGAGTGAGGTTTTATAGGGAGTCTGGTGGAAGTGATGTCATCCTCGGGACTGGAAGTGCTGCAGGAGAGAAAAAAGAGTCAGTGTACCCCGCCGCCCCCTGGGCAGATGTGTTACTACTAGTTGTTAAGTCCTTCAGCTGCCTCCTGTTTGCACGTGTGTGACAAAGTTAAAAGCAAAACAAACATTGTAACAAGTCTTCTTCAGCTGATTACTATATAAGTAGATAACACATAGCTGTCTTTTTATGAGAATGCCAAAAGATAATTAAAATTTCTTCTAAAAAGTGGTGTAAAAATGCACAGCTTCTTTCTATGTGAACATCCGGTATCTTGCTATATCATTGCATAGGCAGCCTTTAATAGTTTTGCGCTAACGGAATCAATTTGTCAATGATGCCATTTCTTATAAGAAATCACACAGTCTAGAAAATTATTGTGCATTGTATTTTTTCTGATTATTGGCTTGATGAGTGTTTATATTACCAGTTTTGATTTAGTTCTTCATTGAGATCTAATGCTAAAAAACAGAGACTGGAAGGCAACAATGCTCTCAGTATTATCACGAAATAGTTCAATTTGCAATTTTATTTTCTCATTATTTATTATATTTTTCCATGTAAATGTGTTTGAAGGTTGAAGATGACTGATAGAGACACACAATGTCAAATATCCTTGTTGGTATGTACATTCTTTATAAATTTATTTCTCTCAAACCTGTCTATTTACTTTGACTACTGTTTCTAACATCATCATTCACTCAAAATTCTGTGATCTGTCGTTATAAAAAAATATAGAAACAACTCCTGTGTAGAAACCATTTAACCTAGCAGAGACCAAAAAACATCTATATATATTTTATAATGTTTTTAAAATTGTATAGTCAACACAACATTAAAAATTCTGTTTTAATGGTATGGACTATTAATATATTTCGAGTACTAAATAGTTGTGAAAGATTTGCCTTACCTTTCATTATGTGGCAATGGCAGTGAACAATGGTATAACCATGTTACTACTTTAAAATAACACACTATTCTCAAACTCACTTAATTTAAATCAGGATTACAGGGGGCTATAACCTACTCTAGGAATGCTGGGTACAAGGGCCAAATCAACACTGAGCTCCAGTCTACCATAGGTGCCACTCTCACACCCATTTCCACACAGAACCAGTTTGGGATCACCAATTAACCTTACATACATATCTTTAGTATGTGGGAGGACAACCCATGCACGCATACAGGGTTAGAACAAACAGAATCCAAAAAGAGAACAACCTGGTAAGAGAATGACTGGACCTCAGTGAGGCCAACCTACTAGAAACGTAGAAATGTGAACATTATCTGCTATGCCAGATAAAGGTTGGCTGGCTGTTTGGGAAAATAATAATGGGAAGAAAGAAAAATGATGGCTCAGGAAAAAAGGACTTTCATTTTTGGAGGAATGTGATAACCAAGGTTACTTAAGAGGATTGAACAAAATCATAAACAAGAGAAAAAAAATTATAGGGAAAGTATCAAAGAAGACCATTCTAAACCAAATCTAAAGTCTTTACCTTAATGATTAAGTGCTTTTATTATTTATCTAAATATTCAGGCACATCATTATGCACCCCTCCATCCTAAATAGTAGCACTGTGATGATGTCATACACTCTGCCCATATACCTAAGAACCGCTTAAGTGCTGCAAAATGGCATTGCCCCTGGAAAGAAAATGACAGTGTAAAGAGTTTTGAAATTGATTGAAAGTAAATAAATAAATAATATCCAAAAAAGAATTCTAAATCAATGCATACATTCCTGGCAAGATCTTTTACTTTATAATACATATTAAGTAAAGAAAACCATCAGCACGTCGCTATAGACACCTTAAATGCATTTTGCTTTCCCACAGTAAATCTGATCAGAATCAGAAGCTTTACCTGTGATCTGATTTACAAGTTTTGCTTGTGCTAAAAGAAAACTTTCACTTAAGAATCATATTTCAGAGAGGCCCTGTAACACAAAATATAAAATTATAAACAGTGGCGATAATGATTATTTTAATGATAGATTTTTTTTCTATTCAGAAATCTAGGCAGCTTGATCCATACACTTCTTTTTATGAACTGTAATGAAGCGTCAATGTCACTTTTTTTTCTGGAAATGTTTTGGATTGCTTTTGATTTTTCAACACTTGGGTTTCCTCACTCTTTTGGAGTAAAATATTCCCATCTATTTACGGATATAAGTGGCTACTCTTGTCTGTACAGTTTCTTCTGTAGTTATAGAATTTTACTTCATTTTGATTAGATAATTTAATCCTATAATGCAGAATGACAGAAACTCTAACCTCCCTTCATCTCTAACAATGTGGGGAAACCACTGAAGATGAATACAAAGCCATCAGTATTTTTGTACTGAAAAACAAAGTGGAAGAGAACTAATATCAAACTAACATGTTCTCACAATTCAAAAAAATAAATAAATCCAAGGCTTCCTGATATTATTTGTACTATTTTCAGAAAAGTATATATAAAGGACTATAGGTAGTGGTTCCAAGTTTTGTGAATTTGATCCATTTCTGAAAACCCAAAAAACATGAATAAATGATTGCCATTATTTTAATGGAAAAAAATTAAGCATTGCCTGCTCCCAAAAATGATCCCCATTTTTGCTAAAATAACACCAAAATACATGAAAATGGATGCAATTAGCTCAATAATAACATTAGTCACAAGCATATACAATATGACAGTTGCCCTTAGTTACAGGATAAGTTAGGTATTTTTCAAGTTTAAGTCAATTCTTCATAATCATGGTTTATATAAATTACCAAATGAAATGGCATTCTAAAATGAAGCATACTTTACACAATTAAAAAAAATAGCTCACTTGTATGTTTTATAATGGACCTAATGGGTACCCGGGTCCCACTGTAAAAAAAAAAGCCTTAAGTGTTCCAAATGCTTCCACTTTGATGTAACCGCTGTCTTTTGTGATCTTGCGATGTCCATGGCTTTATTTAAAGTTAGCTAAGACCCGGCACTTAAAAGTTTCTCTCGCACTTTCGCTGAGTTTGTGCCAAACACTAGACCATCTCATCTTACTCACAAATTGCTAGAGCTAGAACCTTGATCTTGGTCTTGGTCGAAAGCTTATGACCTGATATGTTCTGCAAATTCAAAAAATTAGAGGTGCTGGCAACATCTGTAAACTGTCCCGTGGTCATGGGTTTATTACAATAAAGTGCTTGGCAAATGAAGTGTTATGGAGGAGAGAGAAACATGAACAGTGACATCTGCTGAGTGTCAAGCAATTTGAAGACATCAACATCATGATGAAGGACACAATAAAAGTAATAAGAAGAGTAGGGTCATATGCTGAGTGTCAAGTGTAGGATACAGAATGCAAGAATGTCAAAGATGAAGAAATGCAAATGTTGCTGCCAAATACTTGATGAGAATTCATAATGAAGTGCGAGTTCTTACGTGTGTAAACAACTGGTGGACTGTTCTTTATATTTTACATTTTGTTATGTCACACAACTTTCTCCCAGATGTGAAAGGCTTCCTACCTTACCTTCCTAAAATAATGTGGTTAGAAAAAAACAACATATTTCCTATTGCTATTTTGGCATGTATTGTATTTATTGATAATCAAATTTCATTAAACATGCAAAAAGGACAACAAAATGACCTGTGTTCATGTGTCAACCCTGAGCATCACTCAAATCACAGAAGGCGCCACTGCAACAAGAAGTAATCATGGATATAGAGCAGCTCAGTAGCAGGCAAACACAATGGCTCATAGGCATGAAAGGTAAAGTCCAGGGTACAGAATGCAAGAACAGCAACAGGAGAGAAATGAATGCTGACAAAAAAAGACAATTTCCCATTCACGCTGCGTTTACAATGACCATTAATAAAGATCAAAGGTAATAAAGTCTGACTTTTTTAGATTTGCCTGTTTTTTCTCACGGACATATCTACATAGCATTTTAATGATCTCTAGATATAAAGACATTAAAGTAATAATAATAGACACTTTGCTTCAAGAAAAGGTCAATTTTACACAAGTAATGTGATATAAAAGAAATTTTGTAAATATTTCTGTTTTGTGTTTTCTTTGGCTTGTATATTTTTAGATCTACTACTTTATTTATTTTGCTTTTTATTTTTAAATGTGCTAAGGTTCATGTATTTTTCATGTGTTTTTCTTTTTTCAATAAAATAATTGTTTCATTTTTAATTTCCATAGTCCCCACAAGCCCATTTTCAGCTTGCTCAATATAAATGAACTGGTCAGGTCAGGTCAGGTTGGGGAGTATGCACTGGTATAGCATGTTGCCGCATCCACCACCCGACAAAACAGCTCAGGATCCTGGTTGGCAACCGCCCAGTCCCAGCCTGTGGAAATGACCATCTATCTGCCACAGCCAGATGTTACGTGGGCATCCCCTTGGCCTGGTCCAGCCACTCGGGTCCTCAACAATGAGGATCCTGTGAGCCGGATTAATCTCAGGGAATCGCACTACATGGCCATAGTGCCATAACTGATGCTCCCTCACAGGTAATGTGCCTAATTCGGGACTTCGTCAGCAAACACTCATTCAACACAAAGTCAAAGGATTCTTCAAAGAGACACAGTTCTGAAAGAGTCCAGTCTCAGGTCACTGGGTCAACGACCACAAGTAATAAAATACATTATAACTTCTAGAGGAACTGAAATAAGTAACTATTAAAAAACACACACAATGTATCAATATCCCCTTATCTATAATTAAGTTTTGATTGCTATTGTATTTTAGGACTCTAGTTCTACATGTTTCACTAGTATTTTTAAATACTGTTGCAACTCTGACTGAAGAGAAAACAGGTAGGTGTTAATCTGTGAGAATTGCAATGGCTCATTTTCAACTATATTATTACCCTTCAGAATTTAAATATTGCTTCCTGGATGATCATCAAAAGTTACATGACCAGATACAACCATTGTGAATTTTCATGGCAAATGATATGAATTTAAATGAGTGAGCTTGTCCACCTGGAATTCAGTTTCACATATACTTTATGACTCCTTATCTTGCATCGAGATACGTTTGATAGACTTAAATTCACTTAACACCTGTGATTGGGTGCAGTGTACCTAGGTAAATTATGAAGTGTGCCTTTTGTCACACACGTGCAAGTAGAAATTAACTAAACGGCCTGAATAATGGCAATTCCACGTCAGACCAGGGGGCAGCAGGGTGCACTAACTGTCCTTCTCGATCCCTTACAGACCATTCTTGGGAAATCCCACAGGCTTTTTTCGGCGCCTTTGATGACTTCAGTTCCGGTTCTGTCACTTTTGATGACGTCACTTTCCAGTCCCTGCATCTGATGATGTCACTTCTGGCCCAGCCTCTGATGACATTACTTCCGGTACCACATCTGATGATGTCACTTCCACTTCCGGCCCCGATGACATCACTTCCTACATTGGCCTTTAAAGCCACCATTTTGTCTATGCACTACAGTTCTGTTTTGGACTCAGTGGTGTGAACAACTCGCTATCTTCAAAAATACCGTTTTGCAGCCAAGGAATATTATACGGGTGGCTGTCCCAAACCTTTATGATGTCTTATTGTCATTCTTGTGACACTGTTAAAATGTAAGGTTTTGAGCAAACAGGTGTTGGGAAAGAGTTTGGCCTGGCCCAGTCCATAGATTATTTGCTCTGTGAGAATTTGGCCTCAGAACAAATCTATTTGATGACTCTTGTTATAAAACTTAAACCACATGTAGTATATGGCCCATTAATACAATTTTTAAAATAATGGTGCACTTACTGTAAATGTCCCATAACTATAGAATTAGACATTACATGTAACCTACTTTAAACTCATAGATCTTTGTTGGTATAAAAGTTTTGAAATCAGCAAGGATTACTCTGGCTTATCCATAACATATACAGTCGGTTTAAAAAAAGAAAGTTCTGTTGGAGTAGAAAACTATCCTCCAGTAGTAGCTATGTCAACATCTAAGCTTAGATTCTTCTTCTTCTTATACCAGAAAAATAGATAAATCAGACTATTTTCTAGATAAGCATTTTCAATTATTTTTTGATGCTCCAGGGCGAAATGGTGTAAGTTGATATCATGTGGATGCACTGTGGGATATTCTGATTTCTTTAAACAACATTGCTATCAATTTAACCTGGTAATGCTGTCAAAAACATGTGATGAAATGTAGCGCACGATGAATAATACTACAGTATATCAAAAATCCAGTTAAAATGATTGCATCCAAGATATACAGTTGAAATATTTTTGCACAGCTACTCTGAGTTGAATATAGCAACAGATCTTGAGCTGTTTGCAATTTCGACAAAAGTTTGTATTAATCAGATTAGGTGTGCAAATTCTGTAAACTTTTATTATTGGTTAAAGTGTTACACATGTGCCGTTTTGTCTATCCTACAGTTGTACTTGATTAAATACTTTGGTGTTGACATTTCAAAGCTACTTCTAAAAGAGAGTGGGGAAGGATCTCATGCATTTTGGCCTTCTCTTCTATTTCACTGCCTTCTGGCTATTTTTAAAATGAATATCACCTACTAATTTAATTTTTTTACTGCTGCTGTATGTTGCCAACCATTAAATATTGGGTTTATGTTAGACACACTCTTCTCCAGATTTCTCTGGGAGAGTAAAAGATCTTCCACTAAAAATTTTCATGATGAGAATGTGGTCATATAAGTGGGTATCCTTACCTGATCAGAAAATGTACCATTGGACATTCACTATTAGATCTACCTGGAATAATCTGGGCTCTCCTGATAGTCTTCCATCATGTTTTACAGTTGAAGCTTAGCTGGCTTCATCCAGAGCCTTTTTCTTTCACTCATAATTTAGGCTTGTTAATGTCAAGTGCACTTAGCATATAATGTAGTGAGGAGATGCGTTTAGGATCTAGTCCAGTTTGGCATTCTCACACCTCTGTTTTCCACAACACAGTTCTTAGCATTGGATTTAGCACTGTCTCTTTCCCAGGCTGGGCACATTAAGGTATTACAATGCTAGGTGATATGTTTATTGATTCATAGAACATAGAACATTCCAGTCACTGAGGTACAAGCCTTCTATTCCAGACTTCCCTTTCTTTTTCTTTCTCCAGTTCAGATCAGTCATTAGAGCCAATGTCATCTCTGTGGCCTCTTTGACTCCTTGTCTTCTTTCCATTACGTTGCTTGCTCCCTGTATTTCAGTGTGAAACAGGCCATATGATAGGTGATGTCATCAAACTGCCTGTATAATTCATGGCATTGCCCAAAAGGAACTTAGTAACGAATCCTCAGAAGGAAGGACTAGTGTTGGAGAGACTAAAATGGCCTCTTAAATTAAATATCTGGTGTCAGATTTTGTTTTTAACTTGTATGGTTTTGATTTTTTTATATTTCACTTTGGTTTTGGCATTTGTTTTTTTTTTTTTTTGCTTGTTAATTGACTCTAGCTACTCTGATTATTCACTTCTATAATGCCTGAAAACTCCAAGAGAAATTCAAAACACCTTTATTCTAAAGGGATAGTACTCAATGAAACTAGTTTGGAGGAGGTTGGCTAGGAGGAATCACCTATTATCCACCTAAAGTTGTAACCTTCCTTACTTTAGGCTACATGTTTTCTTTTTCTTTCTTTTTCATTCTTTCTGGGCTTGTCATCTTATGAAAGCCCATTTATCTATCCATCAGTTGTGTAATCTCTTACACCTTTGCACTGAGGATGGGCACCTTGTGAAGGTGTTTTTATATTTTTTTTCTTTCTAGTCTGTTAGCTGGCACAGTAGCTGTATTTATTGGTTGCTGATGTAATATAAATATGGTGTGGAACTTGAACCCCGGACACAGGCAGACATGACACCAGATGCCCACAAAGACACACTTTTATTCTCCTTTGCGCACATAGCACAAATCACAGTCCTTTTCCACTCCTTTCTCTTTTCCTTCTCTTCTGCCGCCTCCACGCCTCCCATCGCAAGCGCCATCCTCTGCCTACCGAATCCAGCTCCTGAAATGGAGTGAGGTGGCCTCTTTTATACTTTACCTGGATATGCTCAATGGTCAGAAAGAAAAAGAAAAGCTTTACATAGACTAATATCAGTTAATTAAATGATAGTTTTAAAAAAAATTAAATCTAAGCCAGGTGAAAAGTATATAAATCATGATGTTAAATCTACTTTTCCTTATTGTTAGAATTATTGACTTATCCAAAAATTTGTAATTACGATTATTTAGGTTACTTCAAGAAATCTTGTCAAGTAAATTTTGCTTACCCCTTTAGCAGATTTTTTTGCTAAATATAAGCAAGACAACTCCCATGTAAGGTTTTTTGTCCAGTTTTTGCATATTATTTTTTTGCAGTGTACATTTCAGAAAAGTATATCTGGTTAGTGTTTTAAACTGTACTTTAGTTTTTTTCGCAACTGGGGATTAATCTGGGTAACACCTGCGGAAGTTTTCATGGTTTCCCTGAATTGTTTATAGATATATACAGGATGGATGTACTTTTCCCTTAGAAATGTAGGAGAAAGTGGTATTGTCCACTTTTTTCCCCTAGCATGTTTGACTGAATTTAACATCCAACCTCCACTTCTGCAAACCAAATGATTTGAATGATTTGTTTTACTACAGACCTGATACAGCTGTCTCTCTGGTATATGTCATCTAGCCTTTCTATCTGATAATGGAGTAAAAGACACTTGGACTGGTATATCTAGGTTTGGAGATGTCTCAGCTCCTATACTACTTACCACTATGATTAGTGATAAAAAAGACCATAACTCAGACTTTGTCCATGTAGATAGACAAAGCTTTGCACCAATCATCAACCAAAAGGTTGGGTTTATGTTCACCTAGAGAAAAATGACAAAATCCCCATGTCTTCCTTCATGACCCATTGTGAGCACTAGCTCAGTGCTTGCTGCATTAGTTAAGCCAGAGTTCACTGAAAGTAGAACCCTTATTATTTAGGATGTGGCTCACAGCAAAAGGCTGGTGTGACCCAGTTTTATCATGCTATCAGATCAACAATGAAATACATCTAATGCAAAAGGTATCAAATAACCCCTTGGGTTCATTTCTAGATGAGGGATAGGAAGAAATGTCAAAACCAGCTATGTAATTGTTGTAACCTTGTAACATCTTACCTGTCTCACTGTCTGTGCTGCATCCTACTTATTTCACCCTAGGGACCTCTGTGGTAGGCTACTTAAAACTGGGACGTTAAGTAATCACAAACCTTTATTTCAACCCAGTTTATCCCCAATAGGGGTCTTTACAAGAGCATGCTCTTGTGGTTAGAAAAGGAATGAACACTCTAACCTCTTGGCCTACTGGTAACCTTCAGAGTCACAAGTTTGAGCTTTTATTCAAAAATCAGATTTATTTGCCTTAAAACCAATAATAGCAAGTACAGTGGAACCTCGGTTCATGACCATAATTCGTTCCAAAACTCTGGTCGTAAACCGATTTGGTCGTGAACCGAAGTAATTTTCCCCATAGGATTGTATGTAAATACAATTAATCCGTTCCAGACCGTACGAACTGTATGTATATATTTTTTTTTTAAAGATTTTCAAGCACAAATATAGTTAATTATACCATAGAATGCACAGCGTAATAGTAAACTAAATGTAAAAACATTGAATAACACTGAGAAAACCTTGAACAACTATGGCAAGCCAAATTATCATTCAGAGATATCTTTAAAACATTTAAAGATATCTTGAACACATTTAAAAATATCTCTAAATCTTTAAAGATATCTCTAAATATTTCCAGATATCTTTAAATCATTTGAGATATCTCTTAATCATTTGAAGATATCTGTAAATGATTTATAGATATCTTGAAATGATTTACAGATATTTTGAAATGCATCTCGAATTAAGATATCTTTAATGCACTTCAAGATATCTTTAAATGATTTGCAGATATCTTTAAATGAATTACAGGTATCTTCAAATGAACGCTTGCGCATTTAAAGATATCTTTAAATGATTTGCAGATATCTTTAAATGAGCGCTTGCATATTTAAAGATATCTTTAAATCATTTGCAGATATCTTTAAATGAATTACAGATATCTTTAAATGAGCGCTTGCATATTTAAAGATATCTTTAAGCGAATTACAGATATCTTTAAATCACTTCCTCTTTATTTAAAAGTTGTACTCATTACTCAAAAATCACATCACTTCCTGTGAAAGGCTTCCGTTTTTCATTCGTTTATTATAGAATTACAAATATGCTTGTATTTCTGTTTTCCAACGTGTGAGTAGTGCAGTGACACAATCACGCCCCAGAGGTAATGCTAAACATTCATTTTATAGTAATTTTTCACAGTTTTAATCATATATAGCTCCGTTTCACACAAAATATCAATGGCAGCTGCCGCACGTTTGGGTTTCTTAGTTCGAATAAAGGCAGTCGTTTCCAGCCTGACTCCTCGATATTTTATCTTTTTATCCTGGCGTTAGGATTTTTTTCCATATTTTTTTGTCCATGTGTGTAGAATATGAAATATAAGATCGATTGTTTGCGCCGTTTATGTTTGCTGTGCATAAGTTTCTTGCAGTGCTGGTCATTTACTTATTTATATGAAAGGCAACTTCGATATGTTTATCATGCGGCTTTCCTATGTAGACGACATTTAGATAAATTTGTGCTTGTGTGTACTGTTTAGCTTTCCTTTTGCAGATCACATGTCAAGAGAGAGGGGTGAAGTCCAGCGACTGTTAGCCCAGGCGCTGACATTCGTACATCAAGCAGAAGAAGAACTTGGAGCAGACATGGAAGGGCAGAACTCGGCTGCAGATTCTGAAGCAGCCGCATTTGTTCGCGAAACTAGAGCCTTATTTAAAAAATGTTCAACTGCAGAGACGAGTCACAGAAGAGGAGGTGATGACTAAATAACTTCCAAGTCGTGAAACGGAATAATTCACTTCATAATTAAAAATTGCCCGTTTATCACGATTAATTCATGATGGAACCTTATATCCACTTTCCTTTGCAAGTTTGTCAGTCAGTCAGTCGGTCATTACCCAACCCGCTATATCCTAACACAGGGTCACGGGGGTTGTGTATTTTAATTATAATAAGCGCATACTAACAAACATGTGATGTATTAGTTTTAAACTAATTCGTGAAACATAACCTCCCACTGTATTTTTATAGGCAGAAAATATAAATGATGGGTTAGAGTCAATATTTGGAAAAGTAACTTGTTTCTTTTACAAAAACACAATGAAGACTTTGTCCCTCCACTATTAGAAATGGCCAGGTTGACAAGAAATGGTCTAGGTTAGTAATTTTAATTTACAGTATAGGTGTCTATATTTTGGCAGGTAAAGTATAAATTTTATTAATTATGAAGTGATTTCAACACCTGTAATTACATAGTCTATAACTAAACCTCAAAAGTGTTGTAAAATGTAATATTACAAATAAATGGCTGTAGTAAACAATTTCAAATATTGCAGGTGTTACTAAACATGAACAGCCTGGTTCTACTGAAAGATATGGCTCAAGTCAATAATTCAAAGGAAATGGAATTTTTCTCATTTTGAGAAGTTTGTACAGGATAGCTTTCCTGAAGCACCATTGCATTTGACCGGCTTCACCTTTGCAAAAGCAGAAAAAGGCAGACGTCTTAAAAAACTTGCTGCAACAACAATACATGATTTAGAATTGGAATTGGAAAAGGGAAGATTTTTGTTGTTCCCGGACAAGATCTACCTCTACCAGTTCAGGTTTGGAAGCAAACTTTTATTATAAATCAATATTGATAATATAAGTGTGAATATTTTTTTGTTTCATTTTCACAGTAACATTTTGCAAAAGAAATCAACAAGCAGTTAAATTATTTCATTGAAAGTACAAAGTTGCAGGTCTGTCACCGACAGCTAATGTAATATTTGATCCTGATGTCTTTATATCTGTTAAAAGAAAATGATGCAAGTATCTATCTATCTATCTATCTATCTATCTATCTATCTATCTATCTAT
>JANRMT010062842.1:5484698-5501699 GCA_026402145.1 Polypterus bichir lapradei | reverse complement strand
TATCTATCTATCTATCTATCTATCTATCTATCTATCTATCTATCTATCTATCTATCTATCTATCTGGTATAGTGCCTTTCAATTCTGTCTGTCTGTATCTCTGTCTATTATATATATCAACCTTAATCTATCTATCTATTGCATATAGTGCCTATTTATCCACAACCATGTACATGAATTTTATAGCTGCTAGCATCATTTTTATATTGTCATACAGATGACAGAAGCAGGAATGTCCTCAGTTACATTTGCTGACAGACCTGAAACCAACTTGCAAAATGAAGGTCAGACCCAATTAGAAGAAGTGCATGATGCTTTGAGCTCAGAAATTCATCATGTAGGGAACAACCAGGAGAGGCTAAATGTCAATGTACAGACTATAGAAGACAATCATCCCCAACATGAGGTAAGGGTATATTTCACAGTACTTCTTTAAGAAGTTGATAAAGTGTGCCAGCAGCTGGCGGGAGTTTACCAGGCAAAGGCACCACTAAAATGAAATATGGTGGGTGTTTGCAGTTGAATGTACTTTGACAGTAGGAGTGGTCCCAATCTGTATATACTTATAATGTATAGCTGTCTTGTACAGCATTAGAGAGGGTCATTTGCAAAAGGAAGCAAAGGTTGTGACCTAGTGCTGGCCCAGCCCCTGGAAACTACCTGCTGGTCAGGGCCACCTCATCAGTTGCATACAGTTCTCTATACTGAAATACCATGATTCATTATTTAAAACTCTAAGATTAATAAGAGGATGTCTTTTTTATGTTTGTTAGATAGAGAATGCAAGCGTGGTTTATGTATTCTTTACAGATGAAGCATTACAATGTGAATGTTATATTGCAATCACTTAAAATGTGTTTTTACTATACCTAGACTGCATTTTTTCTAAAATTTTATTTATTTAGTAAAGTAAAAATGTATTTTAGGGTTATATACACTATTTATTTTTAGACTCCTGTCTTAGATGTTGAAGTTAGAGAAGAGTCAGTTCAGAGAGTAGCAAATGTTACAAACCAACCAGAGGTATGCAAACATTTTCACATTTTTGTTTAAATATAAAAGAATATGATACAAACAAACAGGCACTATGTTTTTATTACGGAATTTACCAATCTAAAGCAAGTTTAATTTGAAAATCACTTGCGTATAAATAGAAAAAATGTGTACATTTTCACATTGTGTTCCAATGTAAACCTTAATGTAAAGATAGAGAGAAATTTCAGGATTCTTTTACTGGATAAATTAAAAACATCCTTTTAATAACACCATAGGATTATGTTTTACGGTAGGAGCTGCAATTCTGAAACCAAAGGCAAAATACTGTAGTTCTAGCAAGAGGTATACCTGTATATCTTTAAGCTCATAAATTCTGGTACAGTTATAACACCTCTATGGTTTCCAGCATTAGTTTCTTATTAATCTTTATTTAAGTTTATAAGTACAAGGATTTATTAATAAAGCATTCTACTTTAGGTAAAATTTGGGGTTTACTTTTTAGTTTCATTTGTTATCTCTGACTACTGAGGCAGCAACAGCAACACCACAACCTTCTCCTTTTTGCATATGTAAATACTGGGACTCCAACAGTACGTATCACAATTCATCTTTTCTCTGTCACATTCTGTTCTTGTCTTCTGCAGTGTTTTCTAGTGCACCAGGATAAACTAAATGGCCTTTTATAAAAGAGAAGAAAAAACTATTTATTAAATGATGTGATTTTTTTTTAGCATATTCATTTTTTGTTAAGGAGAGTTATACATTCTTTTAACTCATTGTGTAGTAAATTTACAAAAACAAAGAATTATGAGAGGGGTGTAGAGTGCAGTTTGGAGGTTAGTTTTCCATCAGAGCTGTGTTTATTAAATAATAATTAATACTGTGCTTCTTGTGTGGTCTGCATTTTCAGTTTATTTATTTATTTGTTTATTTATTTTTGTAAG
Source organism: Polypterus bichir lapradei (assembly GCA_026402145.1). Taxonomy (NCBI): domain Eukaryota; kingdom Metazoa; phylum Chordata; class Cladistia; order Polypteriformes; family Polypteridae; genus Polypterus; species Polypterus bichir. The sequence continues at coordinate 5,499,759 of JANRMT010062842.1, read as the reverse complement.
ATCCAAATACACCAATCACATTCTGAGGAAAAGGAGTTGGATCTTAAACGAGGTAATATTACCATTCGTTCAACATTTTTTAGCTGTTGAGTGATAAAAGAAAGAAGAAAAAGGTAGTATAGCAAATAATAAAAATGTATTCTGAGACCTTAGTTTATACTATTTTTCTATTAGGGTAAACTGAATCTGTTTCCCTCACAAAAAACTTTAGTTGACTTCTCATTTTTATAATAATAATTTTAAAGTAACAGCAATTTCAGCATATTGCTAGATATATTATTTTGGCTTCAGTTCAGCCTCAACAAATGACCTCTAAAAATACCTTTTGAGTAGGTATTCAAAGTTCTAATTACAAACCTTGAAAGATATCTATGCTATGCCATGTTCTGTCATCTTACCACTTCCTACTGATCTGATGATACTGTTTCATTGTTATACAACTCAGAACTTTTTCTAGCCAGTCTTCAAATAATACAAGATATGAGGTAAAAAATAAACAGATTTTTTGAGATGCACTTTTCACATTGTTTTTAACGTGTTGAAGGTTTTTCTGAATTGGAATTGCTTGTTGAAGATGAAATTTGTATCAGCATTAGAAGAGAAAAAATCTTAGAGGATGTTCAAGCAATCTACAGTAAAACTGACATTCTGAACAAACATTTACGTGTAAAGTTTATGGGTGAGGAGGGTTATGACTTTGGAGGCTTAACAAAAGACCTTTTCTCTTCCTTTTGGAATAAGGCTTTTATTGAATGGTTTAAAGTGGAAGATGCCCTTGTTCCTTGTCTTCCTATAAACCAGTTCTCTGAAGCTCCTGGCATATTCTCTGTTGTTGGCAAAGTACTGTCACATATGTGTCAGTTCATCCATTGTATACCACCTCGGTTCTGCAGGTCAACTCTGCTTTCCATTGTGTTTAATACCTCCACTATAGACCGTAGAATACTGTTAGATGATTTTTTGCTGCATGTAACAACAGCAGAGCGTAGCCTACTGTGGAAAGCTTTGAAAGATTTTACTGCAGTCAGTGCACCTGAAAAACAGGACCTGCTTAATTTTTTTTCAGTTCATGGCATGTATACTCTTCCTTCTACATCCAATTTTAAAAGTCAGCTGCTTTTAGTTGCACAAAATGAACTTATTATTAAGCCAATGTATTTGAATACATTCATTCGGCAATCAATACCAGAAGTACACATGGCAATATTTTGGTCACAGCTAGACACAGACCTCATTTCTTATTTGTACTGGAAGGAGATGCCAACTGTAGATCGTGTTTTACACTGCATTACTACATGTGAACCTGACTTAAGACCTGAAGAAGATGTAGTCTATTATTACCTACGTGACTTTATCAAGTCACTGGACCTAGATGACATGTGTAAATTTCTTCAGTTTTGTAACTGGTTCCCCACTGTTACCATATGATGGGATTAAGGTATCTTTCAATAGACTAAGTGGCACACAGCGTAGACCTATTGCACATACATGCAGCAATATAATAGAAATTCCTGTAACTTACACATCTGTGCAGGAATTTAGACTGGAAATGAGGTCTGTTTTGTATTCGGATGAAGCATTTACAATGACAATGTTGTAATTTTTTTTTTATTTTTCTTAAATATAGTAACTGAGTTCCAGGTGCCTGTTTCTGCAAACTGCAGTGTTGAAAGAAACATACATAATATATACTTAGATTTCAGAAAGATTAAAAGGTTTTGAAAATCACAGACACATTATTGTAATAATCTCAAATAAAAATTTCCAGTTTTTCATGTTTATTTGTTACACACATTGCTAGAATTACATATTTCAGAAACAATATTGTGTTGTTTAACTACAATTGTCATTATTACAATGTTGTTTCATAAAGTTGGAAGTCAAATATGTATATTTTTTGCTGTTTGTATTACCCTCAAACAAACTGTATCTGTTTCAAACTGGAAGTGATATGTAATTTTTACAGGAATAATGTGAAGTGTTATGTATCATACAATTTATAATTGTTAATATTTTTGGTAAAGTGCTTAATCATATTAATTGGTGACTCTGAGCTGGCCTTGGGTGAGTGAGTGTGTGCATGTGTGTGTGTGCGCATGTGTGTGTGCGTGTGTGTGTGTGTGTGTGTGTGTGTGTGTGTGAGTGGGCCCAGCCTGTAAAAGATTGACATCCAATTCAAGTGTGGTTTCTATGTTGTTCTCATTTCTTCTGGTGGTACAATCAAATAACAAATTTAAATGCAGTACCTATGCAAGCTTGGATCCCCTGCATAACTGTGGAGTAGTTCACCCTTACCACTCAAATAAGATTCCCCCTCTTCCCTTCTGTAATCTCTCCCTCCTGCAGTTTCAACCTTCAACACCAACCTTCCTCCAGACTCAATAAACTCTTGTTGTAAAGTGGTTTTAAATCCGGTCATGGTGTCACAGACAACTTGCATTAGCGCCAGGTGCAGCAGACTAGAAAAGTCTTTGGTGGGTTTTTGGATCCTTAAACTCTAGGGCGTGCAAGGAAGGGCTTTGTCTGTCTCGTTAGGTAAAAGGGTTAGAATGGCCCCATATGTTACTTATAGAAATGTTTTTGCTTTTCAAGCATTCCTTCCATGGTTACACTCTTGTTTCTGATGAGAAAGCTAGGCATCCTAGTCTACTGTTAGGAGGAGCTCTATACTGTATGCTTCTATCCACATCACCTCTCACTTACATTGAATTTATTGTCGTAATTTACTTTCATTACCTGAGTTTCATTGTGCAGTTCAAAATGGAACATATTAAACTGAAAGACTACAGACATGCATCCTTAACATTTTACATCATGAAAACTACGTAAACAGTTGAAGTTACCAACCTCAGACATGTGGTGAAAATAGCACCTCATCCAAAGCACTTTGCGTGTTAGATGCACATTTGTGCAGGCAACATCAATCTGTTATACAGGTCCTTCATTTATTTGGATCTGGCATGCAGACACGACGCCCATGTTTTTGACCTATGTGGTGCCTTTCACAACACTACTGTAATATAAGCTAAGATCAGTGAAAATGGGTGGTTGCTGTGTGTCTTGGATTTTTGACAAAAAATGGACCACTATTTGAGGCACATAACAGTGTGCAAGGTTAAATGTTTAGTAAGTGACACAGGGACTCTGAAGAACTCCCAGATTTCTTCCTGCTTACCCTATTGTAATATTCTGAGACTAACTGCTGTGATTCTTGTGCGGGTATGCCAATGTGGGCTGTACAGGAGGCCTGGTGGACGACTTCTTTTAGTGAGGAATTGAGGAAGCATATGCAGCTTAATGTTAGCAAAACAGAAGAGATGATGATATACTACTAGAACTGACCAATTCCTTAATCCAAGAAGTAGGTGTATTAATACCCAAGGATGTAACTGGACAAAATATGTATTGGGCTGCAATCACTAAAACAATATACAAAACTGGCTAACTGTGTTTCCAAGGGTTGCTGAGGTCATTTGACATGAGCAGAATAAATCTGCATATGTTGCATGAATTTAAGGTACCAAGTGTGCTCTTTTAAAACAACAGTTGTCAACAGACTGGATAAGTCAATCAATAAGACCAGTTCTGTTTTAGGACGTGGCTCTGAGGCTAGGGATCTGCACTGGCAATCGGAAGGTTGCCAGTTCGAATCCCATAAATGCCAAAAGCGGCTCTGCTCTGTTGGGCCCTTGAGCAAGGCCCTTAACCTGCACTTGATGAGCACTTTGAGTAGTGAGAAAAGCACTATATAAATGCAAAGAATTATAAGCTGCTGGCTATCAAGAACAGTGTCTCATACCTGCTGATACCCTGGTAACCTGTGGATCACCTTTAATTCTTGGCTCTTCTACTGTGGTGCAGTGAGTCCTATTGGATATCTCTCTTTTTTACTATTTACCATTACATGTTAAAACATATACCTTGAATGGACAATTTGTTTCCTGACATTTTAGTAAGTTAATGTTAAATTTATTATGGTCAAATTAAATTTTTTTGCTCTCTGTCTAGTATTTAATATGACTAATAACTAAACTAAACTAACATTTTCTTTTGCACAGTTCATAGTTTAAATTTTCCAATCCCTTCTGTTACATACTGTTTTAATTCAAATTTCTTTTGTCTATTTAAAGTGTTTGCTGAATGGGTTTTTTATTTTTAACATTTACCTTTCCTTGATTTTATTTTTTCTATGACCCTGACACTCCATTTTGCCCTACTGTCCACTGTACCTAAACATCAGACATTTTCTCAATTCTTTTGCAATTTAGAAACTGGAAGTAAAGTTGATTTTTCTTTTTATGTCTGCTTGTGCATGTGTATTTTAAGGCAGTATTTTACAGCATCAGTAAATATAAGACATACATTTATTAAAGATGCAGTCAAAGAAAGAGACTGTTTACTAAGCATAATTGTAAACCTATTATATTTACTGCCAGCACAATACAAAACATAGAAAATTATAAAAAAAAATATAACATGAAATTATATGTTTAGGGTTCTTCCATTAATACTAAAACTGAAAATGAAATCATGGTTGACAACTCTCTTAATTCTTTTTCCAATATGCTGTTAAGATGATGATGCAGTGCTGTCTGCATTAGATTGTAAAAGCTCAACAACACAACGGACACATCGAGAATAGTTATCCTGTAATCCATCTCCATGCTGAAATTCAGCAGAAAGCATTTCCATCTGCTGATTAGTTAAATTTAATGTGTTAGATGACTCTTCTTCCTCAATCGCATCAGAAGAAATTAAAGCTGGCCCCCCAATTCTTTGTAAGTTTTCTAATAAAAGCTGTTCAACATTAGCATCTGATGGAGCAGAATTTGTGATGAGAAGCCCATCTGACCAAATCTGTTCTGGTGTTCGGTTTCCTTCGGCTCTAATTCTGTGCATATTCCAACCATTTCTAAATAGTTCAAGTCATTTGTTAATTTCATTAAGGTACACTAAATGAAGACATGCTATGTGTACAGTATTGTCTGGATTCAGAATACGAAGATCCTCCATTTCACAGAACTCCTTGTAAAATGGTTCAATGACCTGCGAGAATACGTCTTTCCAAAGCCTTTCAATTCTTTGGTTGTGTACTGATTGTCCAGTAATATGGCTACCACGCTGCAGTCCTCTCAGGATATTCATGAGTAGTGCTACTTGAGTATTTTCTCCTCCCTGATCTGATCTTACTCGAGATGGTAAGCCATACTTCACAACAGCCTTGCAAAAAACCTCTAAAACTGTGAATGATTTGTTATCCAATGCACAATTTAAATATGGAATAAGACGCGAGAATCCATCAATATATCCATGAAAAGTAAATCCCCATCTACAAAAAAAAAAATTTAAAGGAAACCAGAACATTAATTATATATCCTAAATATTTTTTGATCAGAAAATATTGATCATTATGTTGATTGACATTCTATTACTTTTCTCAAATGAATGAGATTACAATAAACTGGCTTACCTTGCTCAGATCAAAGTCAGTAATAAATAATGCAGGTAACTAAAACTGTAAGACCTACCTAATATACTATACAGCAGTACACAAATGTACAAGAATGAATTACCGTATCAACTTCATGTGGCTGTCCATGTGCCAGAGACTGTTTGGGGATACAACTCGGTATGATCTTCTTTGGATTACCTGGGCCCATCTTCCTGCAGTACTCATAGGGTCAATTCTCATTAAAGAGCTGCATATTATTTTTCTTTGTACAATGAATCCCTTTGCTCTAAGATATCCACTGATCATCTGTTAGGAATTCATACAGCAGGAATGTTTTAGTAAGCTAAATTACCTTAATATGTTGGTGTGTGTGTGTGCGCACGTGTGTGTGTGTGTATAACCACAGGATTAATTAATGAAAGGCTTCTTCTAACTTTTTAAAGTTCTGCATAAAAATACCACATCAAACAAACTTAATAAGTGATTGCAGAGAAGCAGAGGTCACTGGGGCAGAACTAATGTAGGTTAAAGAAAGGAAGAGAAACTGAACCCAAGCCAGTGAAAGGGTAGAGCTAAACACATTTACCCATAATGTTCCAAATAAGATTAATGTATTATCCTTGGCCTTTGCATTGTGAGAAAAAACTATTTCTGCAGAGACAACACAAACATGGGGAAAACTTGTACACTCCACATTGTTACTACATATAAAATATGCAAATAAAAATAATTCAGTTTCTAGAAGCTAAAAAAACTAGAGATACTCGTATCTCTAGATAACTAGAGATTTCTTTAAATACAAAGTGCTCATTTAAAGGTATCTGTAATTCATTTAAAGATATCTGCAAATCATTTAAAGATATCTTTAAATACGCAAGTGCTCATTTAAAGATATCTGTAATTCATTTAAAGATATCTGTAAATCATTTAAAGATATCTGCAAATCATTTAAAGATATCTTTGAATATGCAAGTGCTCATTTGAAGATATCTGTAGTTCATTTAAAGATATCTGTAAATCAATTAAAGATATCTGCAAATCATTTGAAGATATCTTTAAATACGCAAGTGCTCATTTAAAGATATCAGTAAAAACCTTGACTAAAATATTCTAGTGCCTAACTGCAATACTGGAAGACAGGAGTTGTATTAGGGAGCCAGCATTGAGAAACCTTAAACTATGAATATATTTATCTCTTTAAATTGGGAATACGCCAGAAATACTGTATATATCATACAGTAACTTTGAGGCCCCTCTATAGGAGCAAGAAAGAGAAAGAAAACTAAGATCAGTTAAATTTATGTTTTGCCTTGTTTGTGTATTGACCTTCACCTCCATATACAAGTATATATCTTCTATTATCCTTATGTTCTGAATAAACTGATTTATTTTGTTTGGTCTATTGGTTAAAAATAGTCTGTTTGAAATATAATGTGTTTGCCCATTAAATAAACTGAAATGTTTCTCTTTGTAAAATTTCACACAAGACCCACAAGCTATATCATAAGAGTGTTGAATGTGACTCAAGGCAGGTAGTAAGCAACATTTTATGAGTGTGTCTTTTTATGACAAACACTTACTGAATACACTATATGAACTGTTAGAAATTAAAACAGGTGGCAGGGACTATGCATTGACAGATAGATGTTACTGTAATAGCAATTTCTAATCAATCTGTTCACCATTGCAATTCTGTTGCAGTGTTAAAAAGAATTTTAGTTCCATACGAAATCTGTACCCCTGGCTGACCTACCCTACAAGCAGGGCAGGGGTTTAATGGTTTATGTACCTGGCTAAGAAAAACTCTCTTATCATGTATGGGAAATGTGGATTTGCAGAATCCCTTATAACTGGCAAGAGGTATGGAAAGTCAATAGCTGATGGAAGAGCACTCTGGGTAGCCAATTGCCCACAAGTGGATCATAAGAGGTTTTTACTGGGAAAAAAACAAGGATCTTGAACAGAGAAATTGTTTTTCTCATATTTGCTTTTACTCAATTATACATAAAGCATTCATCAACCTATATTCTTTTTGAAATGTAACAGGACCTGTGAATCTAGTTTTGAAGATTATTTTAAAACAGAAAGAATCTGTGAACTTACATTACAAAAATATATGATATATGAATGCTACCAAAGTGTTTCTATGATATGTAGTATTTGGATGTAGTTGTTACAAGGATGTTACGATTCACACCATCCAAAGACAGTGATTTGTATATATTATTACAGGGACGCCAGGAACACACCCAGCCTCGACCCAGCACACAAAGACACTGATGAACAGTCTCAGTGAATCGATCAATGATAAAGATAATGAAGTGTATATTAAGTAAATAATGAAGAGAAAAAAAATTAAACCACAAATGTTTACGAAAAAGCCTTCCCCAGTTCCCTGACAGCCATAATTATTTATATACACTGCACAAAGGAAACCTAACAAAACAATAAGTACTAGACAATAAACAATAAATGCTTACAACACAATTCAGTACAACAGGTGCAGATGAAGGACAGAATGAATGGAGATGCCAAGTGGATGGTTTCCTGAAAGTTTTGTCCTACCGTGTTCCAGATGTTGTGTGAAGAATCATATATTTTGAGCACAGTCCCAAGATAAAGACATTTGCCAACAAGAAATCACTTGAAATCACATGAAATGACTTATACCCAGCAACAAACATGTATAACCATTGTGGGGAACAGCCCAGACAAAGACAGGTAGACATCTTTAATTGCACCACAACACATTTATTTACACTATATACACAATGCTGAACACACACACCCCAGTGCCGCAGCACTAATCACCCTCAGTCCAGGCCCTCAACAATGCCTTTCTTTTCCAGATCCGCCTCCTCTCCTCCAAGACTCTGTCCACTTCTACCTGACACCAGCCATCGAATTGAAGGAGGCGGCCCCTTATATACATGCCTCGATGTGCTCCAGGTGCTTCCCGACATTCTTCCGCCAGCACTCCCCTGTGTGATGGAAGTGCCGGCTGCGCACTCGGAAGCACTCTAGGGGCCTCATGCATAACGGCGTGCGTAGAATTTGCACTATAACATGACATAAGCACAAAAGCCAAAATGTGCTTACGCACAGAAAATCCCAAATGCTGGCATTCGCCAACTTCCGCGTTCTTCCACTATATAAATCCCGGGTAGCGTGAAAAGTAACAAGCGTGCATGCGCGTGCTGTCCCGCCCCAACTCCTCCCATAATTACGCCTCTTTGAATATGCAAATCAATATAAATAGCCCTTAAGCTCAGCCTTCTGTGAAAAGACAATGGGAAAAGCAGGGGGGAAAATATAAGAATTTCAGCGAATAGCAAGTGGAGGCAAAGGAAAAACATACTATTTGTTGATTTAAACAGTGGTATAATCAACAAACGGAGGTTGATCGAGTGACATAGCGTGTCGGAGAAACTCGAAAGCTCAAGTTCACAAAGTTGCCACTTTAATCACGTAATTTATTTTGTCATTAACGTAGAACATCATAAACTTTATCTTGAAATCATTTAATTTACTAGTTTCTCAAATCCCATCGTAACTAAAGTAGCAAGTTAAATGCTTGTTTTGTATTTGATCTTCAATGTAACCTGTGTATGTGAATCACTACGTGCTTCCTTTCTTTCTTTTTCTCCGACAGAACACAGAATCCATTACATTCGTGATATTACAGCTCTCTGAATAATTAAAATACTGAGATATATATGTGATATCATTTTCATGATGACTGGAATGAAAGCATGTTATTAAACATGAGAACACGATGGCGCAGTGATTGTTCATGTCTCACACAAGATGCTGCTGCGCCATACACGACCTTATGTGAAATAATTTATTGTAGTAGTATTGTCTCTTTCAAACATACTAACCTCCAATTCTTGTCCTTACTTTTCTTTCCCCTAATACCCAATCGCCACACAATCAGCTCTGTAATAGATGTTAAGCCATCTGAAAGCTTACAACGACGATTCTTTAAAACTTTTAAGGAACATTGAAATATCTTCATAGTACATGTTTAATTACTCTATCCGTCTATCCTTCTAGTGTCGCGACAACCCTTAGTAAATAGACAGCGCAAGGCAGGGACAATACGTGAACTTGCTAGCGCTGTGGCACCGTGTCCTCATATGTTTAATTATTAACAATACAGATTATTTAAATGAAGTTAAAGTTTTATCTGTATAATATAATCAACATATTTTGCTGCATTTCATCTTAAAAATGATATCGTCATCATATATAAATACGCGCTTTATAAAGTGGTGCAGGTTGTGCAATATTATAACTGTAGTGCAAATTTACAGTGAGGTGATTGTACTTATAAGTACAAACAGTTCTACAAGGAGCAATTGATTGAGTGCATTTATAGTTCTTCGGATGAAACTGTTTCTGAACTGCGAGGTCCTTACAGGAAAAGCTTTTGCCGTGGCTGAGGCAGCGTGTGCTTCATGCTGTATACTGATAATTCTCTTTCTGATCAGCTGCTGCTGTGATTCCCCACTCAGATACAGTGATATAAATACTCCGAGTGGTGCAGTGAGAGTAATATGGAAAAAGATGATCCGCTGTGGCAACCCTTAAAGGGAAATAAATAAAAGGCAAAAAATTCATACAAAATAAATATTTGTAAAAATCCACTATTTGTGTTTATTTGAATACCGGATTAAGGTTCAGCTCCACCCCTACATTACAAGGTAAGGCAAAACGTTTAATCTGGACCTAAACCAGATCCAGAACTGAACTGAACCAGCTCACGTTTTAAGTTCTTCACCTGTAAATATGTTATGTTAAATTCACCGTTCTTCTTGTTCAATGAACTCGCTCTTTTAAATTAGTTCATGCACAACACTGATAGCAGGGGTCTTCATGACAGCACTTTGCCTTCCTCTTCTTCTTTAACTCTTATGCTCTCAACTCTGACCTTTCTACCACTAGTCAGTTAAGTCTTTGCCACAAGCTCTTTTCCTGCTTTTACTTTTGAGTTGCATCTAGTTGTGAGGTAGCAAAGCATTGCCACTCTCCAGTTCCACTATTAGTGAGTATAACTGCCTTAACTTGAAATGTCTGTCTTCCTTCTCGTTTCCTTATCTGAAAAATCACAGAACATATTTATAATTTATATATTTATATATACAGTATATATATATATATACAGTATATACAGTACACCCCCAAAATTCACGAGGGTTACGTTCCTAGAGCACCTGCGAATTGTGAAAAACTGCGACTTTTGGATGTGGTTAAAAAATGTATTTTAAATGCCTATTTTTATAGTTTCAACCCTAAGTACAGTATGCCCCCAAAGCACTTTAATTTCGTTGCAAACTCAACTTAATACATTACCTAAAAATAGAATGTAAAGGTAAACCCATATACTATACAGTACTGTACTGTTATGTCTCCAGTGGTGCTAGAATGTAAAATACCAATGTTACCATTATACGTACTGTAATTCATACAAGCGCGTTTTCTTTGTTATAAGTAGAGTAAATACATGATAATTTCATTTAATTAAAATACAGTAAAATGTATGGGTACTCACCAATGATGAATGATATTGATGATGATGATGAAGTAGCTGTACAGTACGATGCACAGGCTTTAATACTCCTCTGGTGGCGCCTCTTCTTCAGGTGCTTCAGGAGGAGTCGTATCTTTGTACAAGTCTTCTTCTGGTGGGGTTTCTTCCTGGCTTTTCTTTATAGGTTTCAGGAGCATTGTGATAGGTAGTTGCTACATTGTCTCCTATAGCGAACTGCTGGTACAATTTCCGTGCTTTCTCACGGATGTTACCGTCCTAGGGGATGTTCTTCCAACATTTAAGAATAACAAAACAATAACAAAATGGAAAACACGAGGACACTCAGCTGGAGAAACATCACAAAGCAGCACTCAATCATCAGGAAGGAGAGATGAATAACAGTCTCAGATGGTCTACTTTTACCATCCCAAACCGCGCTGGTAAACCCACTCACCTGGAGACGCATCACAAAGCAACAGTCAATCATCAGCAAGGAGAAATGAATAACGCTCTCGGATTGGCTACTTAACCATCACAAACCGCACTGGTGAACCCACTCACCTGGAGACGCGTCACAAAGCAGCAGTTGAAATCATCAGCAAGGAAAAATGAATAATGCTCTCGGATTAGCTACTTTCACCATCCTAAACCGCGGTGGTAAACCCATTCACCTGGGGCCTCATGTATAAACGGTGCGTACGCACAGAAACGTTGCGCAAGAACTTTTCCACGTTCAAATCGCGATGTATAAAACCTAAACTTGGCGTAAAGCCACGCACTTTTCCACGGTACCACATACCTTGTCGTACACAAGTTCTCCGCTCGGTTTTGCAGACTGGCGGCACCCAGCGTCAAAGCAGTGCTACTGTTCCTGTGTGGTTACTCTTTATTTTCCTGACGCGGCTTTATAAATACACTGAAACTAACCGCATATTGGTTATTAGTGTAATGCATCTGATTGTAATTAACTTGTAACAATATAATGATCCAGAGAATAGCCATAGTATTCCAAATACCATAACTGCTTTAGCGTTGTTACTCTCACTGCACCTTCTTCTTCTTCTTCTTCTTCTTCTTCTTCTTTCAGCTGCTCCCGTTAGGAGTTGCCACAGCGGATCATCTTTTTCCATATTACTCTCACTGCACCACTCGGAGTATTTATATCACTGTATCTGAGTGGGGAATCAAAACAGCAGCTGATCGGAACGAGAATTATCAGTATTACAGCATCAAGCCCACGCTGCCAAAGCCACAGCAAAATGTTTCAAAGCCTTTCCTGTACGGACCTCACGGTTCAGAAACAGTTTCATCCCAAGAACTATAAATGCACTCAATCAATTGCTCTTTGTAGAATTGTTTGTACTTATAAGTACAATTACCTCACTGTAAAGTTGCACTACAGTTATAATATTGCACAACCTGCGCCACTTTATAAAGAGCGTATTTACACATGATGACGATATCATTTGCAAGATGAAATGCAGCAAAATGTTTATTATATAATACAGATAAAACTTTAACTTAATTTAAATAATCTGTATTGTTAATAATTAAACATGTGAGGACACGGTACCACAGCACTAGCAAGTTCACGTATTGTTCCTGCCTTGCTCTGTATATTTGCTGAAACTGGCGCGACACTGGAAGGATAGATGGATAGAATAATTAAACACTTACTAAGAAGATATTTCAATGTTCCTTAAAAGTTTTGAAGAATCGTCGTTGTAAGCTTACAGATGGCTTAACGTCTATTACAGAGCTGATTGTGTGGCAATTGGGTATTTGGGGAAAGAAAAGTAAGGACAGGAATTGGAGGATAGAACATTTGAAAGAGACAGGACTGCTACAATAAAGTATTTCATCGAAGGTCGCGCATGGCGCAGCAACATCTTGTATGAAATATGAACAATCACTGCGCCATCGTGTTCTTAATAACATGCTTTCATTCCAATCATCATGAAAATGATATCGCGTATACATCTCAGTATTTTAATTATTCAGAGAGCTGTAATATCACAAATGTAATGGATTCTGTGTCCTGTCAGAGAAAGAGAAAGCCTGTTTAAGAAGCACGTAGTGATTCACACACAGAGCACATAGAAGATCAAATACAAAACAAAGCATTTAACGTGCTACTTTAGTTACGATGGGATTTGAGAAATTAGTAAATTAAATGAATTTAAGATGATGTTTATGATGTTCTACTTTAATGACAAAATAAACTACGTGATTAAAGTGGATATTTCGAGATTGAAGTTAACATTTCGTGCTTTTTTTCTACTCTGTGCCTTTTTTTCACACTGTACCCTAATAAGCTTCCATATTACACTCAGACGGTGGGCCACGTCTTGCCTTTTCATGGCGACTTTGATATCTGACAACTTCTTTTTTATGTCGGGCACTGTGCGACATTGTGAACTTGAGCTTGTTTCTCCTGACACGCTATGTCACTCGATCAACTTCCTTTTCTTGTTTATTCCACTGTATAAACCAACAAATAGTACATTTTTCTTTGCCTCCACTTGGTATTCGCTGAAATTATTCTATTTTCCTTCTTGCTTTTCCCATTGCCTTTTCACAGAAAACTGAGCTTAAACTCTATTTATATTGATTTGCATATTCAAAGAGGCGTAATTCTGGGAGGAAACGGGGCAGGACAGAAGGCACGTGCACATGCGTTAGTTTTCATGCAAATAGGAGTGAGCTGAGTGGATCAAGTGGTGGTGATTACCCGCCAGGTCAGGGGTGGTGGGGTGGTCTAAACCTTTTTCTGTTATCTCTGCAGACCAAATACGGGAAATCCTATCTGAATTAACGTCACTTCCTTTTCTGGCACCCAGACTGATGTAACTTCCTGTTCCGGCGCCCAGACTGACGTCACTTTCTCTTCTGGTCAAATGACATCTCTTCCGGTTTACGGCATATAAAGCCTCCATCTTTCCAAACCAGTTCAGTTCAATCTTGAAACTCAACCTGAGAGCATCCTCTTGTTTTTTTAAACCTTTTGCAGCAAGGGACAATATACGAGGTGTGGCAGAAAAGTAATGAGACTGGCAACACTGCAAGCGATCTGGCAACGCTGCGCTGTTGTCCTTGATAGAGCACGTGTATCAGTACCCTCCCATAGCTCAGTGCGAGTTTCAGCTCCTTCCGTTAACTACGTGATTTTTGTGACTGCTATTAGCGAAGTTGTGTTTTTGGTTGTGCGTCACGCAAAATGGAACAGCGGAATTTGGAGCAACGTTGTGCCATTAAATTTTGTGTTAAGCTTGGAGAATCGGCAAGTGTGACGTTTGAAAAGTTAAAACAGGCCTATGGGGAACATTCTTTATCCCGAGCTCAAGTTTTTCAGGGAGGCCTTCAACTTCGAAAACCAATGAAAACATCGAACGTGTGAACACTCTTGTGAGATCAGACGGTCATTTAATATTAAGAATGTTGAGTGAACAATTAAATTTGAACAGATTTACGGTTCATCAAATTTTGACTGAACATTTGCACATGCGAAAGGTCTGTGCCAAAATGGTGCCAAAAAACTTCACAATTGAGCAGAAGGACAATCGAAAAAACGCATTCCTGTGGTTCCCCAGCCCTCTTATTCACCTGACCTCAGTCCGTGTGACTTTTTCCTTTTTCCTAAACTGAAAAATGTCCTCAAAGGACGTCATTTTGGGACTTTAGAAAACATCCAAAAGAGTGTAACGGACATGCTGAAGACCATACCGGTTGAAGACTTCCAGCGCTGCTACCAACAGTGGGAACAACGTCTCCATCAGTGTGTAGCTGCCCAAGGGAACTACTTTGAAGGGGATAACATTGATGTCTAAAAAAAATAAAAACTTTGGTAAATAAAAAATCAGTCTCATTACTTTTCTGCCGCACCTCGTATGGGTGGCTGCCCCAAACATTTTCAGTGTGTTGAGACTCATTCTTTCACAATATATATCCTTCTATATAAAAGCGGTCGGGATTGTCCTTCCATTCCGTGAGTGCTACGCAGGCGCGGAGTTTCACACATGCCCCGTCCATTTTGCAATGCACGATGGGATTTGTAGTTTCGTTTTTCCAGGTAAAAG
>JANRMT010062842.1:5449766-5484688 GCA_026402145.1 Polypterus bichir lapradei | reverse complement strand
TTTGCAATGCACGATGGGATTTGTAGTTTCGTTTTTCCAGGTAAAAGATGATTTTCTACTCCAGACTGTGCGATATCTTCTTCTTCTTTCTTACTATATAAAAGCGGTTGGGATTGTCCTTCCATCCCGTGAGTGGAAAGCGTAGCGGTATTCCGCTTATCACAGACTTACTACTTGCAGCTTGCGATACGAAGCGACATGATGTGAGCAGAGTTCTGGTGCTCCCATCGTTCCCTTGCTTTTGTGCGCGATGCGCTGGAAAAATAGACAAAATTATGTCTCTGGAAATAATTAATGTTAATGGAGTACAAATGCCTCACCGCGTAGTAAATATCGGGGGGTTCAAAAGGGCGACTTCAATATAGAAAAAAAGTTTAAATTTCATCACAAAAATAACAGAAACTATGAGTATTAAAGTAATACCGCTCAAATGCAATATAACCAAATTAATGAGTTTGCATAAAATATGAAATTGATCTACATATTGAATTGCCTTAAGAAGTGGTCAACTTAAAAGTTGGTCGCCTAAAGGATTATTAGGAACACCTATTCAATTTCTCATTAATGCAATTATCTAATCAACCAATCACATGGCAGTTGCTTCAATGCATTTAGGGATGTGGTCCTGGTCAAGACAATCTCCTGAACTCCAAACTGAATGTCAAAATGGGAAAGAAAGGTGATTTAAGCAATTTTGAGCGTGGCGTGGTTGACGGGCCGGTCTGAGTATTTCACAATCTGCTCAGTTACTGGGATTTTCACGCACAACCATTTCTAGGGTTTACAAAGAACGGTGTGAAAAGGGAAAAACATCCAGTATGCGGCAGTCCTGTGGGCGAAAATGCCTTGTTGATGCTAGAGGTCAGAGGAGAATGGGCCGACTGATTCAAGCTGATAGAAGAGCAACTTTGACTGAAATAACCACTCATTACAACCGAGGTATGCAGCAAAGCATTTGTGAAGCCACAACACGCACAACCTTGAGGCGGATGGGCTACAACAGCAGAAGACCCCACCGGGTACCACTCATCTCCACTACAAATAGGAAAAAGAGGCTACAATTTGCACGAGCTCACCAAAATTGGACAGTTGAAGACTGGAAAAATGTTGCCTGGTCTGATGAGTCTCGATTTCTGTTGAGACATTCAAATTCTAGAGTCAGAATTTGGCGTAAACAGAATGAGAACATGGATCCACCATGCCTTGTTACCACTGTGCAGGCTGGTGGTGGTGGTGTAATGGTGTGGGGGATGTTTTCTTGGCACACTTTAGGCCCCTTAGTGCGAATTGGGCATCGTTTAAATGCCACGGGCTACCTGAACATTGTTTCTGACCATGTCCATCCCTTCATGACCACCATGTACCCATCCTCTGATGGCTACTTCCAGCAGGATAATGCACCATGTCAGAAAGCTCGAATCATTTCAAATTGGTTTCTTGAACATGACAATGAGTTCACTGTATTAAAATGGCCCCCACAGTCACCAGATCTCAACCCAATAGAGCATCTTTGGGATGTGGTGGAACGGGAGCTTCGTGCCCTGGATGTGCATCCCACAAATCTCCATCAACTGCAAGATGCTATCCTATCAATATGGGCCAACATTTCTAAAGAATGCTTTCAGCACCTTGTTGAATCAATGCCACGTAGAATTAAGGCAGTTCTGAAGGCGAAAGGGGGTCAAACACCGTATTAGTATGGTGTTCCTAATAATCCTTTAGGTGAGTGTATATATATATATATATATATATAGTGTACTGTATATGCTCCTGCACTCTTGAATCTTTAGTTGTTCTTAAAAAAATGGTCTTCTAAGTAGCCTCCACATGTTCCTACCTGTATCTGAAGCCATATACACGGCTGTGGCCACTAGATGTTGACACCTCTGGCATTCTAATCTCAGCATAATCTCTCTACTGTATTGAATCTTTTTCTGTGCAATCATTTGTGTACAACAATACGGATATTTTGGTAGCTTAATCTAGTGATTTTTGTACTTCTACACCAGCAGGATGAATCTTAGTCAAACAGCCAGCTGAAGTATGTAATAAGCACAGCACAGTAGTTGCTGGTACCCACAGCAAAGAAGCCATAGTTGTCAATTGGCTTAGAGAACTACTTTGCAATTTCATTCAGACATCTTGGATAAGAGTAATAGACTACCAAAGTAGTTAAATAATGAAAAAGGCTGAAATTCATTGAATAAAAACACATTTTTCCTGACTTCTTCCAGTTAATTTATTTGAAAGGTCTGTCCTACTTCAAAATACCTCTATTCAAATAAAGGGGAAAATACTACAAACGTGTATAAGTGAACAAAACAGAAAATTGTATTTTTCACATCCATCTAATTCCCCAATATATTAGGACTTTACACTTGAGAAGAATGCCAGAATATCCAAAACATTTTTACAGCTATTCTATCTTGAGTATGAGATTTTTAAAGAGTCAATCAGTTCAGAGAACATACTCAAAATTTTCCCTAAAGGTAACACTGTTAAATATCCAGTTGTGATAAATGTTCAGTTTGAGATTATTTGTTAAAGTATGGATTTTATGAAGGTGCATTTACATTTCTAAAGTTGTAAAATACTGGTCAGCAACACTGGAGGGGACCTGAGTCTATCACCAGGAATACTCATTGACACCCCTGCAACTCTGCTTCTTGGCCAAAGACATATCCATCTTTGACATTTGAGTGAAAACCAGTCATTAAGGCAAACCAATGTGACTGAATCAGGAATCAAGTATCTGGAGTAGTAAGGCAGTGCTGCCCATCTACAAAATTACTATTATTAGTATAAACAAATAGTGTATAATGCACTGCTTATGCTGTATGCTTCTGAATACTGAAGGTATTTCAAGTGAGGAAAGAATAATGGCAAAATAGACATTAATAAAGTGATAAATAACAAAATATTCCTGGTTTGATATGATTACAAGTAGTGCCCCAGATAAATATCAGGAAATAAAAAAACAACATGATGAAATCCATGTGAATGCGATAAAGATTACACAAACAAATTTCTCCTCGCAGTTTGAATCCCCTTGATATCATGTCTTTTCTGATTTTTTTCTGGTTTCCAAAGTCTCCATGGTCAACTGCCAATATTTTGTATGTAATAGACTACCAGCTGGTAGCATTTATTGAAATATCCGACTGAGTAATGATAAAAAGTCATGATAACACATGGTGTGACTAGATTTTCATTTTCAAAAAGTGCATTTCAAATGACTCACAATTCCTGCAATGTGTGCATCTTTTTGAAATATCTTTTATACCGATAACTACAAAAAATGTTTGTGGCTTAAGATGGCTATAAAAGATAAAAGCTTGCTTTAGCTTTTTGTGTTGGTATTCCCTTAGACAAATTCCAATGAAATTTTTATCTTTAGGTTTACCACTTTTGGTTATTTCTTACATGAAATGTAAATGTAAACAATATTTATTATAAAATAGCACAGTCAGTTGATCATATTGCCAGCTCACATACATTTTAAACCTTTCAGAAAAGTATTTCAAGACTTTGTATGTTTTTTTATCTCTGCTTAGGATTCAAGCACAATTAGTAATACTCTAATATAAATATGTATATGAAAGGCAAAATATTTTCTTATAAGTGTAATGGTACCACTTACACTTCCATTATGTTATCCAAATACAAAGACAAGTGGTTTAATGCAATGCATTTGTCAAGAATGCCTCTCATTAGTGAAATATTGTGGTATTTTTTGTAAAGAATAAGACTGGCAGTTTCTTTGAAAATTATTTTTTAAAATATTTTTTTTTCAGGTAATATTTACATTTTGTAGCAGATACAGGGTCTTTGCTAGAATCCTGGACCCACAAACACAGACAAGCACAGTCTGCATTTGCCAGTAATGCAATGAAGACTCAATTTTAAGCAAAAAATCTTCCAATAATTATGGCTGTATAGGTGCATAATGACAAGTAAGGTGCAAATATACCTGAAGTACATTAAGGAGGTCATATACTGGATATTGCTTATTAAAGACCTCTAATAATTTATGATAATTCTTTGGTTTGGCGACTGTTATTAAAAGAATGTCTATGTTACTGTCAAACCCTCCCCAGTCTAGAAAAGGAAAAATAAAAATACAAATTCTGACATGTGGCTCATTCTACAGAAGTTGTATCAGGAATGAATTAAAATATGTATACATAACCATATTCAATGGTGGCACGCTGCTGCCTCGCAGTTAGGAGACCCAGGTTTGCTTCCTGGTTCCTCCCTGCATGGAGTTTGCATGTTCTCCCTGTGTCTGTGTGGGTTTCCTCCGGGTACTCCGGTTTCCTTCCAAAGTCATGCATGTTAGGTGGATAGGCGTTCCTAAATTGTCCCTAGTGTGTGCTTGGTGTGTGCCTTGCACCCTGTGCTGGCTTGGACTGGCTCCAGCAGACCCCCGTGACACTGTAGTTAGGATGTAGCGGGTTGGATAATGGATGGATGGATAACCATATTCAATATTGAAATTAATAATGTCATAAGATAATCATATCGATTCTCTTACCATTAATATTAAAATAAATGTATACTTTACATATGTCTTTATCAATTTGCATATATTAATATAATTACTATGATTTCTATTTTATACTTACATAATAAATCTCATTTTCACAAGTTAACACGATACTCATTAGTGATAAACTATTGCTAATCTCACTATGCCCTTGCACCATTTCACTGCACTAGGTATTCTAGCGGCTATCACTTTAATCAGATATAATTACAGTAACAGAAATGCAGCATTTAGAATTTTATTGACTCATGACAAATTATACAAAAGAAACAGAATAATAAATACTAAAGAAATATTATTATATTGAATCAGCAATATAAAAAGTGCCAGCAAACAAACATATATAAATGCAGGTATCTTGTGCTTTTCACACAAAAGACTGCATCAAGAGGTTTTCACCATTGTACTTTATTAATACAATATTTCAAAAAGTATATTGAAACTTTCAAATTCTTTTCCAAAATATGTACAATGTACTACTAATGTCATTCTTTTTATTTAATCACAACATTAACTATTAACTCGAAAAGAAGGAATAATAAGAGAAGCCCACCAAATCAACAAGCTAAAAGGGCAGGTCCAGTTATGGGACACACTCTCGACTCACTACAGGTTTTAGATGATTAAAGAATGAAGGCCACACTAATGGCTATTATGACCAATGCTGCATATCCTCTCCTTGACACACTAATGCTAAGGATATTCAGCCAATGAATTATTCAGAAGAAGTGTTTCAAGAAATGCTACTGAGGCTCCTTCATAACCAACAATAATATATTTGCAAAATGCTTCATTGTGACTGCTCTCTTTATCTTTATCAGTGGCAGAAGATTTTTTTAGTAATTCTGGTGTTTAAGTGGGGCTGTTGTTTTTCTATTTTGTTATAAAAGCTAAATAGTACTATATATCTGCCTATAATGTATATCCATTTTTTAAAAAGGTTGCCTAATTTTAATGATGAAAAGAAATAATGAACGTAGACTTAATCCTTTCTTGTTCTTTGAAATAACAAAGATTTTATTTATAATTTTTTTAAACATTGTCACAATAATAGACCACAGATATCAAAAAGGTTTGGGGCAGCCTCTCGTATATTATGCCTTGGCTGCAAATGGGTATTTTGGTTGAATTGTTTACAGGTTGGAGTCCAAAACAGAACTGATTTAAGAGGGCAAATATGGTAGCTTTAAAGGCAGGGACAGGAAGTGACGTCATCAGGACAGGAAGTGACGGTATCAATAACACCCGAAGTGATGCCATCAAAGGTGCCGGAAGTGATATAATCAATGTCGCCGGAACCTACCGGGATTTCCCGTGGATGGTCTACAGAAGATTGAGAGAGAAAGTCGGTGCAGCTTGCACCCTCCTGGTTTGGCATGATACTACAATTATTCAGGCCCTTTTGCTGCCTCCCAATTGCATGTGTGTGACATTTTAATAATATAAAATATACAGTATTTTTAACACATCTTCATTTAAGAATTTTGTTATGTGCTGACCTTGGAATGAATTTCATGTCTGCCAGTTCCTATCTGGGGCTGAAATCACCATTTTAGAATGATTTTTGGTATAAGTGGGGATCTTCATTATATTTTGACAGATAGGTAATATTTCTGAATACAGTCTTTACTTAAAAAAAAAAAAAAATTCCTAAAGAAACGTGACAGAATTGTTGATATGCAAATAGTTGCTGTAATTGCTGTATTTATTTCAAAAACTTTTAATCCATTGTTGAGATTCTGTGTATACAAAATGTGCTATATTACTTCACAACAGTAAAAAATCATAAACTGCTTTTAAACATGTTAAATATTTTTGACTGCCAAAATATGAGTAGCAGTCATGATGTTTCACATAGTAAATGGCATATGTCATAAGAAACATGTTTCTAATATTCTAAATGTATTGGCCAGGTCTGATTTGGCTAAAAATGAAATTACATTTCAAGCATAATGGTTACAGCTTCAGGAAATATAATAGTTCTCTTCGTTTCTTATCTAATTTTGTAGCTTGTTTTGAAATGTTTGACTGTGTAGTAAATTATCCTTATGTTTATTAATAAATATAAACATTTTAAATCTCAAACTAATAAATAAAAGAACAGTGCCTTATAAACTTGAGGTTCATAATTAGATTTTCTTGAAACCAATGGCAGGAAATTTAAAACTGTTTATGCAATGGTTTTTTTCCAAATCCCTGCAATTCATTCATACATAAAATCTTATACTTGTGTGCTCCCTCCTTCCCATGGTACTGAAAATTAGGACCTTGTTTGTTACTCTACTGACAAAATTAAAATAGTCTGAAAATTACTCAGCATTTTCTGTAAACGTGTCAGAATTTTCAGTGGTTACTCTTCAGAAGCTAAACTAACCTTTTCACTTAGTAACACTGGTCTTCCTAACATCCAGTGGTTAGGGATGCCTAACCAATTTAGCAACACCAGGCAGGAATGAGCACAATGTTATAGGGTCATGCCGAGTGCCACCTTAACAAAATGTCAAATAGAAAGATCTTTATCAGTAAATGTAAAGGATTAATTAAACACAGAATAAGGACACTAAGGCTGTAAGTGGGAGAAACACAAACACAAGGATAATAAAATAAACAAAGTGCATGTGCAATCCAACTCACTTACTTTCTCCACACAACTGGTGACTCTGCTGTCAGCCAGTGAGCCATTATAACTCTTTAAACTCCTGAGTACAAATACAAAGGCTTGGGAAATTTAAGAACTATTCTCTTGTCTATATTCTAGTAGCCATGGTATATCCTTTGTAGTATTTAAAATTCTATAAATGAACCCTGAATTTGACTTCCTCTATTGAATGCTTACCCATATAATTATCATAGTGAGTTCTGCTCTGCACTTCCCATTTTATTCCTACTCTCGCCCTGTTGCTGCCTTGCTAGGTTAGCGGCAGCCTCAATAATCTAATTTTATGAATAACTAGGGGGCTCTGCCCCATGCTCGCTTCATTTGCCAAACCCCATGCAGGCCCTACACACTAGTCATTTCCCGGATCTGCCACTTGTGCCGAATTGTGCTGTGCTTTTGGATAAACACGAATATCAACTTTGTCTTTGATATCTCTGTCTTTCAAAACTATTATTGATGACAATTCATCACGTTTGTTTATTATATATGCAAGCATGATCTTTCGGATTCATATAGAAATCCATGAAAACTTCTTTGTCCATGTTTTTCAGATAAATTTTGTGTAAAGTCCAATACTTTTGGACATATGGATTTGTATCCATTATTGATTGCAGAATTTCTAATACTTCCGATTGTTTAACTCTTTCGATTCTATGTTGCATCACTTCTCCATGATCATAAATATAAACCTGACCGCATTTTGGTTTCTTTGAAATTAAACTTTTAGTAGCTTTAATTGTTGTGGGACCAAATATTCTCATAGCGTATGGTCCTGAATCGTGTAAATCTACGTTTTGAGCATTGAATGATGCAAACATGAACAGATTATTCTAGATGCGGATATTTTGCCTGTATTGTTTGTGGATTTCACTTTCACCAAAAACAAATGTTTTATTTCTCGCGGATACGCCCCTTCATTGGGAAGAAACACAACTTTTCCCTGATGGCAACACGAATTAGATGATCTACAAGTCTCTGACTTAAACTTTAAAGCCAGACAATATCTACATACTTCTGTCATATCACCTAAGTCTATATATTCGATCTCTTTTCACTGTTCTGTTATTTCAGTAATAATTTCAATTTGTTAGCGCTAATGCAATCTTTACTATCAGTTTTTTGAGACTTTCGAATTTTAGTACTTTCATAATCTCTAACCAGCTCTGCATGTGTATCGCACCAACGTTTTTGGACTTCTTTATGACATTCTACTTTGTCTTCTACTCTTTGTATTTTATTTCTGCCACCACTTGAACCTTTTAGGTTTTCAATTCCACTTGCTTGATTATAACTTTCCTTATTTTCCGAATTTGAACTTAGACTATTATTGTTCTTTTTTGAATTCTTTTTTCTTCAATGCCTTTTGGCCTGTTTTCGATGGCTTGCCCTTTCTTCTTCACTTAGTCATTGACGTTTCATCTAGAACGTATAAAATTATTGTCTAGTAAAGGACTACATCAAAGGAAACTAATAGATTGTATGTCTTGTATTAAAATGAGAAAAACATAAAAATGTATAAAAGCTGAGAGCACAGGAACTGCGTCTGACAATAGCATTCACACAAATGAGAGGTGAGTGGACCGTGAGTGTGGTTAAATCTCCTGGCACAAATTCTCGCGGGACTAGAAATTATCCCTCTGAAAAAGTCTTGTCTCATCCCAGGATTTTTTTATATAATAGAGAGATAAGGATACCATGTAACAATAAGTGAGAGGAAACAATATTAAGGAGTTTAGGTACAAGCGATAATTCTAATCAAAATGTCTATAAACACCAATGTCTTCCTCAGTGGTCATCCAAAACCAATGCCATTTTGTTGTTGGGTCTAATGTTTATGTAGAAATGGTTTGAAGAGTGGGGTGGAGTGGAAGTCTGGGGTGAGGTCATTGTTCTTTTTCTGGGGCACAATTTTCCTGAATGAAGGTGAAACAGTTGGTGTTATGCCCAAACTGTTTTGTAGCCACTACAGAATAAACACACCCCCACACTCCCAAACACACACTGGAGCCATTTTAGCATTATCAATTCACCTAACCTGCATGTCTTTGGAAAATGGGAGGAAACCAGAGCAACTGGAAAGCCTCATAGACATGGGGAGAACATGCAAACTCCACATAGGGAGGATCCGATAAAAAATCCTGATCTCCTTACTGTGAGGCAGCAGCACAATCACTGCTCCACCATGCCACTCCTTCTTTTGTAGGGTATCCTCTAAATCTATCCCTAAAACAGGTGTACAACATTCACTCATTTGGCAACTGTCAAAGTAAAAACTTGAAAAGGAGTATCTGAGGTTTACATCCATTCAGCTGTAAATCCACCATTCTGAAGTCGAGGCATGAAATTTGGCCTTTTTGAATATTCTGAGGCATCAAAGTTTTCCACTAATGTACCAATTATACATACCATTTTTGTGGCTGTAGCTGCTTAGAACAAAATGTGATTGATTGAGCCTTATTATTACAACCTATTTAACTGATCAAATTAAATAACATTTGTTTAGTTAAAAGACGATTTATTATTTTTCCTGTACCATGAACACTAAAATATTACTCATAATTGGCAAGTTGGGTAGATAGGGCTATTAAAGAACAACTGAAAACATAGCATTACTTTAGCATGTCAAAGTGTAACCTGGTCTGTTGTTCTGTAGAATGATACAGGCATACACAATTTTCTATTCTCTCAATCAATATATCTGCAAAAACACAAGTAAGCCAATGAAACCGTGTTGGTGGAAAACTCCTCTCTAATACTGTCTAATATGACAACCAATATATTGGCACAAGAAATCTCATTACTGCACATCATAGTGATGTCAAGTCCATTTTTCTTCATTAACTGGAGCATTGCTATACTGAATTTTATTTTACCTTCCTGCTGAAACGCAGTGTGCTATTGGCATGCTGTGTCTGGAATTAGTTTTTAACAGTGGCATTTCTGTATTAAGGGCCAGTGGGGCACAGCCCCACCAGATGTTGTGCAAAATAACTAATAAGCTTCCCTCCGTAATTTAACTTATTATTAAAATATTTATAACAACCTTCTACTTTGTCTTCCTAATCATTTTTCCAGTTCTTTATGCTGTATGTGATTTCTTATCCTGAAAAAAATACTGCTGTTTATAGCATGTCAAATTGTCTTTGTGTCAGGTGCTGCAAGCCTGTTTCCAGCTAACTCTATTAGCCATCCAGGGATTAGGTTTACTCTTGGGGGTTGTGATAAGAATGACACAGGTACATGAAAAGGGTTTGGGGCAGCCACTCAAATATTATGCTCTGTCTGCAAAAGGTTCATTTTATGAGTTGTGTTCAGGTTCAAGTCCAAAACAGAACTGACTCAGGGTGGATAAAATGACGGCTTTAAAGGCTATGGACAGGAAGTGACGTCCTCTGGACCGGAATCGGAAGTGATGTTGCCGGGACAGGAAGTCTCGTCATCCGGAGCTCCGGAACCAGAAGTGACATCATCAATGGTCCTTGTTCCGGAAGCAATGTCATCAAAAGCATCGGCACCTAGTGGGACGTCCCGAGGGCAGTCTGCAGAGGATGAAGAGAGAGAGTTAGTGTAGCTCGCCACCCCCTGGTCTGGCATGGTATTACTATTGTTTAAGCCCTCCAGCTGCCTCCCATGTGCACGTGTGTGACAAGGTGTATACTTAAGCAACCTGAAATTTCCAGTGTAGTAATGGGGCTAGAATGGCTAAAGCTGCTTATATTCTGCATTGAAATGAGGACCATTTTGTAATGAAACATTTCCTCTTCTGGTCTGAACTTTGCCTAGTCAATGCTATGCAGCACAAGTCAGTAAAGAGGCATGAAAAGTCTAGTTCCTTTTGCTCTTTTAAAGATAGCTACAGTAACTACGGAAATGCATCATTCACAAGACATTGTACTGATCAGAATGGGGCTGAACGGCATCTTAATCCTCACCCACTACTGACAAGGACTGAGTAATAGCAATATGAGAAAGCCATCAAAGAAGCCAGAAGTATGATTCCTTAACTGCAGAATCATAGTACAGAAAGAACAAAATCATGTCCTGTTGTTTTTCAGCCTCTTGCTGTCCAGGAAATATCTGACAACATATTGGTCAGTGCTGCTACTGGACTGTCCCGAGTCTTTGAATTGTATGGCATATGTAGCCTCTGTGTTCTTTTCTTATTATTGTGGCTTGCCCTTTTTGCCTCCATTTGATTCTTAACTTGAAAGTTTGCTGTTTTAATGTAGACTAGTTCATAGCCAATATTTTTTCCGGAGCAGTGAATAGTTTCTGGGAGATGTCAAAGGTATCACTACAATCTGATGTGAATAGAAACACACTAGGCATCAGCAATATAGTGTTTAATTGACTTACTATGACACAAGTGATCCATGAGTTTTTTGTGCCTTGCTAGTCATCAGCAAAAGATGGAGACTGGCATTATTATTTAGGTAAGTTCATGTTAACCTAAGAGACATCTGCACATCAGATGTATGGCCCCATCAGAATTTTCATGCCAGAAAAATGACAATGATTTTAAGTATATTGTATTAGCATTTTCCTCATCAATCTAAAACTATAGTGTTTGTCATCTGAGCTTGTAGCTCCATCCTGCTTATGGGATGGTAGACTAAAATGCTGTCCTTGATCAGATTATAATATATTAAACTTTATTATTATTATTTTTTAATTCAGTAAATTTTTCTTGATGTTAAAATCAGTTTTTATTGAGGCTTTGAACCATGAAGAATTTAATGTTTTTGTTAAAGCTTTGTGAGTTGTATTATCATTATGTTTGAAAATCTTCTGCAAATGGCTATTTTAGTTTTCTGATGAGTACTGCCATTTTGTTGAGCTGTTGCTATGATACAGTAACCTGTCAATGGGGGCACAAGGTTGTTCACATGTTTTTTGTAGACTTGACTTGACTTGACGAAGACTTGTGTCAATACATTAAATTAAATGTTGTACAAGAGCTTACAAAAGTATGATGTTATGGGACTCCTGGAACTTGCCATTTGGACATTGTATTTACAATGCTTGTAATATGTTTGCACACTCACCATTCATTCCTGCTATGTTCTGTCATCAGTGGCATCATGAGGGAGGTGACACCATGAAAGGGGGTGACACCTAAATGACTGTTAATAAAATGTTTGGTCAGTTTCTCAGACTGGAATCACAAAGGGGGAAGGGGAACACCCCCAAACAACTTGATTGAGCGATCAAGTGTCAACAGACCATTAATAGTGTAAATTATTGTGCTACGTTAAATGGCTCGGTGTTAACTGCATTGTTTAAAGTATGACCAGCTCACTCTCTGTTAATGAGCTCTATTTATCAAGTCATCCATGGACCAGTGGAGAGTGTTAATCTAGCTTTGGTTACCGGATTGGGTGACACTAACCCTAGTGACACCATTGTCTGTCATATTTTTAACCTATTAATGCAATGGTATTTGTGAAAATGTTAAATATGTGTTATGATAATCAGCATATCTAAAAGAGAGCAATGGTCATGTCGTAAAATCTCAAAATCTTTTCAACAAACTGCAGCTTTGCTTTATTATTGCTTTTGTACGTTTTAACATATTTTTCCAAGTTAAGTGTGACTACATAAAAATATGAGCCCTGTATACTTGTACATAGCTTATACTGAGCGTGTTGCAAATGATGCTTATTTCCAGGGTAATGGACTGCAGCAGGGTAATGAAATTATGCATACTTGTTCCACAACAGGGAATTAAATATTTTGAAAAAATCATGTATATTGCTGTTCCACCTGCAGAGCCATATCTTGTAAAACACAGCTATGTGTGCTACTGTTGCTGAATATGTTAAATAATACGTATCCAGAAAACCTATTTGTTTCTATAATAATTTTTAATAAATAATATAAATGTGTACGGTAATGCGATTATATTGTGTTGCATTTCATGTGATTTAAAATGTTAAATCATTACAATTTTTCTTGATATTAAACTATTTTAAAAATATAAGGTCTTTATTTCATTACTTGAACTTTTGGACTCTGTAAAAGCAACACGTTTCAACCACAGAGAAAGAAGAAATGCTAGCAGGCTGATTAAATTAGAAGTTAAAAGCAGTAACATTAAATTTAACCATTGTAAAAAAAGGGCAGTCTAGCAAGATGAAAGATCAAAACTTAAAATGGTAAAATGCTCTTTTTCTGGATTTTCCACATGAATAAAAGCAAAGCCCTTGAAAATTGGTTATCTTCACACAGGCACACCTCATGAACATGTGCCAAAGTGGTCTATCAAAATGACAGTGGACAAAGAGGGGCTAGGGATGTTCACCTTGGTTCTGACTAGCTTTAAAAAGTCAGCAGCTAGAGGAATGAGAAAAAGGAGAAAGAACAGAGTCACCTTGCTGTGTCACTCAGCAGTGTAACCTGAAGAGGCTAATTGCCACACATATTGGCTGTGTCGGCCATCGCTGTCTATGAAAGCTCCAGAATTATCCAGATGGTGTCAATGATTTTACAACACCCATTTACTTTTAGTTGCTTTCTTTCTCTCTCTACTAAATAAAAAATGCCATGGTCTGTGTTTATGTGTGTGTCCAGTCCCACGCAAGGAGGGTTGAAGATGTAGGAGACACACTGAGAGTCACTTTCAAAGATGTGAAGAATAAAAACTGACAGGACATGAGCAAGTTGCCTTCGAAATAAGAGTCTGAGAAACAAGCCTTATAGGCAGTGGCGGTTTTTGATATGGGCGACATGGGCAACTGCCCAGGGTAGCATCATGGTGGGGGCCGCATCTTGGGCATCGGCAAAAAATTTTTATTTTTTTTTATTTTTGTGCGCACCAATGCTGCCCCGACATCATGCCAGTGCATTTTTGGGATTGCATGGGCACCGATCGGTTTTCTATTGCCCATTTGCGGGGAATAAGGGCGCCCTCCATTTGTGAGGTGCGCTTGCTGCTTGCAGAAAAGGGAGGAGAGGAGCGGGCCGGCGGGGGATTCTCTGGCTGACTGCTGCCGCATCTAATAACCAGCTCGCAAAATAAAACAAAATAAAAACAAACAAACAAACACAAAAGTACCAGACATTATGATATAGACTTATAATTTGCACCGATGTGTTTTCTAAATTCTATTACACCCATATATGCGGGAAGTGAGCGCGAGGGCCCTCGGTGCGCCCGCTTGCTGCTGCTGCTGTGCTGAAGTCTCACACACAACCTGTCAAAAGGGGAGGGGGGCCGGCTGCTTCCAAAAAAAGCATGTTTTATTCATAATATTGTCAATCCAAGCCCATTATGTCACAATTAATTTTTCCAGGGTTGTGCGAAATCGCAGAAATCGTTAGATGGGTGCTCCTTGCGCGAGCAGCATAGAGCAGAGTACAGCAAACAGGAAGAAATAAATCCTCCTGTGTGAAGTTGACGCCAGCTCAATGCCTGTGCTCTCTCTATTCTTTATCATAGGTTAGTAAATTCGCCATAATTGAGTGCACATTACAGGCTTTAAAACAGTAAAATATCGTCAATGAGATTTTGAACATGTTAATAAAATGATTTGAGTTAGCAAGAGTTTTTTTGTATGGATATATATGTTTGCGTGCTAACTTACTAATGCAAATGACTTACGTAGTGGAGAGTGGTAGGCGGGGAAAGTTAACCCGAAATAATAAACTGACTGCATCTCTGAGAGAAAAGATTTATGTAGTTGTTTGTGACCTGGTGAACTGATGACTGGAGATGGTACTAAAGTGAAAATTCTTTACACTATAACGAAATATTTTGGTACTGTATAAATGTAAAATTTGATTTTGTCTCTGTTAGACATTACATTTCCAATAGTTTTTTTTTATTACACTGTGTTTTTTCATTGTTTATTAGAATGCTGGGGGGGCACAGAGGGGAGCGCGGGGGGGTCGCGGAGGGCACGGGGGGTGCCGGAGGGAGCGCCAGAGTGGGTGTTCGCCCAGAGCACCAAACAGGCTAGGACCACCCTGCTTATAGGAGTATGTGTGACAGAGGGAGTGCTGTTCAAGATTAGAGAAGAAAGGCTTTGAGGGTACATGTAGGACAAGATATATAAAATATTTTAAAATTTGTTCTACAGGTAACGTGACTAGTTAAGAACATTTAAGAATGTTAGAGTATAATGACTGAATAAAAGTTTATTGTCTGCTCCCCTTGTCGCTGTATCTTGCTGTCTAGAGTAGAGAGAAAAGAGGAGATATTCTCAAATGGGCAAAGAGAAATACAGTAGCAATAGTTCTGGCTACAGTCAGATCCATAGGTCCCATTGCAAGTGCATTGTTTCTGCAAAAATGTGAGTACAAAAATAAGAGAACAAGAGTTAGGGTGAGGAACAAATGTGTGGGTTTATGTAACAAAGAATCTGCCCATGGGAATAAACGTAGGATAGGGTCACCTCAAAATCCTTCCACAATAAAACAAATGTCACAACTTTTTTCTTTCTTTTCATATTCATGTCACATTCTAATTTTTTCATTATGCAGTAAATCAGAATTCTCTATATGTCCATTAACTGTTTCTAATGTTCGTGGATCAGTGTAACTTGTCTGTTTATTTTGTGAAAATTATAATCATTATAATTGTTTTCTTTTTGCAGATAAGATGTTGAATTGCATATAACATTTCTCAAATAGATTTGTGTACTCACTGACTGATAGAATTTAAATCAGGGATATTTTATGTATACTAGGATTTGTAAAGTGATGGCTTTAACCAGGATGAGTTTTGTGTATACAGCAGTTTTACTGAGGGATTTTCCACTCAGATATCCATTTTCATTTTAATTTTAAAAATTCACAGAAAATCTAAATAAATTAATAAGTTGCACTTGTGAAAATTTACATTCTTAAGTGTTTTAACCACGGTTGTGGGTGAAATTTTTTTGATTATAAAAATGTAACAACAAATTTACATATTTTCATACTTTGAAGTAGCTGTTCAAAGTATGTTTTATAATGAGTGTGTTTTTCTTTCAAAGGAAATGAAAGACCAACATCACAAAGATCCTTATTACAAAAAAAAATCCACCACATGATCTTCCCTAAATTAAGCTGTACTTTTATTATGTGGAAAGAAATAGAAGAATCATATTCTATTGAAAAATATATATGCTTCCTTCCTAATTATGATTTATAAATAGAGAAAAATGCTAAATGATTATCATTAAGTAGCAAAATCTACTGGGCTGATTTTGCTTAAAATCAATAGGCTTCTAGACTTTTCCAATATTGATAACTATTTTAAGTTTCTTTCAGGTAAGAGCAGTATTTTCACACAGCACTGTTTTTCTTAACATTATGAAATAATATTAGAAAAAAATTAGAATTAAATATGAAATGTAGGAACATCTGAGAATTAAAATGGTGTGTACCTGTTTTGAAAGCTACACAAACTGATACTGGAATTCATTTTTCTGATTTTCACTAAATGTTCTGTGTGTATATTGATTGTCATTTTGTAAAATTTTGCTAATTTCTGGACTGTTGTTAAGGCGTCTGTCACAGGTACAATGTCTATTAAACGTCACAAAGTATGTACCACACGTATTTATTTAAAAAGGATGGACAGGCGCCTTTACACTTTCAGGACAGAGTTTGACTTTGCCAAGGTATTTAAAGTAGTTTGCTGGATGAGGGAAACAAAGCTTATTCCTCAGTCAATTTCGCAATTTCAAATCTCAATAAAAATATGTATATTGGTGAAATAGAAACAGTGAGGAAGAGATTTATTTTTATTGTTTTTTAATGTCAGTTTTTATGTTTTTCTTTACATTTAATTTTTTTACATTTTTCCCAAAAATTCTTACTTACCCTTTATTCTGAGGATGTTCTCGATCATGGAAGCATTGTATTATGAAGTCTATACCACTGTGTTTATTGTATGTGGATTGTCTCAGGTGGCTTTATTTTATGTGCCAGTCCTATGCATATTAGATTAAGCAGGTTAAAAGGTGAATGAATGGATTTAAGGATTTAACTTACTGATTAATTTGTGAGGAGATTTTTTTAAATGTAATAAAACATGCATAATCAATTTTTAAAAGTATTATCTATTCCATTTCATTTTGAAACTTATTAAGGGATTGGTTTAATAAGAAAATATGAGTGTTCTTTTTAGTATTCTACATAGATTATTAGTGTACAGATTCATCTGGTTGACTGGGATATCTGTTGGCAAAGTATGCACAAAGTTCACCCAGAATATAGTACGGCCCAGACACAGCCTTCTTTTAAAAGCAAGACAGAGGGAGAAAGGAGAGAAATAAAACAGCAGGAGTTCTAGCTGCTCAAGAAGTTATGCATTTTAAATGTGAATCATCAAATTCTGAATACTAAAATTTGAAAAGGAGGAATATTCATTTAGCAGACTCTCTCATCTCACTCGTACTAACAACACTTTCCAGATATGATCTGACAACAGCTCTCCAAGCTGACTACTTATCAGGATTAAATGCTGCACTAAGGTGACAGTTACCCTGTTTTGTAGACCATTACAGTGAGATCACTTTGATTTACAGCTTTGAGACAGTAAAGTGGATGCCAGAGCCCATCCCAGAAACAATGGGTACAGGCTCCCAACTATGGACTTAACACCAGGCAGATCTCTAAATCACAGTATAATTAGTTTTTAACAAAAGAAAAGATATAACATTAAGTAAAGAGTAATTATGATATAAAATAACTTGCTTCATGTCTGAAGTGATTTTATTGTTAACATGTTACATTCCATAAATAGTATAGGCAGAGCTGTGAGTAATTTAGCATAAAGTTACATTAGTGAAATCTAATTGCATTTACCAATAACAAAGTAGTATAACATGTTAAAGGTTCAAATTCTTGTAACCATATGACAGCTACTGACTGAATAAAATTTCAAAGGTTGAGTTACATAACGATTTCTAAATTTAAATGTTATAATTGTCTTGAAGGGCAGATATTCCATTTCCCATAACAACCATAGTGTGTTTATCCAGGAACATTTAGAGTTAAGAGTATAATAGCCACAAAGAGCTCATAAGGAATTAGATTTACATTTGTTCATTCACTCACTCATTTTCCACTGCTTATCCATGACCGGGTCTTAGTAGTGCGGCCCACATGTCCATTTCCCCAGCTGCACTCGCAAACTCATACTGTGAGATCCCCAGGTATTCTTGGTACATCTAGGAAATATAATCCTCCAAGCGAACCCTGGGTCTTCCGTGGGGACTCCTTCCCACTGGTCGTTCCTGAAAAACCTCCACAGGGATGCATCTGGGAGACATCCGTATCAGATGCCCTAACCTCTTCACTTGATATTAGAAAGAGTGCTCAGTTGATATGGATGCCCAGTTTCCCTACTCCTAACTTCTCCCAGATGTCTGTGGTTCTCAACCTGTCTCTAATATTAGATTTACAGATGCAAAAAAAATTAGCTCTGATATCGAATCAAATAAAAACATTGTAACTGTCATGTATCAGAAAATGCAGGAATACTGTATATACCAATTTTCTTCATCACATCTCTTTACTGTTACTGCAAAAATGGAGAAGTCTGTGTACAAGTATGGTTATTGAAATTTTACCTTAGTTCTTAGTGAATGTAAAGTAGACCCAAAGCTTGAAATGTACAAATATGTAACTGCTTTCTTTTTTCATCACTGCATGTCTTTTTGGTAATGTAAAGAGGACAAAGACAGGAGAAACCCAGAGGCAAATATTGATAATATTGGCAAGTTTATTTCTGATTTGACATTGGTTGACTCCTTAACCTATCTGCTAAAGAATTCCCTTTCTTTTCCACATGCCACAAATATTCCTTCAGAATTGATTATATTTTTATCTCTAAAACACTAGCATCTTACTCTCTTAAAGCATCCTTATTTTCCACCTGTCTATCTGACTGTAGACTTTCCATATTACATCTTTATCTTCCACGTTTGTTACAATTCACAGCCACAATGCACCGAACATTCTGAAATTGAGTGAATTTATTGAGACAAAAGGAACTCTGTAGACGTTTCAGTCTTAGTGTGGATGGCTAGTAAAGATTCTGTAAGAGACCTTTCTATAGATTTCACTAACAATTGCGTAAGTAAAGCTCATAAACTAATATCTGATTTTGAATATTGCTTAGATAAACACATTAGAGAGGTGTCGACTTTTAACATCTTAACCACAGTAAGAATCATATCTCTCTGGTTATGGAAGAACTAAATGATTGTTTTTAAAGGAGAACTGAATTTCAAATCCACTGCACCCACATCTAACACTACTTATCGGACTCAAAGATGAGTAAATTACTTACTTTAAGACTGTGCAGGAACCACTCGTTTGCTTTCATATCCTCCATTAAAACTGCACTGAGCACTCTTTCTAATAATCTGTCTGAAATGAATAAATGCTTTGCTGAGTTTTACTCCAAACTGTATAAAGCTGGCATCTCCTCTACCTCTCTTGAAGCTAGAGATGCCTTCCTCATCACTGTGAGACTTCCGAAACTATCTCAAAGTGACACTAATTTCTTAAACTCTCTGATAACTGCAGATGAAATGAAACAGGCTTTATTCTCTCTCGCTAAATGAAGGTGTCTGGACCCCACAGGATATAGCCTGAATTGATATCAGCATATTGGTCACAAGTCAAACAGCCAATGCACTTTTGGTTTTTATCAACTCTAGTGAAATCACATCTACATCCAAATTTAAATTCTGCCATCAGCTTATTGCTTTTAGAAACTGGCAAGGACTTGGCAAATTGTTCCAGCTAAATGCCACCTTACTTAATAAACTTCAAAGTAAAATTATTTGCCTAAGTCATGGCCACTTCTCTTCAAACTATTATCTAAAAGTTTGTTCATACAGATCAGACCAATTTCATTCCAGCAGATAATCTTCTATGCTTTCTGTATATTATTAGTAAGCATCATTCCCAATTGGCACCTGTGGCACTTTTTTCATTAGATGTCAAGTAGTCTTTTGACAGACTGAATTGGCTTAATCTGTGGATGGTTTTGCAGGTGATGAGTTTTGGTAATCCCTTCATTAACCTGATTAACACATTATACTCGACTCCCAATCCCTCAGTTATTTCCAGTTTGGTCTTATCTTGCCCCTTTTTCTTCTGCACCGTAGTGAGACAGCACTGCTCCATCCCTCCTATGCTCTTCATTCTTTCACTTGAGCTGCTTGCTGCACTCTTGATTCATGGCTGTTTTCTACTATAATTTTTAATAACTGATAAACTATACTACTTATTTTAAAAGATACTGAGTTGTTTTGGAAAAGTTTAAACAATCTCTTGTTTCTTGGACTAATATTATCTAATCATTTCAGATTCGTTTTTCTGTAATAAGGATGAACATTTTACTGCAGATAGCCCTTGTGAGCATGATGCTACCTCTCCCTCCACAGTCTTACTTTGGGAAGAAAGTTCACTTGGAGCTTTCATCCTTTCTATGGAATGCACATCACCAAATGATTAAATATTAAGTTCTCAATTTGTAGAGAAAAGCCAAGCAAAATGAAAATTTTTATTGGCTAAATAAAAAGATTACAATATGCAATCTTTCGAGGCAACTCAGGCCCCTTCTTCAGGCAAGATGTACAGAGCTGAAGGAAGCGTGTCTTTTCCAGCCTTGAACTTTACCATTGGCCTTTAGTTTTGCATCCCTTATCTCATTGGTTGTTTCCTCCATCTTCATCACCTTCATAACACTTAATTGAAACTAGTCTAGCTCTGTAGCAGCGTCTGTCAGGTTTCTTTTTCAGTCTGCACCAAACAAAGTCTAGCGCTAACAGATTAGATTTTACAACTTTGTGATGGCCACTGCGATTTTCTACCCAGTGGTGTGCTGGGCTGGTAACATCACTGGTATGTGTGTTTATTTTATCTACAGTACAGGCCAAAAGTTTGGACACACCTCCTCATTCAATGTGTTTTCTTTATTTTCATGACTGAAGGCATCAAAACTATGAATGAACACATGTGGAGTTATGTACTTAACAAAAAAAGGTGAAATAACTGAAAACATGTTTTATATTCTAGTTTCTTCAAAATAGCCACCCTTTGCTCTGATTACTGCTTTGCACACTCTTGGCATTCTCTCGATGAGCTTCAACAGGTAGTCACCTAAAATGGTTTTCACTTCACAGGTGTGCCTTATCAGGGTTATTTAGTGGAATTTCTTGCTTTATCAAATTCTAAATTTTGGGCAAATGATGTCAAGAAAACTAACAGTTTACTACAGGTATTAAGTAAATGAATGTAAGATTGTCATAGCATTTAAGAACTGAGTATATTTTATTAAAAATTTATAAATTCAAATATAAAAATAAGTGTCATTTTGCAAACAGAAATCCAGTTTTAAAAAGTATCTATACCTATACCTATAATATGTTTAATCAACTATAAAAATAAAAATCACAGGAATTCAAACCTTTTTTCTTGACTTAATCTTTGAGAACTTAGAAATAATTTATTTTAAATCAATTGTTTGGGCTTGTTCAGTCTCTACTGATAATGATACCTAAAACAATATGAATCTGGAGGACATATATGATATAAATAAACTACACAAATATATTAGTTTCACAAATTATTCATATTAATAATACCATAATTAGTATAAGTCAAGTGAAAGAGCACAACTCACTACCCAATTTGTCTTTCAGACTATCATTCATTAGAAAGTGAATACCATATATTTTGGAACTGGGTTAAGTATGTTTGATTGTACTTTTACAAGTGTAATAGTGACTAATTATTGAAAGCTTTACTAGCCATAAATTTAAACACAGTAAATTTCAAACGACAAATCAGAGTAACTTGCTTCTGAATAATGCAATAGTCCAACCAGTGATGCATATAATGACAACCATTTTTAAAGCCTCAGATCAGTAAAGCCTAACACAGTATGGAGTAATAAAAATTATACAATTGTCAAGTATCTAAACATTTGTTGTATACTGCTTTTATTAGAATCCTAACATAAATTATAACTTATATGCAAATAGAGTACCAAAACTGATAACAAAAGTTTAACAGTTAAAAGCAGAATAACTGATGAATGGTCACTTTAACTGCATAATCACACTAAAAAATTAAAAGGGATAACATATGCTGGTAAATATAAATAATTTTCTGGTGGTTGTACTTCTTTTAAATTGATGTTTTGAAATCCTTGACCTCATGGATTCAAAGGAAGAAGCACTTTGACTATCAGCAGATTTTCTTCCATCAATTAGCACTATTTCTGGTATGTCACAAAAATTTGCCTGAACTGATTAGAGCACATAGTAAATGATAATTGGACATTTTATGCTTGTCCAAAAAAAAGTGACAGATGGACTACTAATTAAATTATAATGCTGACATTATTCACCATGGTCCATGAGTTTTTACTGGTGACCTTCATGCAACACTAAGGAAAACTGCCCAGAATGTAGTAAGTGGACATTATATTGCACATTTCATTTTTAATTTACATTTCAGCAGGGAAAAGAGTAAAATCTGTTATAGTACTGTTACAAGCTTTCCCATCAAAGAAATCCTGTAAAGTCATTTATAGTAATATGAAATGTATGGAAATTTCAAGGAATATAATTTATCAAATATAATATACTGTACAAGCAAATGCATTAATGACATAAAGCATGTAGAATGTGATCCAAGTAAAGATACTTGGCAGTGAGGCTAATAATAAGAAAATCAAGTTTTAAATGTACAGTACTGTTAAAACTTTGTGAAAAACCTTTTCATTCAAGTTATTCCTAGAAATCAAAAGACCAATATAGCCCAATTAAAACAACACCTATAACAACAATTAATCTTGTTATATAAACAGATTTCAGACGAAGGTTAAACTCTGTAAAGTGTTACAAACATCATTCAGTTAGCAGCTGGGAGGTCATTGCAAGAAGATTCACATTCTGCTTATAATCTCGTACATATGCCATCTTCCCTTAATTTCACAAAGCACATTTTTTCAGCGCATCTTTGTGAACACTTTTGTTTATGCTTATTTAATGGTCAAAACAATGGAATATATACATTTACTAAAAAGAAGGGAACAATTCCAAGAAAAGGTCAAAAATAAAATGCTTTTTTGGAGTCTTTTATGGATTGAAAAACAGAGCAATTAAAATGTATTCTTCTTGTGCTTTTCTTTCCATTCTTCACATAAAAAGGTCACATTTATGAAAATCAAAGATCACAGACAAAAAGTTACTTTAAGAACAAATAACACAAATACTTATTCAGATCAACCAAATGTGGCATCAAATGTTATAATCTTAAAGTGATACATATAAAATATAATTTCAAAAATGATTATCCATCCTTAAAGTCACTTAGTCTAATGTAGAGATGCAGGAGGCAAAAGTCTGTGGGAAGGACAGATCCTGAATGAGTGCCTGTTCATCACAAGGCATATTTACATACTGTCAGACACACAAGTGTAGGGTGTGCCTTATGAGTATGGGATTGGTTAAAAATACGGAGAAGAGGTTAAATGTAACACCTGCTTTAACTCCGTTTCTGTTTGCCCTAGAGTAGAGGAGAATTTACCTCCTGATGTCACTTCTGCCCATCATATTTCATCTCTTCAACCTCCGCCTCCATAAAAACCATCTGACATGAAAAAAAGTCATCATTCTGGACCTTGAGCTCATAGTGTGCAGACATCTGAAAAACAGCTGCCAACTAACTTTGCCCATTTTTTGCTAAACATGCCTTTTTTCTTGGACATTAAATGGAGTAATTCCTGCACCCTGTCTCCTTTTCTTTGTTCTAGCATCATATCAACAATACACACATCAAACTTTGATACATGCAGGGCAAATTTTGGGTTCCAATTAACCAAACATGCATTTCTTTGGGATGTGGGAGGACATCCCAGACAAACATGCTGGTCTCTGGGAAAGTGAGAAAGCAGTTCTAACTATCCTTCCACTATGCTGTCCAAAATAGTCATTCAATTATTTTTTAAGTCAGGGTTACATATTGAAATTTGATATTTCAAGGCCCAAAAAACATGCAGGTTAGGATAATTGCTATGTGTACATATACAGTACAAGTGGGCCCTGTGATGGACCGGCACTTTGTGCAGGTATGTTTCCTTCCTTGCCCCTAGTGCTGACAGGACATGCTTTTGTCTCCTGAGACAATGAATTTGATTAAGCAGTGTAGCAGTAGGGGCGCTACCGCTCCCTTGAACCCTCAGGTACCATGCCAAACACCAGGTAAAAGTCCAATAATTATTATTTTTATTATAATAATTACGTGCACCAAGCACTCACCACTCCACACTACTCATACAATACTTAATTAATCCACAATCCTCCTCCCCCAGACAGCCACCCTTCCTCCCAGCTCAGCTCACTTGTCTGGGGTTTCCCATCGTCTTTTATAGTCCGTGACCTGGAAGTGCTCCTGAACCCTTGTCCATGTGACTCCTTAGCACTTCCGGGTCGGATGAAAACTCTCCTTCTTCATCCCGGAAGTACGTCATTTCCTCTGTCGTGGTAATTAAGATGTACTTCTGGGTTATAAGTCACATGTAAGTCCTTGAACCTCCCTGCAGCGTCCTCTGGTGGGCACCATGGTGTCCAGCAGGGTCGGGAATAAAAACTCCACGGTCCGGAATTCCCCACTGGTCTTTGGGGCACATCCACACTACAGGGAGGGCTCCATCTAGCGGCCTGGGGGTATTGACCGGGATGAACGACCGGCTATCTCCCACAGCAGGTTTGAGAATATAATTTTGTGTCATGTAAGTAAAAGGTGCCCAGTATGTAGCGAAGAAGGTAGCTGTCACAATATACATTAAATGCAGGTATAGAAGTATGTAAATAAGGCAGGTAAGATCTGTTAATAGAACAGCTTCAGTGTTTGCTTAGCAAATAAAACCGAGAGTATCATGTGCGAGATGAATAGAACAGTCAGTTCTAATGTGTCTTTTCAGACCTAGGATGACACACCCTTAATAGAATTAAAAGACACATTTTAAGTATAGTTTGGTAACATCTTAAATTACATGTTGAGAAGCATATGGTAATGACAGTGTTTCACATGCACACACGTAAGGAAAAAAACATACCTTAGAGTAAAAGAAGTCAAAGATGAGGGAAACTGTATTGTGATCAAGTCCCAGTGCAAAACTGCATTTTATAATTGATAAAGAAGCTCTTAAAGCCATTTTAGAAAGAAAGTGCCTATTTAAGGTATGGCAAATAAGCAAAGCAATAAGATCAACAGCTCATGGAGTGGGCAATATATGGATGCAGCAAAAGTACACCAAATATTGAATAGATGAATGCTTGAGGCATAGTTGTGCTTGTCCTGAACCCTATTAAAACCAAATGTTTTTTATCCTTCTTGGTCATTCTTGGTCATTTTTCCATATATACAATGTTCTGAGTTTGACTTTTCCATTACATAGATCAAGAGGCCAAAAATGACCAGGCAGGGTCAGAAAGAAGATGAATTGGTATTACATTTTTCACCATTTTCCAGTATACCCAGAATATGAACATTGCTTCAGAGACTTCTATCCTCTAGCTCTGTCAGTTTGTTGTCTTGGAAAGTGACCTGATCCTCTAGCATTCTGATCATTTTTTCGTGTCAACCTGTTGTGTTGGAATTTTTCCAAGCTCCATTGAGATTTTCTTTTGCTTACCTTTAAGCTCCTTTAGATCAGGCTGGATTGCCCCCAGAAACAGCCCAAATGCTCTGTTAGACTGATTTGTTTATGACCAACAGCTATTCAGCAGTAATGGACTTTATATTATCAAGTAACATCTTCATGATAAAACCACTGGCTATAGCAGGCAATTCTTTCTCCATGTGAGATAGTTTCTTTGTTGTTCTGAAATTCTGTTCATGAGACCTTCTCATCCTAGAAAGCATTGTTATGAAGCCAAATATTAGAGTAATGAAAATATTAGTTTATTGATTAAATTCAGAAGGTTAGAAGTTAATAAAAAGGAAAAATTGGGAGTGGTCTCCCCTAGATTTTCTCGTACATTCAGATATGGGGATGGAAATTTGAAGAATAGACAATGGTTATATTTTTATATTATGTACATTAAAGAACCATCAACAACAAATCAAATCAAATTAATAATACATTGAACAATTATTATAAAAGTAAAGTTGAACAAATCAGACTCAGATTTTATTGATTAATGAAAAGCGCCCATGCTTTTTTTTTTACGAGTGATGTAGGAGAGACTTTTTTACTTTTTAGTACACTTTTTAACTTAATATAAGCATCCATCTATCCATCCATTATCCAATCCATTTTATCCTA
This sequence comes from Polypterus bichir lapradei, assembly GCA_026402145.1. Taxonomy (NCBI): domain Eukaryota; kingdom Metazoa; phylum Chordata; class Cladistia; order Polypteriformes; family Polypteridae; genus Polypterus; species Polypterus bichir. The sequence goes on along the minus strand of JANRMT010062842.1, from coordinate 5,458,198 downwards.
ACTACAGGGTCACGGGGGTCTGCTGGAGCCAATCCCAGCCAACACAGGGTGCAAGGCAGGAACCAAACCCCGGGCAGGGTGCCAGCCCACTACAGTTAATATAAGCATAGTTTTTAAAAAGTATTTTTTTATATATATATTATTTTCAGCTTTTTAGTCTTGGGTTTGTTTTGTTTGTTTTAGTATAATTTTTTAATCAATATTTTAATACTTCCTTTAATATTTCTATCCGTTACTAGCGCAATCTATTGGTGAAAACTTTAATTATTCTTCATATAAAAATTAAATGTCTTAATTAACATGGATTAATTGATCAATTAGTGAAACTGATTCATGTATTGTCATCAGTAGTGACTAAGTGTGCAAAAGTCATTTGGACAATAGGAAGTGGGTTAAATATTGATTACAAGATTTGTACCAGACAACAAACAGGTGAAGTTAAAAGAAGCATGGTAAAAAAAGTACCACTTCCGTTTAGTGGAAATAGCTCAAAAGTTGACAGAAATCTATGTTTTGTACCTAATACTTGTATGCACAATTTGGTTGACCTAAATGAAAGCATACTCAAGTTATAATGTTTACATACACACACACACAGATGCGCAGACATAATTCCAAAAATGGTATTTTTGCACTCTAAAATGTTGAGATTCATCAAAATCTCAAAATAAAATTTTTTGACGATTACAATACTTTCCTATGAGAAAGTAAATCATACTCAAGGAGATCTAAAATGTTGAGATTCATTAAAATCTCGAGGTGAAATTTTTGGACAATTATAATACTTTCCCTATACTTTGCATAATAGAAAGTAAAAAACTGAATGAGCTATATTCCTACAGTTCCAATAAGGACCAATTAAATTTGAGAACAATCTAACTCTGAATCTTATTTTTTTATTGCAATATAGGTATGAATATTATCCTTTCTCTGTATTCATCCTCTTATTCATTCTCTGAATTCAGTGCAGTGTGAAGAAGAATAATGCCAATGTCAAATCATTTATAGAGCACATTTAAAACAACATCAGTAATGCTGTAGCCAATGTGCTTTACATTAAAACATACAATGAACATAAATAAAATAAATAGAAATAAATTACAATAAAATGAAATACAGCCAGTGGTTAGTTAAAGAAAAGAAAGAAGATGACTAAGAGTAGGGCAACCACCAGTATCAGTGAAGGTCCCTGAAAGCTAGCGAACAGAAATTGGTCTTCAGTCTCATTTTAAACAGTTCAATTGAAGGTGACTCCTTAATGTAATGAGGTAAAGAGTTCCACAGACGAGGTGCTGCAGCTGCAAAAGTCCTGTCCCCCTTAGTTTTACACTTAGTGTGAGGGACCATAACTGACCGGTAGACCTCAGTTCTCTGAATGGCTGGTGTAACACATACAATTCAGATAAATAGGCAGGGGCATACCCATTTAATAATTTAAAAACTAGCAACAAAATTTTAAAGTTAATTCTGAAACTAACAGACAGCCAGTGCAAAGAAGCTAATATTGGAGAAACAGAATCAAACTTTCTTGCCCCAACCACAAAACGGGCAGCAGCATTCTGAACCAACTGCTACCTGCCTATTAGGGATTTGCTGATCCCAGAACACAATGAGTGACAGTAATCAAGCCGAGAAAAATTAAAAGCATTAGCAGCTTTCACAAGATCCCTAGGGGATAAAAAAAGGTTTGACAAAGCTAGGAAAAGCAACTCTTTACTACAGAGTTAATCTGTCTCTCAAAATAGGGGTTACTTTCAGAAATGAAACCAAGATTATGGACTTGAGGTTTGCAAAAGTCAGCAAAAGGGCCAAGAAGTTTAAAACTAATTTGGGCTTTGGCAGGAGGACCAGCTATCAGCACTTCTGTCTTTTTTTTTTTGACTGAGATCAAGAAAATTGTCAGCCATCCAGGATCAGGTTCAAAAACACATTTATGCAGCTGATTAATTGCAGAGTTAAAAATAGGAACATAAACATGAGCATCATGAGCATAACAGTGAAAAGAAATATTACATTTCCTGAAAATAGCTCCTATAGAATGAAGATAAACAGAAAATAAAATAGGACCCTAAATTGATCCCTGAGAAACACCACATTTAACATTAGCAGTAGACGAGAAACAGGAATTGAAAAACACTGAAAAGTGTCTATCAGTAAGAAATGACCTGAACCAGTTAGGAGCGGCCCCTTTAAGCCCCAGCAGATGTTCAAGCTGCAACAGCAAGATCTCATGGTCAGTAATGTCAAAAGCTGCAGAAAGGTCCTGGAGGACAAGGACTGCAGCCCCAGCTGAGTCAGTAATAAATACTTTCGGGAGGGCTGTCTCAACACCATGAAAACACCGAAAGCCAGATTGGTAGATCTCAAATCCATCCATCCATCCATTATCCAACCCGCTATATATCCTAACTACAGGGTCACGGGGGTCTGCTGGAGCCAATCTCAGCCAACACAGGGCGCAAGGCAGGAAACAAACCCCGGGCAGGGTGCCAGCCCACCACAGTAGATCTCAAATAAATTATTGGAATTAAGTTGATCAACCAATTGATTATAAATAACTCCTTCTAATATTTTACTTAGAAATAAGAGCTCTTCACAACCCTATATACCAAAAAAGTAAGAATCAACCTAGAATAAATACTGTAACATTTGATAAGTGTGTTCTCACACGTGCACACACACAGACACACAAACACTCACACATACATACATGCACGTATATATGTACTGTACATACAGTATGCTAATCAGACTGATTGGACTGAAAGCCAACACACTTGGGAAGGAACTAATGTGAACATAAGGAACTTCATACAAAGCTGAGAACTAAATTGTTCAAACACTGTGAGATAAAATCACAACTTACTGAGTCAATGTGCCTCCCATTTTTTCAGTCTTAACTGTAATTGTGTAATTTATACAACCACTCTTATTCAATTTAGAAAACATTAGCACAGAGGGCAATATGCAGTGTAACACTTGTATGAATACTTGGCACTACAAAATAACACTCAGGCTTAGTTGTAATTGCACTGTTGCACATATAATACATACAGTGAAAATAGTAAAGAAAACAAATAAAGCTTTTTGGTATAAATTGAACTATTTTCATTCTTCATGTCAAGTAATGAAAGAAAATGCTGCTATTTGTTAGGCCAAAATGCAAGAGTAAATAGCACTAACGCACAAAAGCAGGTTTGGTTGATATAAGAATCAAAATAAATCAATCATCATTGCTTAGTTCTTTAGACAATACCACCTTTAGAATGCTTTTGAAAAGACGTTGATGTTTAATGCAGAATGTTTGGAACAGATAAAAAAAGCTACATTGTTAAAACAGCAACAGGCAACTTAACTAATGAATGCTTTCCTTAAGTACCATATGCTAAATGAAAATAACCTACTGTAATTAGATTGTTGTTCTTACCTCTAAGCATTTGTGGAACACGGCCCGGACACAGACAGGTAGACATCTTTTAAAGTCACCACACACATTTATTTACAACTATGTACAACTGTGAATATGCACAAACCCAGTGCCGCAGCACCAATCGCCCCAACGTCCAGGCCTCTTTTCACAATGCCTTTCTTCTTCTGACTTCCTCCTCTCCTCTCCTCTGAGCTCCGTCCTCTTCCACCCGACTCCAGCCACCTGTGACACTGCCCATCCGCCAGCAAAGACCCGTCGAGCGGAGTGGCTCGTCCCGCGAGGGCAACTTACGCCCGAACTGGGTCCTACTCCTACAGCTCCAGGGCTCAGTCCTGCAAAACAAGAAGCAGACACAGGGGCGGAGATGCTGCCTGGACACCACCACCTGGCGTCCTTTCGTGCCTCACACAGGCAGCGCTTCCCCCTTCTACCGGCACCCCAGGGCCTACTCCTTCGGCACCCCCTCCGAGGTTTCCGTGCCCCTCTGGTTGGAAACACTCGCACCCCCGTAGCCTCGGCTGATTTTGGGGTTTTCCTCTGCCTCCACATAGGGCGGCCATCCACCGGAGGTGAGCTTCCTGCCTCACGTCCTCTCTTATCAGAGGAACCGGCTCTCTTCCCTCGATTCCACCTTTTCCTCTGGGATGCCGAGACAGTTTGGGTCTGCCTATGGCAAAGGCACAGATTCTGTCCCATCTGCATCCCTGTAGAGCAACACGGGGCCGCCACTGGTTCGGGTCGTAGAGCACTAGGACCCTGGGCACACATAAGCCCCCTTCTGTCAGCCCTCACGCTCTTTCTCCCAGCACCCACCGCCGCGTCCACTGTCGGAGACCCCCCTACTTGGTTTCGTTCATTCACATCCCGGGCCTTTTCGATGGGATCTCCCTTATGCTTTATGGGGTCGGCTCTACTCACCATCCCCGCCATACCGCTCCGGCCGAAGGATCCAGTGTTGCGCCGTTCTGTCCACCCACACGGCTTCTCCAATGACGCGATCAATTTCCCCACCAGCTTCTCCAATTCCTCATGGAGGGCACGTAACACATGTGAAAGCAACTCTGCGGCAGACCTCCAGCTCATGCGGAGCCACTGGCAAGCACAGAAAGTCAGCCGGTGATTGATTTACCTGGCTGTCAGTCACATATGATGGCTGCTTCCTGTGGGGCCTTTCCTCCAGCCCAATCAGGTCCTTCCCCGACACGAGACGGACATTTCTTGGACCTGTCTCCATCCAATCATTGGCGGGAATGCAAGACACACCTTCCAATACCATGCCTGTCTATGGGAGGGACTTCCGGTCCGCGGCTATCTTGCTCCCCCTCACCTGGTGCAGCGATGAGCCGGCTTTTCGAGCTGCAGTGTCTCCTCCTCGGCAGCTCTCCCTGCTATCCCTGCGTCTATGAAGCCCCACAGATCAGTGCGCATCTGCCACTGACGCAGATCTGAGCAGTTCCTGCCTGCAAAACACAAAACACGCGCAGCCCCCCAGGACCGGCTGCTGGTGAGCAGGGAACTCACCTCCTGGGTCTCATCTGTCCAAGGCAGCTACCTCGGCGTGGCCTTCCTAGATGCAACGCTGTCCTGGGCACCTTCAGCGGCAGCACGCTTATAGGAGCCCGGTGCACTTTGTCTATGCCCATTGTTGTCTCCCCACACCAGGTGGGAACAGCCCTTCTGCGGTTCGGTGGTGGTCTGTGGGGTTAGTCTTCCCTGTGGGGTTTTGTGCATGCTGCCCCCACGGCGCGTGTGTGGGCTCTCCTGCTGCGCCAGGCCGTCCACAAAATTATTTTTCTGGGGTCCCTGCCTTGTAGCAGGCAGAGAGTCCCATCTGGGATGCCATTGTGGAACACGGCCCGGACACAGACAGGTAGACATCTTTTAAAGTAACCACACATGTTTATTTACAACTATGTACAACTGTGAATATGCACAAACCCATTGCCGCAGCACCAATCACCCCAACGTCCAGGCCTCTTTTCACAATGCCTTTCCTCTTCTGACCACCTTCACTCCTGTCCTCCAAGCTCTGTCCTCTTCCACCCGACTCCAGCCACCTGTGACACATGGATTATTCATTCTGGATTATTCATTAATTCCTTGAGCTAGCACAAATACTGTGTAACTTAAATACTGTACAAATTCTTAAAAAGTTAGAATGAAAACCTGCTATAAATAATTGTAGAAGAAAACAAGTGATAATTGTTCATAATTTAGAATTTTTCAGCAAAAATCCACAATTGATGCATTTTTCCAATAAAAATATGACCAAATTCTGAACATAAGTTGTAACAATGTGACTGGAAGACTTTAGGAGACAGGAATTTACAGAATGTGAGTTAGGTCACTAGAATACCTGTACCTTACATGTATACCGAGAAATTTTATTAAATCATTTTTCCTGCGCAACATGAATATCCTGATTTTTCATTTTTTAGCAATGATGCAAGAAGGAAAGTGATGAAGTGGTATAGGAGGGAGAAAAATAGTTTTTAAAAAAGGAGACCCCAGAATGATCAAAAAAGAATCCCAGCAACTGTAAAAAAAAACTTGAATGCAAGCAACCCATCAAGGCCTGACAAAAATATAAATGACTTGTGGTTTCCTTAAAGAGAAAAGAAAAATATAACTGCAGACACCTCCTTTTCTGGGTAACCTACAAGGAGCACCTGTCTCAGGCAGACTGATGTAGACTACTGGCCATCCACAAGCCCTAACAAAACTTGAATGGCCATGCTGGTCTCAGCTACTTACCCTTTGTATTCTTTTGGGATGTAGACACCTTGTAGCTTCTTGCTTTTCCTTGTTACTTTTCTCTCTCTCCTCAGAGGGTCAGGAATTCCTGTCAACTTCTGGGTGACCTACTCTATATCCTCAGGAAAAATTACATTTTCTTGTCCCATTTCTTTTTCGCACTGCACACATACAGGACATATTGCCTCTAGCTGGTCCTGCTTCCTCACAATGTCATGTACAGGACTTTCCTGCTGCCAGTGGTGTTATCTCTCTGTCTCTTGATCGTCCTCCACTACAGGTTTTTTAGTTGTGCTTTTCCCATGCCAAACTGTTAACATCCCATCTTGGACTACATTTTGGCCAAGCACACCATCACTATATATCAACAGATATAATTTTCTTGACACTTTTAAGCACTACCCTCCCTTATAGATATATTTTATTTCAAATGGTAGGTATCGGTGAAAGTGAAGCTGAAAGGACCACCCTAGAAGTTCAAAGTTCAGATAATGAGAGCAATGCAGCAGCCAAGAAAAACAAATTAAATCCTGGGGAAAACAGGAAGTCTGTCATATTCAAAATGATGAAAGAGCTTCACCAACAATTTTGGGACTGTCTGAAGGTTGAAGAAATTACTGCAGTACATGCAGAAGGAATTGCATATCAAACTCAGACAAGCAAAAAAGTCTTTGTATTGTAGGCACAACAGGCTGACTGCCAAAGATGGTTTTGTGTTGTGAATTAAAATACCAAGACATTTATTGTATACACTTTTGCCTTTCACTCCTAAAGAGTATGAGCTAGTGCAAACATATCTATTTATGTGTATATGTATACAAATGTGTATGTATGTAGGTGTATACAGCAAGGTAATAATCGTAAACTAAAACGAAAACGAAGACTAAAACTATTAATGAAAAAACATTTTCGTAAACTGAAATAAAATAAATAACAAAATTGAGATGAAAAACTAAAACGATACGAAACGATTAAAGTAGCTTAAAAGACTAACTGAAATAAAATAATAATTTCCAAAAAAAAAAAAATCAGTTTTCGTGATCAGGTCTGAAAGAACGCGGCTGAATCTATTTTTGCATTTTCATAAACTTCCGGTCCTGCCCTATAGGTGATGAAATTCAGCATATAAACTTTATCTGACCAGAGGGTATCTGCAATCAACATGTCCGGAAGAAAACGACACAGCGCCGTATGGGAGTTTTTCGAATATAATGCTGAAAGCAACAATAGTAAGTGCATAGTGTTGGAGCATGGTGCGTTGTGTGCTGTACAGATTAAAGGTAAAAACCCAACAAACCTTAAAGTGCACCTAAATAGCTATCACAAATTAGCCTACGACATATTTCTGGGTAAAGAAAAAGAGAGGCTGAAAAGAGAGGGCAATTTGAGTATACATGCAAGTTCTAGTACACATCATACAAGACAGCAGACATTAACATCGTGTTTGCAGAGGACAACAAATTGGGGAACAAACTCATCTGAACACCAAAAACGCGAAGACGCCCAAGTAAACTTGTTTATTGAAACTGGCATGTCTATTAGGCTGTGTGACATGCCTTCATTCAGAAAATTTGTTTCCTCTCTTGATCCCAAATTTAGCATGCCACGTGCTGCACGAATAAATGCGCTCATCGCACATAAAATGAATACAGCAACACAGAGTATCAAAGAAATGGTCCAACAAGCTCGGAAACTAACCCTTTGTATAGACGGATGGAGTAAAAAGGGTCTGACGGCTTCGTTTTTGGGAATTTCTGCATGCTTTTATCATTCACCAACAAACCAAGCACAGCATGCTTTGTTAAGTTTACGACGCATATGTCATCCGCATACGGGACAAGCTTTGGCAAACGCTATCGACAGTACTCTGGATGAATGGGACATAACGGAAGACAAGGTTATGATTATAGTGACAGACAATGGAGCAAACATAGTCAAAGCTATAGATATACTACGGAAAGCGCGGAGGCAAGGAGAATATTCTGCACAGCAGTTCATCGAGCTGGATTCAACTGAATCTGAGTCGGACTCGGATATAGAGGAAGAAGAGATGAGCGTCTCTGATCAAGGTAAGTTGAAAAATATTGGCTAAGTAGCTCAATATATTCTGCTTGATACTTTTTGTTTCAGGTAGCAAGATTGTGGCATGTATGATAAATGGTCAGCAAACCATCCAATATGTGTCCATTGTCTCACTAGTCTGTTATATTTTGTAACTAGCAAAATACCCGCGCTTCGCAGCGGTGAA
>JANRMT010062842.1:5416711-5434766 GCA_026402145.1 Polypterus bichir lapradei | reverse complement strand
GGTGACGATTTCAGTAGTGGACACTTTGATGTTTATGAATGTTTAAACTCTCGAAAGCTGGATGTGAAGTTATCGATGAAACCGGTTGTAAGCTTACAATGCTTGACAGATGCCGAATGTCACTTCAACACAAGTCCTGCAAATACTGTCGTAATTGAAACAAACCATGAACCTCAAACTGATTATGACAGCAGCAATCCAAGCTGTGAGATTTGAGACAAGATTACTGTTCACATGGCCAACTGTAAGTTGCATGCTTAAGAGTAAGCTCAGCGCACAGCTTGGTCATATTACAACCGGAGGGCCGAACTGACAACGTGGTATACAAAGAGATCCTTAACAAATAATTATTGCCATATTTTCCCTCAGTTTAAAAAGGTTAAATTTTCTTCTTAATAAAAGTTTTAATGCAGTACTTCGCCGCTGCGAAGCGCGGGTATTTTGCTAGTTTTTGAATAAAAGCGCAATTGTGTTATATTTTTACCTTTTGTGAAAATGTTTCTTTGATATTTGGACTTCAGGCTTCATACATTATATAGCTTATGCCTACATTTTGTCATCTACTACTAGAATATAAAAAATGTTTCTGTTTTAACAATGTGTTTACACAGATTACTGTAGAAACGGAACAGACATGAAATGCGTGTGTTCCAAATAACGATCTATTATTTCCACTCTAAAACTTCAATCAAGGCATGAGCTGAGAGAAGTTCGTGCACGTTCTAAATTGGTGTGGGGATGGAATAGCCAGCTGCTTCTAGCTTCTCTTTATCAGCACATTTAGAGGACAAAGGACGCTGGCGGAGAGGTGTGAAGGGATTTAAAAAGCGATTTAAGGTGGGACGGATTTACAAGTTTTTTCACAGGCTCTGGTAATTCTAGTGTTAAGACACTACACTGAAGGATAAAAGGATATGGCTTTAAAAGTTTATATTGTCAGTGAAAATAATTGCGATATACTGTATGTCTAGGATGAATATAGAACACACAGAGTGTTTCAAGTAGCAAATTTTTTAAAATCATATTTTGATTTGGTGTATCATTTTTTTAACTGCTACTTGCTCCATGAGACATTTTTACTGTTCTGAATTTCTCCTGGCATGTTCATAACAATACTGTACTCTGGTGTTCTTTAAGACAATTTTTGTACTAAACACAGCAACTACAACACTTCGCTTACAGTGGCAGTTCCATAGCTGGTTGTATTGAATAAGGACTTTAGAAAAAAGGCTGCTTATCAAGGGGATTATGTTTTTGCTTAATTATATTGAATTATACAGTATTAATACTCTTAGTGTTTTTGTGTAACTTATTATAAAGGTAATGTAGCCATACTCACTAGTCATTGCAAAGGAAAGTGGTAATGTATTGCATGTTTATCACACATTGCACATGCAAGAAGAAATGTCTCTGTACTCTGTACATGTGACAACAATGATGCTATAAACCTATAATCCTATTTAATTCTTGTTATTATAACATAATAACTAACTTGAGCAGACAGCATATCCTTTAAACTTGTGTGCATCAAGTTCAAAATGTAAAACACCTATTAATGGACAGCTGCATTACATGCAATTGTCTTTTAACTAATATTTGTGTACCAACAAAGTACACAGAATTATAATCCCATGTCTACAGCAGTCACTTTATTCCCCGATGTTCATTTTTAAAACCTCAACAGCAGCATTAGTACTGGTGTTCAAGACCTATAATGCAGGATCCTCAAAGTGAGATGTTTCATTTATGCTTAGCGTTAAGCTAAAATACAGTTGCCTTTGTTGTGTATTAAGGGTTATTGCTTATCCATTATGTACATCAGAATTCAATATTAATATTGCTTTAAAACCTTTTATACAGGTGTAAGGCAACAGTACAGTCTATTTTCATGTTAATACTTACTGAAGAGCCACCTTTTAACAATATTTAAATCATAGTGGTGGTTAAGTGTACTGTGGCCTCTGGGAACCTATTGTGTAAGGTCAAAGATTTAATTGGTTCCTGATTGTCCCCAAGATCAGATTTATCCATCATCTCACTAATCCCGAGTCTCTAGACAGTGCTGCATAAAGATTTCAATTACATACTGCAGCTGCCTGTGCAAGATTACTTTAGGAGAATGCGGCCATTGTTTGTGGTACAAAATACTAACCGCATTTTCTCTGCCACTGCTACACACCATTTAGCTATTAAAAAATATGACTATGATTTTGTTAATCATGCAATCCTACGGTTACAACTTTTCATTATTGCACATACCACTTCATTTACTGAACTCTATTAAAGCTATAGATTTTCAATGCGCAGTAGAATAAATGACTGGATCATAAAAACACTTCACTTTCATTAGAAGGACATGTCTATTATTTGCTTTTAAGCCTATCTAAATAGGTTTGTATTTGTAAATATTTTTAATCTAAAGGAGACAAATTAAAATAATATATTAAGTTTATCATATATATATATATATATATATATATATATATATATATATATATATAAAATCAGGTAAACAGATCTTATATTTTATACATAACCAAATTTTAGAAAGGAAACAAGTGGATTTATTGCAGTGTTCACTGTCTCTTATCACAATAGAGACATCTATACATTTCCAAATACGTTGTAAATTGCCTACAGCTATACAATGCCAACAAAACATTAAGATTATAAGCATTATGCTTTAGATAAAATGCTGATATGGCAAAATCTTTTCATTCAAGAAACTTTATTGATTATTATGCTTGCAATGGTCTGTCACTATTTTTTATTGATGGATATATTGACCGTCCAGAAGCAGGCAGCAAAGAAATTGGTAGAGTTTTAAATTATCTGCCAGCAGATGGAAATTCTTAGTTCATTATCCTCCTTGGAAAACCATTCCATTGTTTCTTTGGTCTATAAATCTCAAATGATTTTGAATGAGAATTATTTGAGAAAAAGGTACAGTATGTGCATGCTTTATAAATGGAAATCAATATTTGTGAAGATATAAAATCATTATTTATAGTGACTCAGCGCAAATATTGATGCTGTAAACTGAAAATTATAACACACACTATTATATATACAGTAGTGAGCAATTTTGAAAATGTTTTATATGCAAAATGATTTTATACTTAACTAATACAAAGACCAGGAATATTTTAGATTATACTGTGTATGTTAAACACTATTCAAAATGTTTTACTACTCAATATTTGTTATTGTAAAATTATAATAGCATAAGCTTATAGGGGCTGTATGGTGGTGCAGTGGTTAAAGCTGCTGCTGCATAAGACTGTGTTTTGTTTGAGCTTAACCTTAAGTTCTGCTTATATCAAGTTTACACATTTTTCCCAGCTGCTCCAGGAACTTTACTCCTCATCGGACATTACAAATAAACAGTATGTGTTAGTTTACTTTGTAATTTTAAATTGGTGTAGTGTGACTGAGTGTGAGTGTGTAAATAAGTGTTTTCTGTCATGGAGTGTCTACCCATTTGTGGTTGGTTTCTGTCTTGCTGGCAGGATAGGCTCTTTCTTCTCTGCATTCCCAGATTGGATTTAGCAGATGGATTGCATGGATGAATGGTTAAATATCTTATTAGGAAATGTCTAGAGTGTATATGTTAATGACTATTGTTAGCAAAAAAACATGAAGGGCAAATAGGCAGGAACACCACTATAGCAGAAAAACAGTTGTAGTCTGGGTGAACATAGATAGAGTTTCCTAAGAAATTAGAGGCTAGGTGACCTACCAGACCTACCAACTGCTAATGATACATGAATCTTTATCCAGACAGACTGGGGGAGAGAGAGAGTGAGGAATGGTGATCTAACAAAGGCTTTTTTTATTTACATTGTAAATCCAATAAACTTAATTTCACTTCTCAAATATCACTGTGTGTGTCTCCTATATGATATATTAAACTGACATTTTTTATCGTAACAACCAACGATTTATACAGGAAAATAATGACTATTAACAAGGTTGCCCAAACTTTTGCATCCCACTGTAATTATTATTATTTTGAAAGGTTAGACAAACCAATACCTCTTGCCCACTCACAAATCAACTGTATTGGGCAAAGTAGGCCAATCATTTCTTGAAGAAGCTTTCAGTAACCTTCTCTTCAAAATCCCCACATACATTATGAGATGTAGATGCAGGGCCTGTTTTAGCAGAAAGTTGTCTGTGTGCCACCAAGCACAGAAAAAAATTGCTGAGCTGAACTAAGATCTTCCAGGATACCAGTTATGAGCAAACCTTTTAAATTTCATCTGCTGACAGTGGTGTTAAAAAAATAAGAAAAATAAGGTGAGATTTTTACAGACTTTTCCAGGTGAGCAACCAGGAAGGAAATCTATTGTAGAAGTCAGTGCATGTTATTTACCATGTGCCTTAGAATAAGTTCTGGGAGTTGCACTAAAATTAACAAGGAAAAGAATTTGTCCTACTTCAGAGTAGGTCATGAGAAGTAGTTTCTATGCATCCTACTCCCATTGCCAGCAGGGAGTAGGAGGTCAAGTTTGAGAATAAATGATATTACGATTGTATAGCACCCCTAGCAATTTGGTACTCATGATAATGTTTTGTAGTTTTCTGATACCATCACTAAGGCTACAAAAATGATACTAAAATAATATTCAAAGTAGAAAAAGAAGAAGAAGAAGGAAAACATAATAAGGTGGGATACTGTACTAAGTTGCATGCAATTGTTGCCATTTCAAAAATAACGTCAAGAATAATATTGTACCAAGAACCAAGATGAAATGACTGAGACAGACACACCAAATAATTAGAAATGAGTATGGGAAATTGTATAGCCTGCAAGCTATTATTTTTTTGTATAACACAGCCACCTTCACATTCATCTGCCAGCCCTTTAAAAGTACAGATATACACTACAATTGTTTAAATACATTTTTGTGCAGTTGAAGCACAAGTAGGTTAAGTGACTTGCCTGGTTTGAGTCTAGCTTTTTATCTGCTACAGCACATTCTATGCAATGGGAAGCACTAAAATAGAATATAGTAAATTCTAAATATGGATGGAAAAAATACTTGAATTTTATCATATAGTTCAGCATTCTAGCCGACATAGTGCTTGCCATGATGGCCATCATTTACTCATCTGGTGACAAATACCATAATTGATAACACTATATGCTACAGTTCAGGAATTTAACATGACTGATTTTAAGAACATGACAATGATTTCACAATGCTACCTGCTCAGGCATTGGATCTCAGTGGAAAAGAGAGGAAGAACATTCTTTTTAAAATGCTCACAGAATGATGGAGCTTCATTGGTCACAGAGCACTAGTCCATCTATCCATTATGCAACCCGCAATGTCCTAACTACAGGGTCACGGGGGTCTGCTGGAGCCAATCCCAGCCAATACATGGCACAAGGCAGGAAACAAACCCCGGGCAGGGCACCAGCCCACCACAGGGCGCACACACACACACACACCACACACTAGGGACAATTTAGAACTGCCAGTGCAGCTAACCTGCATGTCTTTGGACTGTGGGAGGAAACCGGAGTACCCGGAGGAAACCCACGCAGACACGGGTAGAACATGCAAACTCCACGCAGGGAGGACCCGGGAAGCGAACCTGGGTCTCCTAACTGCGAGGCAGCAGTGCTACCCACTGCAGCACCACAGAGCACTAGTGAGACATCCAAAAATGTTTCTTCAGCATGGACACAACTAGCCACTCAGAAACAGTGACTGTTATAGGGGCAGAAACAATAAACCTTCTATACCCATGTCACCCAAATGATTCAAATTTCAAAACCCAAGAAATGAATCTGTTATTGCATTTTTTGGCCCAAAGTTAATAATAATAATAATTCTTTGGATTTATATAGCACTTTTCTCACTACTCAAAGCGCTCAGCAATTGCAGGTTAAGGGCCTTGCTCAAGGGCCCAACAGAGCAGAGTCCCTATTGGCATTTACAGGATTCGAACCGGCAACTTTCCAGTTGCCAATGCAGATCCCTAACCTCAGAGCCACCACTCCGCCTGACAAAGTTAGCAGTGAGCAACAATAAGCCCCATGTCGAGTTTCAAAAATGAAAGTGCTCACTGAAATACAAGTAATGTCAAAGAACTAAACCCTTGAAAACCTGAAAAGAGATTTGAACAGCCACTTTTATCTTACTGTATATCATGATTTGTCTCGCCTGTCTTGAAACCCATCTTTATTGTCCATATATTTAAGCAATTATTTTTTTAATTGCATTGTAATGTTTAGAGAACATGTGTCATTTAGGTTTCCTGACATAAGGTAAAATGTAGGAAATCTCAATCCACACAGAAAGATTCAGAAGGAGTGTTATGGAAGATTCATTAATACAGGGACACCAGGAAACTGCAAAAGGAGTATTACTTTGGTGTGTCTGTAGCTGGATTGCCCTGACCACAGATGTTATTCTGGGGCTTTCGAAGACAGAGAACAATAATTGATTTCTCCTGCTTCCCCATCTGTTCTTATATTTTGTCAGTTATATCTCAATGTATTACAAAAGTCCTTTATTTGAAAACTAGATATTTTTGCAGTATGTAAACATTATGGAACAGGATGTAATCAGTGGACTTGGGCAATATGGCAATTTTATGATGATCAGCAAATGCTTACTTGCACACAGTCGAAAAATATACTGATAATTTCCAGATCTAGGTAATGTGACCACACTATCTAAAAACTAGCAATCAATAGCCCTCTATTCAAAGACGGCTGATTTGGCTGCAAAGAAAAAAACTACTGCAGTTATTTGCCAGTTTTTTTGGGTTTGAACTAGACCAAAAAAGGGGATCTGGCAAATTTAAATAAACAGGGTTTTTCCCCGAGCAGAGCACAGGGAAGAACCTGGCTGATAGATTGCATTCTACGTTGGATGAATGGAAAATTAAAGAGTGTTGTGGTATGAAATTTTCCAAACAAGTTGATAAATATTTTGTATGTCTTAATTTGTAACTTAGGCAAAGCAATGTAATATTAGTATTTCATTAGTTAGAAGCATTCATGTGTACCCCCTAGGACTAAGTCAGGATAGTGAATTTTACGACAGGGATGGGGGAAGTGCCTCAAACAAGTTTGGCAAATGTTTCTCTACAGTACTCTCTCAATCAACCCCCACAGGAAAGCCAGACTGCCTAGCTGACAAGCTTCACCTTAACACATGGTTTTGGGGGCAGGTGTGAAGATATTCTCTGCCCCATTGGTCTGAAGTATGGCTGTTTGGAACTGTCTTGTATCAGAAGCCTTTAAGTACCATGGCACCCTATTGGCTACACATCACCATTTATCAAGTTGTATGGTTGCCAGTATTCAAATGTACTTGTTATTATTTATGAATATTAACCTTAATACATTATTTAAAGTGTAACTTAACTCCTGCTTGTCTTTTACTACACCTGATTACCTGAGGTTATAGATGTAGAAGGGAAGATGAGGAGAAGTTATATACTATAATACCTTATAAACAGTGGTCCGTCTGTGAGATTTGAGGCATTCTGACAAAGGCTATATATCTCTCTATTATAAAAACAAATCCTGGAGAGAAACAGTAGGGTGTCGAGATGTGATCTTCACGTTAAGATCACGGAAGACACTTAAAAGACCAGCGAGGACCTTAAACATGAGACATTGTGCCAAGAGACTGACCCAGGACCGTCTCGCGATGATGTAGAAAATGAGATTCTTGCAAGACACGCCCTACTTACAATCAATATCAAATAAGACAATGGGGCAGCAAAACATTCAGTCGTGTGAAGGATTTGAGCACACATGGATCCAGGGTCTCAGCGCATATAAAGTGTATAAGGACAATACGTTATAAATGAAACGTCGTCGACTAAGCGAAGAAGAAAGCAGCACGGAGAAGAAAGACTCAAAAGTATTGGAGAGAAAAAAAGAAAAAAAACAATCTAGGTGAAAATTCAGAAAATAAGGAAAGTAATTATCAGCTCGTAACAAGTGGAATTGAAACAAAGCACGTCCAATCGGGCCCAGAATTAAAAGACAGAGTAAAAGACAAAGTAGAACTTCATAAAGATGTTCACAAAGATTGGCACTATACACATGCAGAGCAAGTTAGAGATTATGAAAGCAGTGGAATTCGAAAGTCTCAAAAAAAAAAAAAAACATTGGCGCGATACACATGTGGAGAAAGTTAAAGAATATGAAAGTAGGAAAATTAGAAAGTATAGAAAAAAAGAAAGTAAAGATCGCAGTAGCGCAAACAAACGGAAATTATTACTCAAAAAAGGGAAAATAATTCCCATGGACCAGGTGTCATTGAAAAAAAAGCAGGGCAAAGCAAGGTCAGAAATAAAAGACAGAGCAGAAAACAAAGTAAAACATCATAAAAAGGTTAAAAAACAAAGGAGCCAAACACATGCAGAGCAGGTCAGAGATAACGAAAACTGGAATTCCAAAGACTAAAAAAAAACGTAGGTGCGAAACATGCAGAGCAAGATACAGAATGTGAAAGCAGAAAAAACGACAGTGTCAAAAAAAGAAAGTAAACATCTCAGCGCAAAAAAAGAGAAATTGTTACTCAGAGGAATAACTAAAAGGCAAATAGAGATTGAATATATGGACACAGGTGATATGTCAGAAGTATGTAAATATTGTAAGGCTTTGAAGTTTAAGTCAGAGAATTTCAAAAATGTGGTTTACCTCACATGCATTTATTGGTTACTTTGCAAAAAAAATTATTGACTGCTGATGATGTAGATCGCTTTGTCTGTGCTTAAATTCCAAACAGAGAAACCTATCCTGAATTATGGTAGAAAGTCATTAAACACATGTCTAACTGACCTCATTTAAAAGATTCAGCATACTGGGACTCGAAAGATTCCAAATATTGTTTTTACAAAAGTTCTGAAATAAAAGTGAAACTAATGAAATAACATCAAAGAAAAAAAACTCTTAAAAGTGTGTATCTGGAAAACCAAACACGAGGGTTGGCGAGCGAAGCGAGCAGGGGGCAAAGCCCCCTAGTTAATAATAAAAAAAGGGGAAAGTAGAGTAATATATTACTCTACTAAGACAAAACAAAGAGGAATACATAGCCAGTGTTACAACAGATAATGCGGATAATGTAACTGAAGCTGGGATGGCCTTAGTTTAACTGTTTTAATAATATTTAAACGTTGTTGTGGCAAGCTGTCTAAATGAAAGCTGTGGCAAGCTGTCTAAAAGTCAAATAGACCATACTCTTACCTCATACCTGTCAAAAAAGAAATGATCTTTGAACCACTCAAGGAGCACTCTCCCTGCCAGAAAATTCACTCATTCATTTAAACAATTGGTGATATATTGTAACGATCAATCCAGAACATCATGAGGCAGAATGGAGTTGAAAGGGCAAAGGGTAGGAAAAGAAAAAAAAAATAAGTAAAAGATGTGCATTCTGAGCCTTCACACAAATATGCAAGTATGCAGAAACTTGCATCAGGCTCCCACAAGGGAAACGACACAGTGCAGATCTGGCCAGTGCTGTCTTAACAGTATAATAGGCCCCCTGGCAAAGTAGTGCACTGGGACCCCTGTTTTGATGGCTAAACAGATACATACATAGGCATCAGAAACATTGTGGGCCCCCCTGGGGCTCCCAGCCAGTGCCCATTGTGCCTATATGTTGAGACAGCCCTGGATCTGGCTCACATATCCTCATCAATGGCCAAAAAAGAATTTGACCCGGATTATTACAACCAAAAGGGATGCCATTTGATTTAAGCCTAGACTATAACTGATCGGGTTCTGTATGGGTGGAGGAGTTGAAAGCTGACATATGTGGGTTAGCAAGAAAGACCTGGCGTGGAATTACCTTTACTTGGTCCATACAACACCCTCCTACTCACATGTGCGTGACACCATCTTTACTGCTTGTGCTAGTAGTATTTGCTATGGCGTAAATTTCAAGGATTTGCTCCTCCACTGGGTGTTCATTTCCAAACCTTGTACTATAATACAATTAGTTTAGCCTTTGGAGAGGGGTTTTCACTTGTGCTAAAACAACACTCTTATAGTAATACTAGTACTGTTTGCAGAGCAAATGACACACACATACACTTCTCAGCTGTGATGTAACTTCCTACCCTACAACAAAAGTATTGAAAATTTTCAAATGTGTAAACCAGAATTTTCAAGTACTGTTAATTGGTAAACATATTAGATTGTGAATAGATTCATTTCATCAAACTTTTTGCTCTCCAAAGTTACAAATAAATCAGAGTGTGATTCATACATTGAAAAACAATCTGTCAAACCGAAAACAACAGTACATAAACAGAATCAACTTGACATGAGTAAAGGAGAACTAGGGAGATGGAGCATTGTAGGCAGAGCAAGCTGCAACTGAAGAGCACATCGCAGCTCATATGCAATGTTTTCATAGACACGATAGACCCAGCAATGTTTGTAAATGTAAGAACAATAAACAGCTGTCAGTTTTCTTTGCTTGTGTACATTTCTGCCATCAAATCATGTATGTGATTCAATACATGCACAAACATTTAAATACAGCTGTACTTTAATTATTTTTTTCAACTAAAAAGCAACACATTCACAGCCAAGTACCATATTCCTTTAGTTCTTCCACCTTTACAAACAAAGCCAAATGTTTATTCTATGTGCCATTGTGCGTGTTTTCCTTTCCATCCTTATATCGATGCTGGCTGTGTACTTTGTATACCAAGTTGTGTGAAAAAAACTGTGATTCCATTTCAAGCAATTTTATACTCCTTCCATGTAAAAAAGCATAGAAAAATATAATCAAGCCCATTTTTTGAATAGATCTGTAACAATAGAGTTATAATAACAAGGGCATTTGCAGTGCAGCAATTTACAAAAAGTCAAGGAAGAACAGGAGCACACACTCTTCTTATATATAAACGTCTACGTGTGGAAGTGTGTGTGTCTGTCTGTCCAGTCCGGAAGTGCAAGACTACAGCATGAAGCTCAAAGAGTCAGCAAGGCAGCCCCAAGTTAACGAATCGGAAGAAGAAAGAAGTGCGAGGCTACAGCATGAAGCTGAAAGAAAGCAACTCCATCGCCAAAGTAAGATCGCAAAGGAAAGACAATTCTTGTTTAATACACAAGTGAGGCAAAACGAAACCTCCAAGGAGAGAGAAACTCGCTTAGCCGCTGATAGACAAGGAGGGTGAGCACGTCTGCAAAACGAAACCACCGACTCTGCAATTCAATTTTTTTTCTGACAATTTCAATAGTTTCTAGGAACCCAGGCTTTTTACAGCACAGGCTTACACAGCTAGTGTTAAGTAAAGATTTAAAAACAAAATGTAAATAATGTTTTTGCTGGCATTTAGGGTGTTTATTTAATATTATGTTGGCAACATCAAAACACCGCTGTTCTTTTCTTCATTGATGCCACTATTTTGTCTACATTCTTTACAAGGAGGCAGCTACAGTATATTGTTTACAGTAACAACTTTCATCACTCATCCTCACGCTGCCACTTAAAAAGACAAAGGCATACATAATCAAGTTATGGATTTTTTGTAATAAAAACTAGATATTTTGTGAGTGTAGTGAAGGCTAAGGTGTGGCATGGCAGAGTTAGTAGTTTATTCCCCCTCAAATTGACATTCACTATGTAATTATTAAAAACTAGTTTAAAAGCCCTGTAGTTAGGATATAGCGGGTTGGATAATGGATGGATGGATGGATGGATAGTTTAAAAGAAGGCCTTTAGAAAATGTTAGAAGTGCTATGAAGTGCTACAACAAGCATTTTTCTATGGTGTGGCGGGTGGCACTCCAGGAACATGTGGAGCTCAGTGGCACACATGGAGCTTGTGGAGACCTACATAACTTCACGTGTCACCCTGGTTCAAGTGCCAAGCTCCCAGCAGTTGGCTGCCTCTGTCAAATAAAGAAGTGGAGTGTCTTAGTTTAGTGTGTCAGTGTAGTTTAGCTAAAAGTAATCTCAAAGACAGTGTTTCAAACATACCATAGAGGTGGTATGAGTCGGCATACTTACACAAGGCTGTTTTTCATGCACATGCCCATGAGCGTGTTTGGCTTAAGTTCAGCATCTGACACCATTGACCATTCTACTTTACTGCACATGCTAGAAAATTACATTGGGCTTACAGGCACTTTCCATGCCTAGTTTAGTTCTTATTTATTAAATCAATTCCAGTAAGTAAAGAAATGTGCTGACAGTACTTCATCATTATACACAGAAGTGAGATATGGTGTCCCACAGGGCTCAGTACTGGGACCTTTATTGTTTTCACTTTACATGCTTCCACTGGGATCTATCATTAGAAAACATAATGTTAATTTTCACTCATATGCAGATGACACCCAGATATACCTTTCATTTAAACCAAATGAAGTTTCTCCGATGTTGTCTTTAATTAGTTGTGTTTAGGAGTGGATGGATCAGAGCTACTTGTCTTTAAACACTGATAAAACAGAGATGTTAATTATTGAAGGGAATGATACTGATCGCAACATTATTTTGTCAGCATTTAACTTAGTTGAAATCACCATTAATTTTACTGAATCATCCTGCAATCTAGGAGTTGTCTTTGATTCTAGCATGTCATTTAAATCCAAAATGCTGCTGCAAGAATTATTACAAGAACAACAAAATATGAACACATAACTCCAGTTCTTAAATCCTTACACTGGCTTCTGGTTAAGTTTAGGGTAGACTTCAAAATCCTCCTTTTATCATATAAAGCCTTAAATAACCAAGGTCCAACTTGCTTGTCTGAATTTATCCTGACTTACAAACCAGAACGCACATTAAGATCTCAAGATGCCGGTCTTCCTATGATTTCAAGTATTAATAAAATAACAGTGGGAGGTCGAGCTTTTAGTTACAGGGCCCCTAAACTGTGGAATGGTCTTCCTGCTACTATAAGAGATGCCCCTTCAGTCTCGGCTTTCAAATCCCAAATGAAGACTCAGTACTTCAGTTTAGCATATCCTGACTAGAGCTGCATCTCTGTTGTTGGTCATTAGCAATAAAACATAAGTAATATGATAGTTTTAAATTGCTACTAACCCTCACCTATTCTGTTTCTCCTCTTGGTATTCAAATGTGGTACTTGGTGCCACGGCCCACCTGCCAAGTTGTTTTGCTTGCCAAATTAAAGTCATCCCTGATGGAGGACTGCAGGAATCTTCGGGTAGAGGGGCCCTTTCATCGGATTGGCTGTCTCAGCTGTGGAATGGCTAATAGGGGGAGGCAGCTTGACGGCTGAGGTCTCCAGGACTCTAAACAAATCCAAATTGTATTATGTGATATCATCTACTGTTGAATTCTGCTCTGTGCTTGTCATATTTCTATTGCATTATTATATTGTACTGAGGATTACGCCCAGCCTACCTGGAAGGGGGTCTCTCTTTGAACTGCCTATCCCAAGGTTTCTTCCATTTTTTTTCCCTACAAGGTTTTTTTTGGGGGAGTTTTTCCTTGTCTTCTTAGTGGGGCAAGGCTAGGTGGCTGTCAAAAGGCAGGGCCTGTTAAAGCCGATTGCAGCATTTCTTGTGTGATTTTGGGTTATACAAAAAATCAATTGTATTGTATTGTATGAGCGATCACGGCAAATTAATAGAGTGCTTGCATAGATGTGTCGTAAGGTTCAGTGTTGAGCGTAACTGCGTCTGTCATTTATGGGTTGAGAAAGTAGATGCAGCATAGTAAGATTGGCTGCTTAATCTTTAACCTCATATAAAATGGGTTTATGTCCAGTAAAGGTCACCTTTTGACCAAAGGAGCGAGGAGTTTGGTCTACTGAGAAGTTGCAATAGTAGTAAGGAGCATTTGGCTTGTGCTGCATTTTTCTGTTAATTTAAATACAATTCTCTAAGAATTAGTTTTGGTGGAGGTATTTTGGTATTGTTTTGGAAGTGATTTATTTTTGTATATTCACTCTTCTTCTTTTTGAATATTTTTTCTTGTTATGCATCCTTTCATCATTATTTGATTTTTAAGAGTCTACTGTACATACTCTATATAATCACTATTTGGCGTTTGCTTTTTTCATTTTTTGTGCATCCTTGCAGAGGAACTATGTCTTAAAGACTGCATGACATTGAATTGCACTCTTTGTAAATAAATTGCACCACTGTTTTTGTACAGTCATTTATTTGTCTGTGACTCAGTCTCTCACCCTGATCTGTTTAGTACTGAAGTGCAAGATGCCCATATTGTAGGTTGGTGCCAAATCCCACTATACAGGGTACCACATTAGGATTAGGATTTACAGTTTCTGTTTTGACTTTCACCTTAAACATCTGACTTAGATTTTAGGTTAAAATGTTGAATTTCAGACAGTTCTTGAAAATATTTTGGTATTTGAGCCATGCCTGTTTAGTCACTATTCTACTCAGGGCCTGGGCTGATAAATAATGTTGTCTGAGGCAAGATATATTTTTGCAACAGAAAAATCAGACAAATAAATAATAATATATTTTTTGCCACCACTACTTGATTTAGGCACCGTTCAGCTGCCTCTGATGCTCACATGAAAGCATATTCCTCAACTTTCCAGAAGACCCACTGCATCAAATTCTCTAGGATGAAACCTAAAAAATAATATGGAATGACTTAGGAACATTGATGTGTGGCAGAAAGCCCAGTGGGGGCTAGGTGGTATTTTGGCATTGAAAACCCTATAGGCTTAGAAAAATGCATACTGTATATATAGACTATACTTTTCTATTACTTTTATACCTATTTTGCTGTATAGGTGTATTGATTTATTTTTTCAGTGTCATTTATTTATTATTATTCTTATCTAATATTAATGTGTTTTTCTTTTCTTATAACTATTTTTTGACACTCAATGCATTTTGTGCTGCACCCTGTGTATGAAAATGTGCTATAGAAATAAATGTTGCTGGTGTTGTTAGCCTCCTCATATATGGCATGGGTGGCTGGTTGATATACTATTATTGCTTACAATATAGCACAAAAACAGTACAGTTCCTGATAAAATATTATCCTAAATGACTCTTCCCGGAGCACTTTTAAAACCTCAAATGCACTTGAAACTGCTGGTGTGCTATAGTGTTGGAGCCCGACACAAATTGTATGTAAGTATTTGAGCCAAATCTATCATTTGTGTAAATTGTCTACATTTTAAATCTATAATAAAATGTAATTTGAGAAAACCTAAAAAACACCCTATTATATGACCCCAAAAAAGTTGCTTACTTTATTTAATAGATATATAAGAATATGGCCTATACAGTATATGCTTGATTCACATCCAATACATATTAAAGATGAGGGTGCTTCCAAATTAGTGATAAGTTTAAAAATAATAAACAGTGTCACACAACAAGCCCTAAGGTGAGTGATACAACACAAAACAAGGGGTTGATTATGAGTATTAATGCTTCTCTCTGTCTTTCGACAGAGCCAAAGAAGAAAAATAATAATTTCATACACTTACCTTCAGCACTTCCGGTCCCACAAAATGGCAATCCTGTCTCCGAATACCATAGATGACATCACTTCCGGCTCCTAATAATGACATCACTTTTCGGCTCCACTGTGATGATGTCACTTTCTGGCTCCACTGTGATGACGTCACTTCTGGATCCTCTGTGATGATGTCACTTCTGTCTATCTGCATTGATGTAATTTCCTGTATTAAATCATGTAACCACTGTACGATTTCAAATGCTCTGGTTTTTGATCATTTTTTCACTCATTTTTTGTCTAGTCCAAAGGACATTATTATTATAATTCCCCAACTCTTTGTGGCGTTTCTTGGAGTGAATTTGTTTCATTACAACAGTCCAAATTATATTAATTTTCTATTTAGACAGACATACTGTAGCTCTCGGTTCTGCAACCACCATAATTCCCACTTAACAAAATTCTGTTGTTTATTATACAGTATATATTTTTTATTTAACAACAAGCAGTTATTATTTCTACACTCTTCGAATTTGAATATTGGTGCCATTAAAAGGTTGTTTTATTGAAAAATGTATGCTGCCTTATTTTATATTATTATGTTTTAGTATATTCTTTCTTTAGCCTGATATCAAAACTCTCAGTAAATAAATGTAGATATGTAGACAACTGTAATATTTCTGCATGTAACAAACTTAACAGATCAAACAGAAGGTATTTCCGTATGTGTTTGTGTATTGTACTTATATGAAGGTGATTTTTAAAAGGCAGTTCATATTGCACAAAGAGGCCTAAATTAAATTGCAAATTAGGGTCTCCCCTAAATGCTAGCCCAGGCACTGTACTTGGTTAAACAGCCCAATGTATTGAAAATCCCCTTGCAGTATCCTTTTTTTATCCTTTTTACTGAATGTTTTTTTTTGTGAAGGATATTAATGAAAAAAGTAATAATAAAGACTAGCTGCGTAAACTGTCAAGGACGGGCTGAAATCTAATTAATCAGCAGTAACCTCAGCATATTTAGCCTTAATGTTTGCAGTGCACCATCTATCGGAACATATTTAGTAGTGCATTGACTTCAGCACATGGCGTATCAAAAACATTTGCTTTTTACACTGCTTTTTACGGATTTCATACCAAATGGTATATAACAGAGACACAGCAAGTGGACTGACACACAGATATACAGACACACGCTTTATTAAGGTGGATAAGCTCTCCATCCACAAAGTTATCAGTCATTAGCATTATTGCTATAAACCTTGGTCACATGGCTTGAGGTAGTGCAAGAAAATTGCTACCAAGGTGTGGTTGCTGGCAGACAACAGAATAGGCCAATAAGACAAATTTTCCTATTTTGTTATTATTTTTTCTTTTACCATTCTTCTACAAGTTTTGCCTATTTATTAATCGTCCTTCCTAACTCCAGCAAGCAGAACGACACACAGATATACAAACACACACAGACACTTGGTCTTTTGTTAAGGTGGACATTCTGTCCATCCAGAAGTTACTCACTGTTGGATGTATACAGTGTTAATTTTTGCAGTACACCATCTAGTGGAATGTATCGTATAATGCAGTAATAATAAAATGCACTGCATTTTTCTTTTCAACACACGCTGCATCACAGACATTACCACTGCTTTTATAAATCCCATACCAAATGGTATATAAATAGAAACATAGCAACTGGATGGACACACAGATACACTGACAAACAGAAAGACACTTGTCCTTTTATTAAGGTGGATAACATCAGCGAGCCAAGACAAATATGAGTGACAAAGATCTATTAAGCTGAAGGATAGAGTCCTGCTAAGCTGAATCGCAGAGATCTCTTACATGTGAATGGCAGAGGCAAAGTCAAGTGGGCACATTGTTTGTTATACAGATGAAACAAAGGCAGACATTCTAACAGAAAAAAACAGTACAAACTGGGAATTAAACAGATAAGAAATGTCAATATCCTATATTATTCCTTAAAATACAATTCTCAAAAAAGTAGTTTTCTCTTTTGACAGTCTCTTCATATATCAATAAAAATTTCAGACAATCTTTGTATGTGTACCTCAAATAAGATAGACACAATGATATCATATGCATGCACCTGGAAAAAAACATTGGAGCCATCATCCCAAATGACAAAGTGAACAGCTTAATCAATAAGTAACTCATAAGGGCAAAGTTTAAATAAACAGTAACAATAACAACAGAAGTATACTTACAAGGTATCCCTGACAATCACAAGCTTGTGACTGGAAATGCTAAACATAAGAAGCTAACACTGTTTGTACACTGGCACTTTATTGCATTGACAATTTAATTAACCTTAGCAGTCTTTGACATTTATTCCAAAACATATGTTTTATGTTATGTGTGAGTGAAATCAATTTACTTTATATAGTAGTTGAGTAAATCTCTCTCTTGATATGCATACTACATTATTTTAGACTTTTTCAGCTTAACTATAAGAAGCAAAAAAGTTGACAGTTACTAGAAAGGTAAGCATTCAAAAATGTTTAAATGTAAATTATTTGTTCAGCTTTTTTGTAAGGGTAATTTTATTTTTTTTGCTTTTTTTTGCCAAAAAGCACGGACTTAGGTAAACCTGCTTTCATTTGTCTTGGTAATAAATATATATAT
>JANRMT010062842.1:5375948-5412939 GCA_026402145.1 Polypterus bichir lapradei | reverse complement strand
GATAGATAGATAGATAGATAGATAGATAGATAGATAGATAGATAGATAGATAGATAGATAGATAGAAATCCACAAAGGAAGTATATTAAAATAGTCTTTTATTCCTGAGTTTTCGACACCTGCCAGGTATCATCATCAGAGGAAAATGACGAGACATACTGGAATCAAAACAATATATAGCATTTGAGGAAAGGAGAGGGGACATGTTTTTTAGGTGGGGTTCAGATGGTTTTAGTCTTAAAGTCTTTTTCATTTTTTGGATGTTCTTCTTTTTAAACCTACATATGGTTGTGTTCATGTCCAAGTGTCTGTTAAAGGTTATTTCATTTGATAGCCTTGATTGAGCCAGCTTTCTGGCATTCTTGATATTTGCCTTGAATCTCACTTGCACTGTGTCCCAGCTGGGCATGCACTGCATGGTATACTGTATACTGCATTTAGTGTCTCTGCTGATTTCCCAGAATTCCTCAACAAGAAAATAAATTCCAAGCAGCCCCAGAAGTATGAAAAGGTGAACTTTTTTTTAATAATAAAGCATGCAGTGAATAGACCACCACAAAGAGAACACATTACCAGCAAAGAAAACAGTAATATTAAACACTAAAGGCCATTTTATTATTCACATAAAATGTGGTAAATGGACCTCATTTAGAAAATGTTTTTTTCCTTAATTATGTTCTCATGATGTTGATATTCAAAGCCTAATTAAACCTCTTCTTAAAACAATCACTTTCTATATACAGCTGATATGCTTCTAGCTTTCTTAATAAATGTTCTGGTTAAAACCAGAACAGTGGGATATCAAGATTTCAATTGTCTTGCTCGTATTTGAAACCTCTATAGGTCATCTTAGAAATAACTACAACTCATCTTAGCAAGGGCTATGGATCAAATAATTTCTCTTAAAATAAAGATAGTTAAAGTGAAACAGAATTGGATAGGGATTCATATACAAAACAGCCTCTTAAATGAAAATAAAATTAAAGCAGAGGAGAAAAACTAATAAGTCTTCCAAATAAGTATAGAATGAATTCATTAAAATGTGCATCAAAGTCAGTTTGATTGTATGCTTTGAATATCTCAAGGATATAGATATAAAGAGAAACACCCCTCATGTTTTACTTAAAACAGTTGTTGAACTAACTGTATGCAAAATTGTTTTGAATATAATTGGTACCATTTCATTTTGTTTTTTTAAGGGTGCTTTCACACCTATAGTTCGATTGCTTTAGTCCGCACCAGTCAGAAAAATGTTACAATGTAGTAAACAGACGTGGGTACGGTTTGCTTTCACATATGGCGAGTTCTAAACGAACCAATATAGACCGCGAAGCCCATCGGCACCGGAAACAGACTATTTTCAGAAAATCGCGCCACTTTCAATAATCATGGAGGAACAGCTTTGCTTTGCGCTCATGGCGCTGGTCCTCGCGCACTACATTGTACGTGCAAATCATTATTTTCAGATAATTAATTTCGAACACGATTCGCGGCTGCGACTCCAAACCAGCTTCCTGGTTTATTCATCTCGCCTACGGCGCATTGCATGCCACTTCAGGAAGAAGAGACGTGCCCTCCTCCTAAATGATCATTTTGTTATTAGTCAGCGATCTTCCTGCAGATCCATCAGGTAATCCGTTGGCCTATCAAAACAGCCCAGCCACACATTTTTCATCTTTAATGTGAATACAGTGAGGCATAGGCTTGTTATGAAATTGTCATACAAATGGCAAGTCTTGTCATGATACAACTTCCCGTCTTGCTAAGTGCCTTTCTCCCTTAGCTGCTTACTGAACAGCGCGTAAATGCAGCTGTTTTTATGTGTCGTGGACAGTTGCTTTTGAATATGCTCATCCGACCATATATCTATGAGGCACTTAATTTCTTCGGCACTCCACGTTCCTCCGCGGTTTGATTTCATCGCGAGTCGATAGCTTGAAAAATTTAATGGAATCAACAGGAAGTGAAAAGAATTTCACCCACAACCCCGTATCTCTTATACCCAAAGTGCATTAAACTATACCATTTCGTCAGATTTGGTTTGGTTGCTTTCACACCAGACGAACTGTACCAAAGTAGAGCAGATAAAGCGGTCCGAGACCACCCATTCAGGCAAGTCTCGGATCGATTGATTTGGTGCACACCAAAGTACCGAGATTGCATTCACATCAACGCAAACGAACCGAACCAAAGGACCAAACACGTTTGGTGCGCACCAAATGCTGTAGGTGTGAAAGCACCCTAAAATTGTTTTTAAACTATTAGCAAAAGTACAATGTAAAATGATAAATGTTTTACAATATACAATTGTGTATACTTTTTACTTTTTATAATCCCAAAAATGTTGTTACCTTTACTAGGCAGAGTCAAGAGCATAGAAACAGGGATTACTAGAGAGTGGACCCAAACTGTCAATGATTGTCAAAATATTGGCTTCTTTTTTGGATGGTACTGGATTCATAATTATTCTTAATCCTTTAATGGTATTGTTGGGAAAAATAACAGTCTTGATAAGATTATATATTTAAATATTTATCCTACATGACTCAGGTACAGTATTTACTCATCTCATTCAGATACAAGAAATATAGCCCAGCCTCTGCAATTCAATTGAAAAGCAATGTCTTATCTAAAAAAAGAAAAAAAAATCTTATTTTCTTTGTGAGAAATTGTGCAAGTTTCACTGGAACACAAAAATACAAACAATTGACAAGAGCTATTTTCATAAATTTATAACTGATTATGAAAACAACAGGTAATTTTACACAGCAAAGAAGTCTGAAGAAACTGGAGATTTGTGGTGATTGAAGGAGGAGGAGGAGCAGAAATCAGTTGTTATTGGTTGATTTGTTTCAGTGACTCTGGAGAAGAAAGCGTAGGCAAGGGGAAAAGGATAACTGTTCAAGCTCTATAATGTCTGTATTGTCAATATCACTGAGCAGAGTTTCTTTTCATACCGCCACTTCTAATATTCTTTAGCATCATATGTCAATGTCTTACATTGAAAAGCACTTTCAAAATTTTAGCCATGTTTCATCTATATAAGAATAAGGATTGTCAACCACAGAGAATATTCCACAGAGCAGTTTTGCACTAAAGTTTTTGCTTTTCTTCTTCTTCTTCAGTTTTTTCCCTTCTTTCACATATTCTGCTTCTTGTCTTAAATATTCTTCATGTCTGTCTTTGTATTAATTCCCCATCAGTAAAGCATTCTGAATGAGATTCCCACAGCTTCACCCAACTTGTTAAAACTATCCTTAGCTGCCAGATTCTTGGTGTCATTACATATTGACTCCCTCACACAGTTTCAAGACCTAGACAGAACTTCATTTGTACCCAGGGGGAAATTTGGCTTTTTAGAGAAGCTTATTAAGTACATAAAAAAAACAAACAAACAAATAAATAAACAGACACACAATATGTTCTGAACACACATCAGGGTGACTAAAAAGAAAGAAAATCTTCTAATTTGGAAGTTTTCATCACATTGTGGCATTATGCAGTCATATTGCAGTTGGTATAAAGGAGCTCCAGTAGTGTTTCTACACATTTCTGCTATATAATTCATTGGCCCTTTTATTCAGCTTGTTGATTTGGTGGGCTTCTTCTGAAGTAATGATGCCAGCCCAACACACCAAAGCGTCAAAAATCGCACTGGCCATTACAGAGTTGTGTAATATGTGAAGATTCTAACTACTCACAGTAAAGGAACACAGACTCCTAAGAAAAATGAGACTGCTCTTCCCTTCCTTATATAGCTCCTCTGTTGTACAAAAGCAGTCCAAACAGTCATTGATGTGGACCTCCAACTGCATATGGGAGTGCACACCCTCTGCATCCACTCCCTGAATAGTGACTAGGTGTAGAGACTCTTTGGTGCTGCCAAAGTCAATAATCATGTTTTGCTGATAAGTTGCAGACAATTCTTTCTGCACCAAGAGGCAACATTCCTATACTCTGTCTTAACCCGTTTATCAATACACTCCATCAGTGCAGATTCATCTCAGAATTTCTGCAAGTGACCTGTGCTTGTGATAAAGAAAAGAGAAAAGGAGACTGGACTGTTCCTTGTGGTGCCTCAGTGTTGCTCACATCTGTATCAGACAAACTATCCCTGAGTGTCACAAAATGTGGTCTGCCTGACAGATTATTAATATTATTCAGGATACCATAGGCTTATCAACCAGCATATCTCTGAGTTTACATCTTAACAGGGATGGCTGGATGGTATTGAAGACACTGGAGAAATCGAAAACCATAATGCTCACAGTGCTGCCAGCTTTATCCAAGTGAGAATAAGCCCTGTGGAGCAGAAAGACAATTGCATCCTCCACTACAATCTTTGCCCAACAGCTAAACTGCAGTGGGTCCAGGTGGTCTACCACTAGATTACTCATAATATTACAGGAGCAGCCTGTCAAAGGTCTCCATGATATGAGATGTAAGTGCCACTGGTCTGTAGTCATTAAGTGAAGAGGCACCTACCTTAATTGGAACAGAAACAATGCAGGATGCTTTCCACAGCAGCGGCATTTTCTGAGCATTAGGGACAGACTGAACAGGTGACAGAGGCAACCATAAAGCTGGTCAGAGAAAATTATACACAGTAATAGGCAAACCTTTTTCCGAACTATTCAACCGAAATTTTATTGCTATAATTTTTCCACAATTCTTTCACTGTTACTTTATCATTTTTATCCAGTCCAGCCACAAGATAATTCATCATCGGCTGTATGTAGTAAGCCTGAAAGTTAGGAATCCCACTTTAATCCAAGGACTGAATTAATGGAAGCAAAGACAGAACCTGAATGTTACTTTCATATTCAATAACAGTTGCAATATCATTGATCAGAAGTCCTTTATTGTCCAGGTTATTTTTACATTAATTTTCCACAAAAAGGCAATTTGTTAATTCTCCTTGAAAAGGACCAGTTGATACAACATTGGCAGATGCTGTCTCACTTGTGAGCTTGAGGCTTTACAGCAGTCCTCTCCTACATCCTTGGTACTACCATCGCTCTTCTCCATTCCCTTGGCCTTAATTTACTTTAACAATGACAATGCCTTTTCTCTAATCAGGATGAAACTTACAGTCATGTTACAATTTGTTGAGAGTTTGACCCATTTAGTTAAAGTTTTTACATTTTGTCAAAACTAAGATGTCTACATATATATAAACCACTTAAGGTAGTCAAGTTTAAAACATGTTTAAGATTTTTATTAAAATAAATTGTACACAATCTGTTTTAATATGCTGTATCACTTTAGGTTTCACATTTAAAGAAACTTTTGATCATTTATGAGCTTTTCCAACTCTTTTACAATCTTATTTGGAGCCATGATGCTCACAATAATTTGTGAGAACATGTGACTTAACCTAGGTGGAGAAACTGAGATTGTGATTGTGCATCTCCAACATCCAGGCCCACTTCAGTCATCCAGCTATGCCCAAAATATCCAGGAACTTTGACAATGGCATGTTGGCCAATTGTGTTTCTGCCTTTCCTTCTCCTCTTTTTCATGTTGATCCCAGCACCATCCACAAAAATCTGCTCATGGGGCCCTTTCCATGGACTCCAATTCAAACACTCTCCGTGTATAACAATATACAAGAAGTAGGTTTGTAAGTGTTAGAGAAACTGTAGAGTGTATAAACTACTGATTTATACACAGTGCAATATAGTGCTGCTTGACAATATTATGAACTGAAAGTGTCTTTTTAAAAGTACAATTGTTTGTACATTCTGAAGTCTTTGATCTTAGTTCTACAAAAAACAAAATAACTCAGAGCTATGTCACAAGTATATCAACCTAGCCAAGAGACACTGCATCTCTGTCACACTATCTTTTGTGAAAAACTAAACAAGGAGTGATAAGTTTAGTGAAAAAGGACTGCACATGTCAAACTGAAAACTGACTCAAAGATTTCTCTATCTTAAAGTTGTTTTAACATGGGAATGTTATCAGAATTATCAAAAAAGCTTGGATAGTGAGCCCTGGGTGTTGCCATCTATATAGAAAAATGGACATAATTTTGACAATGCAAAATCCTGTCATAAGATCAGCAATGGCCATGGTAACCCTAAACAACATAGGAATGCCCATTAAACCAAAAGAAAAATGGCATCAACTACAATAAAACATGCTAAATAACAGAAAAAGAAATGATCACATTCAAAAATGGTCAGAAATGATCACAAATCAATATCAAGATGCAGTTTTGGTCACCATTCTACAAAAAACAATACGTAACAGCACTAGAAGCTGTGCAGAGGATAGCAATCAAGTGCTTCCCAAAGTTAAAGAGTATGTCATACTCTGACAAATCCAGGGAACTAAATCTCTGTACTATTGAGAAGGCTGGGTATGAACCTAATCCAAATCTGCAAAGGATTATTGTTAAAGTTGATCCTGCAGTGTTCTTTTGATTAAATAGTGAGTACTTGAGGACACCGGTGGTAATTAAGAGCGAATGTAATTAAGATTGAAGCCAGGGAGGAAAGCAACTCTTAACCCGAAGAGAGTCATGGGAATCTGGAACACTACTGCATCAAGTAGTCCAGCAGGTAACCATGGAAACAAATGGCATATTAGGAAAATCTGGCTAGTAGCTAACCATATGAACTTGATGGACTGCTCTTTTATAAAATTCTCCCTAACATTATGGAAAAATGTTTTTATATTGATTTCAGATTTAAATGCAGCACATCTATACTTACTGTATATATTTATATATGCTATATGTGTACACAGTAAGTACTTTATACCCGTATATACATGTGATTCGACTTTGTATGTTGCAGGAAACTTTGAGTCATGAGATGCCTATTGTAGAATATAAAAATAAAATTGTCATTTTTTCTTTTTTCAGACAGTGGACACACAATGAAAACAATGTTTATGTCAAAATTTTTAAACTTTTTTTCTATTGGTCACAAATGCTTCCAGCATGTTACAAAGCTATTTACTAACCTTGCTGTAACTTACAGAAAAATTCAAAAGTAATATAAGTACTTATAGTAAATAATTTTCATAATGTAAAATTTGATTTATAAGAGTGAGCATTATAGGATCTATTTTTAAGAGTTAAAGCTGTTTCTCAGAACATTTTAGGCACTCTAGTTATTTTCATTTCAATTGTACTTGGAAATGATCAAGATCTCCTTTACAGTAAAGAAAAGAAATATGCTGAGACTTAAACCTGAACATGAACATATGTTACTTTTTTATTTGGTGGTTCAATTAAACAAGTTAGAAAGAAATGTATGACTCCAATTGGGAGTCTTCTATGTCATGTCTTATGACCTCTGATTCAGATTCTCTAGCGGAATGGTAAACCTAATTTTTTTTGCATTATAAACCTGAACCTCAGAGCAGGCTGAAAAAACCTTGAAATATGTTTTCTAAAAGCCAGCTGGATCCAGTTGGCAATTTACAGCAAACAGACAACATAAACCTTTCACCGAATTCAGAATTAAAACAGCAACAATTAGCATAGACAAAAATAAATTGCCATATCTCAATATAAATATTTTTAATCAGAAATCACCTTCTCTTTTATACAATATTATAGGTAAATATAAAGGAGAATAAGGGGCAGCACAGTGGCGCAGTAGTTGCACTGCTGCCTTACAGTAAGGAGACCTGGGTTCGCTTGTTTGCGTGGGTTTCCTTCGGGTGCTCCGGTTTTTTCCCACAGTCCAAAGACATTAAGGTTAGCTGCATTGGCGATCCTAAATTGTCCCTAGTGTGTGCTTGGTGGGTGGGTATGTGTGTGTGTGCCCTGTGGTGGGCTGGCGCCCTGCCCGGGGTTTGTTCCTACCTTGCGCCTTGTGCTGGCTGAGATTGGGTCCAACAGATCCCTGTGACCCTGTGTTAGGATATAGTGGGTTGGAAAATGACTGACTGATAAAGGAGAATAAAGAAGCCATTAAAAGGTTGCTAAAGCACTACAGCTTTTTTCATAGCTAAGAGCAATTATAACATTTCGTCCCACTTTCTCTTCATTGCCCTCTTTCTTAGCAACTATTGTTCCTACATCTGTCAGAACTGTACATGTGAGGTCATTATGCATTATTTGCATTACATTTATTGAATTTTGCTACTTTGTGATGTATTTATTTTCATTGGTTCATTGGTCATTTGAGTGACATTGCTATGTTGCAGTTTGGTATCGGTTTTGTGCTGTTTTCCTGTGTGCGGCCATGTTATTAATAGCAACGTCACTCATTGCTGGTCACATGAGCGTGACTTGTGACACTAGACACTTACATACTGTTTCATGTTTTGATCTCTGTCAAGTTTTTGGTTTTCTCATAAAGTGAACTCTTTCTCTCTTGGCCGTGAATTTAAAATTAGGTCCCTTAACAACTTGGCCATAACAATATTATTTACAGATGAGATAACACAGTGAAAGAAATTTAATTTCAAATTTGGGAAACAACTCAATCAGGTAAGGTACAACAAAGGCATACTTTTTCCAAGTAACCTTTAAACTCAGCCTCATTTTTACTTGTTTTCTGCTACTTTGATTTAACTGGCTATAACGTCATTATCCTTCACTCAGTATTCATGTCCTACCCCCAGACATTTCTCTTTCAGAATTTTTACAGCTATAGAATTACTTATGTTATACACATATGTTACAGAAAATTATGTTGCAAAATTCAGTAACGCTTTAACCAAAAATGCACTTGTTAATTATTTTTCCATAGATGTTGGAATAAGCTTCCAAACACTATACAAGTATCATTAAATGTGTCAAGAACAACAGAAAAATTGTTAAGAAATATCTACATGTAATATTTCTAGATTAGCTGTTTCGATGCAGTACAAAATCAGTGTTGTTTTCCTCTGCTTTTACTGTTTTCAAGTAAGTTTCCATAACATACATATTCATGTATAATTATAAAGGCCAAATTTTACTGCAGAACATATATATTGTAGTTGCTAAAGAAATTATATTCTGTATCCAAATTGCAACACCAATATTGTCAAGATTCAAAAGCAACTTTGCAAAAAAAAAAAAAGAAATTCTTAAATATAAAGAAGAAAACACTGAAAGTGGAAAGTGGTGTCATTTGAAAGTTGAAACACTCCTTTCATTTAGTAAATAATAATCTGTCCTTCAAATTGTACACAATTAAATCAAGACGTTCAAGAAGGCCAAACTGGAAGCAGGTGCTGCCATTATACAGAAACTCGGCCATCTTTAGGGGAAGAAAAAACATATTTCAGTATGGTATCAGGGTAGGCAATATGGCATTTTAATGGCAAAACATTGTACTTTAATTATAGCAATTACAAAATGAATGATTATATGCATTTTTGTTACTTTACATTATTGTTCCATCCTGCCGGCGGGTCCTAAACAATAGAGCTAAGTTTAAAGAGCTAATTAGATACTTAACCATATATATTTAACATAATTATGCAAATAAACAAATATGAATTATACAATGTTTCCCCATTTTAAAGTATAGAGTACTGTTTACATGCTGGATACATTTGGAAACTGATAAAATTAGAATAAAAAATGTTTAACTGTGGACTTCATCACTATAGAGATCCATCTTGATCCATTTTAAATTAAATATTAATGCTCTTTACTTGCTTTTGTTAACTGCTAATTAATTAAATATTTAATCATTTAAAGTCAATTTATGTTTGAATCTCAAAGGCTTTACTTAGAGAGGAATATAATCAAATAGCTGCATATCTCAATCTATCATTAATTATTCTCAATCACATTGTGTTACAGTGTTATTAAAATAGCTGCTGTTCTAAAATTTCATAGCCAAAAGTTTAATGTCTTCATTATTTATCATTCTTTAAACAGTTGTCACTCCCTTAAATATCGGGAAATTTAAAATAAATTAATGTAAGAAAGAATTCTGAAAATATGACATACTTAAAATCATTTTTCAATGCAGCACATTTTTACTGGATTTTAACTATGTGCAGAATATGTTTGGCGAAATGTACATATATTTTAACAATATTCCATTTCAAACCATTTTCATTACTTCCAGTCAATAGAATTAAATGTAGATGCAGTCCCTAAATAAGCACACTCTATTAAAAAATAATATGACACAATGAAGCATTTTAATGAATGCTATTAATGTGATGGATTACAACAAAATGTCATCACCATTACAATTTTTTTACCATTAATATGTTGGTTGGATGTTTTGCTTGAAATATATCAATGTTCATTGTTAAATTGTTTTCATCCTTTAGGACGTTGTTAGTGAAAAGTAAAGACAATGCCTATAATATATACTAAAAGTTCTTTTTAATAATGCAAATATAAAATAAGTTCAGTAAAATAAGTTCTTCCGTTTAAGCACACTCCTTTTTTCAAATAACTATCATTTGCATTTGCTCAGATATATGTATTTATTCATACATACACTGCAGATCTCAGGATTACAAGAAATCACCTAAAGGTAGAGCACATTTATAATTTTCCTGGAATACAAAATCTGTTTGAGGCACGTGGACAGCCTTATCAATGGGTGAACACTATCTCACCTGAGAAATTATGTTTATTAAAGTAGTAAGTTAATGTGATTGTACATTTATAACATTGTCTTTTCATAGAAAGTAATAAACTAGGAGCAACTATTAATGCTCTATGCAAAATGAATGTATCTACAGTGCACTGATGAACACTCTCAATGGGTAAAACCAATGGGCATTGTTGAACCGATTAAGCTGAAATGTTGGGGAATACCATATTTTTCTGAAAAAATGTTTAACAACTTTCTGATATTTAAAATAATGTATAAACATCACAACACCATGAAGATTATGACACCCTGGATTCATAGATAAACCCAATGTTTCTCTGGGAAGTTTTATTTTCTTTAAGCCATAAGAGCAAACCCATAAACAGAAGAATACCATAGAATCTTTTCTTTGTGTTTGAATTGAGGTACTCTGGTTTTCTTAGTCATCGCCGAAGGTTTTCGGGCTATCTAAAAAGATCAAAAACACCCAGGTGTGAGTGTGTGTGACGGGACTGTGCTCTCGATCCCACCTTGTACTGCCCGGATAGACTCTGGCTCCTTAAACTTCCATGAAATAAGTGAGTTTGAGATTAAATGACTGACAACTACTTTCTTAATAAAACGTAAATGAGAAAGACAATTACAAGAAATAAGAAATATGAATAATATGAATATCCACCTGAAGTTCATAAACAGAATTTGGGTTTAGAAATAATTTCAACGTGGTGCTTCCTGCAATGCTATGAAGGGCACAGGCAAGAAAATACACAAAAAGGGCAAACCATAACCTAACTGGTCTGCTCTAAAAACAGGGCACAAACAAGGTAGCTTGAGTTCACAATGCCTCTCAAAGGAAAGGAAAACTGTGAAACCTTTTGATTTGAAGGACAAAAAACCAAAACATGTTCTTTATAGTCAAAGACTTTCTTAACAGAAACAAAACATAGCATAATATGGGAAAAGTTAGGCAAAATGATATTCCTAAAAAGGCAATCCATGGCAAACATATCCAAATTCACAACTCAATAGCAAAATCCAATAACCAGTTGAAAAAATCCCCCTAAAAATCAGAAAATCCAATATTATTTATAATTGAAAGGTATCTACTTCACAAACTTCAATGACACTCTAAGGGGATACATCTCTACAACCTGAATATAAAGGTAGAGGGTGGTTCCTTAGTATTGACTTCAAGGTGGCCCCACCTCTTAAGGTTCCACCTACAGAATACAAGGAACATAATCAAACAACATAAATGCACAATGCCTAAATACTAAATAGTGAATCAACACAACATATTACAATTAAGTTAAACAAAAACAAATGAAAAATAATCATTCAAAAATAACCATTAAAACAGAAAATTAACATAAGCAAGGGAGCAAATCCTGGCTGTAACATAACACTTCCTATTTATAAAGCTGTAAATAGTTATTTCTGCTTTACTTTGGATAATTAAAACTTATATACTGGAGCATTTGATCAGAGACAGAACCAACATACATTCCATACCATTATTATGGGAAAAAAATTAATTGTTAAAGTGGATAATTGTTACCATTTTGCATCAAGGTCACGGCACCGTATGACAACCACCACCCCCTCAGGGAAAAGAAGATGAAAATAGGGTTTTATGTTAACTGCAAGAATAGGGCCAAGGTTAGTGCCATTTAACTCTGTAATGCTGGTCAATCCTATTTGGGTCCTGATTTCGTTGAATAGTGTGATAAGACTTTGGACAGATGGTAGGCTAATATCTAGACCATGTCACAGCCTTAATCTGTACACATTTATGACATTCATTATATTACCTAGCTTGTCTGGGCAGCTGTTGATGTAACTGTGAGGTATAGTCTGGTATTTGGTGCTGTGGTTTGAATTAAGAGTTGTTCCAAGGGGCCTGTTAATTGGTATTCTAAAGCTGCAGACCAGGAGTTATGACCATAGATTGCTAGGCTAAGTTATAGTCATTACTGGGCAAGTTACTCAGGAAGAGTAATACATTACTTTAAAGAGTAATAATATTACTTTACTTATTACTTACTTCCAAAAGTAATTATTTACATTACTTGTTATTAGCTATATTACTTTCAATACCCACGCCCCATAAGAGGGTCATACAACTAGCTTCTTTTAAAAATAAACTCATTTTATTGGAACAATTAACCTTATAGAGGAGTCAACAATCAAACTGCATAACCACAAACACTGCAGCCTGTATGAAAACTTATAAATATATAAATTAACATACTAGTCTCTCCCAACATTTTAAATAAAGTATTCTCACAGTAGAAAAAGTTTAACGATTTTACCAAACATTTACAAAACATTAAACATTGCTTCATGTTTAGGCTGATATCATGTCCAGCCTCCAGTTTTGTTACCTCTGTCTGACATAATAAACATGGTCTCAATGTTCAGAAGTGAAACAATGATTTAACCTGACTAACACAAGCTTCTCAAACCTCTTATAAGACAATCTGTTCCTACTCAGAGTGACCACTAAACCTCCTAAACTGGAAACCCGCTCCACTGGTGTGCTAGATGGGGTTGGAGTGGTGTACTTCATGTACATGTTTTTGATGTTTGAGAACTGGTTTAGAGTATCAACCTCATAAACTTGTGGAATCAACTAGTTTATAACTTCTTTTTCTGCCAAGCAGCTGTCCTTAGGATCTGTCTCAAATGCAAAAAAGTCCTTTTCATCATGGCTGGATGATCTTGTGGACACAGAGGCAGGTGTAGTTGTGCGATACTCTGCTCAGTGTCAGCATTTTTTCACAAGTTTCACATTGCTCACCTGCTGCCATGTCAGATGCTTTAATAATTTTGACATTGTATTTTTTTATGTGTTTTGGTGTCAAGAGAAAATTTACAATGAACGACAATGTTCTTTGCATCTTTGACCGAGACAAATTCAAAATAATCACAATGCTTTCAATTTTTGAAAGTATTCCTCTCTCCCTCATTCTCCATTATTGTTGAGTTTTTTAAGTACTACTATAGTACTGATCTACTGCACATGCACATCATAATAAGAAATAGGACCAAAACAAATTAAAAATTGCATTCTGGTAATGCAGTATTACTTGGATTAATAACTGTAATATTATTACTGCTTTGGAAATTGTTATCCCTTACGGTACTTGTTAATAATACTACTAATAATAATTTATTACACTTTCTAACTACTCAAAGCACTACCACACAGGAAGGACCTGGGACGTGAACCCATGATTTCTTTACTTTGAGGCAGTAGATGCTACCACTGCACCTAGATATCAAAGTTCTGGCAGCCATCTGTCCAATCCCCAGTGATGGTTTTCTACATAGGAAAAGATCATAGTTTTTAAACTGTGGTTCACTTTCTCAGTCATATTGGTTAGAATGAAAACCTGCAGCCACTGACGCCCACCAGGACCGGAGTTGGACACCCTTGTTTTTTGGGGACCAGTCTCCGCGTCAAAGTATTCTATAAAGAGCATCTGGCATGATGCTGCTTCAGCCTTTCCTATATAACATATTGTAAATGAATGCCTGAAGTCTAAGTACCCATCTGGTAAGGTGAGATAAAGTCTTTGATCAGTTAAAGGCCCAAGGAAGAGCACTGTGATTAGCGTATGCATCAAATTAGACTCTTTTCACGTAATGGACCCATTTTACTTCTACCGACAATACTGCAAGACACTCTTTCTTGGTGGTAGAATAATTTAGTTCTCTCCCTCGCAAACATCTTAATGCACAAGCAGCAAACTTTTCTTCATTATCTTCTTGAATATAAATGCGCCGGGTGCTTTATTGCAGGCATTAGTGCCTACCTGGAAAGTGAGCTGTGAATTTGATAGCACCAGAATGGGTGGCACTTGTAAAACCTTCTTAAGTTGATCCATAGTATCCTGGCAACTGGCAGTCCACAACCATGAAACAAATTACTCTTTAAATGGTTATGTGGGGTATCAATATCTACAAATCTTGGTATAAACATCTGTTACCAAATATTGGGTTAAATCCAACTTTTAAAAGTTAATATTCAAACTTTAATCTGCTTCTTATTTTATATTGGTAGTATAGCCTCAATTTCATCAAAACTATACAAAAATATCAGAATAGGCAGAATATTACATTTATAATCTAATCTCAATTCTAAGACATGATGAGTCCAATTCTGGGTCACAGAGGTCACAGTCCATCCCAGCAGTACTCAGTGCAAAACTGGAAGCAGCCCTGAACAAGGTGCCAGTCCATCACAGGGCCTTGCTTTGATAATTTTATTAACCAACTGTAGTGTTATTTTTCTAAAAAAGTGACTGTATATAAGTGTCAGTTACATGGATTGTCTTGTAATTAGGAAACGTACAGGTCAAAAAGAAAAGGCAGAGAAAACAGAAATAACTGTACTGACATTGGATGCTGTTTAAATTACCAGTACTGATAAAATACTTCCTGTTAGCACGATAAATAATAAATCGTAGGAGATAAGTTGCCAGTAACCCCTGTAGAGCTTTCCAGTTGATTTAACAGACTCTCTTGATTTGCTGCTATATGTCAAATGCTGCCATTAAAATCCACGAGTATTAGGATGTTGAATGACCCAGAGTCAATAGCCTTCAGAAAGTCATTAACAACCTTAACAAGATCTGCTTGAGCTCTGTGCTAAGCTATACTTTATTTTAAAACCAGATTATAGACAGCATAGAGATCAGTTTAAAAAGTTATTCCTGCAGACTCCTGAAAAGGAAAATCATTTTCAAATACAACAAAAAATTGACTTTCAAATGTTAGACTTAAAGGGATACTTTAATTTTTAACTGAATCTGCATTACATGTAGTGACTGATTAACCTTTTTTGGTTGTCTGCTAATTGTAAAAAGCCTGTTGCATATATGAATATCAAAGTGGTAGAGAATGTATGCCTCACAAGCTTAAAATGCCACCTGCGTGGAAGCCTGAACATTTTGAGTTGTATATGGAGAACCGTATGTAGCTGAGCTGGAATTTTCCATAAGCCACTGATTTAAATTTTCTCATGTCAAAAAACATGTTATAGAGCATAGGATTCTAGAAACTGTTTTATCTGAGTCAAATAACAACAAAAAAACGGAAAATGATTTTTACGTATTTGCTCAAAGACATTTACTTTGTGCTTATGCAACAGTGATTAGCATCTTTTTATTCTTTATTTATTTTTCTTTGTTAAAATTACTTGCTGTTTAGGTAGAAAAACCTGAAATTCCTTTAGTTAAAATACAGCATTTTTTATTATGAAGGCCACTGTAAAAATGTATTCTGAGGGCAATGCTTTAGTTGATCGAAGATATTGTTGCTGCGTTTTTCCAAAATTACCAAAGTTCAGCTTAAAAAATGGGATTCAACAAAAGCCTGACGCACCAAAATAATTCCACAGACAAAATATTTTCTTTTTTAAAAGTTTTAGTTAAACAGTTCACACAAAAAAGAAAATTAAAATAGCAAAAAATAAAGTTCTTGTTAAAAAAAGCTTAAATCTTGTTACATTTCAAATCGTTACAAATCACTTCAAAACGTTT
Source organism: Polypterus bichir lapradei (assembly GCA_026402145.1). Classification (NCBI taxonomy): domain Eukaryota; kingdom Metazoa; phylum Chordata; class Cladistia; order Polypteriformes; family Polypteridae; genus Polypterus; species Polypterus bichir. The sequence continues at coordinate 5,396,879 of JANRMT010062842.1, read as the reverse complement.
CTGAACCATTTCAAAACAAAAAAAACTGTATGCCTATCCCATTTTTAAGTTGAAAATGGGTCTTTTCATTCCCTGAGTACTGGGACCTATTCTAACAAAAACTGACTCAATTATCACACTGTATCTCAGTTATAGCAAGAAAGTTCTAGTTTTACTAACTTATAGGGGGAAAAGACTATACCATTGTCTATGACTATGAAATAAATTTATATTCTATTCAAATTAAGCAAACACTAATATGAGTTTAACTCAAAGCTTTAACTTTCTATGGTTGGCTATTACAGATATATAGAACATACAGAAGGTTTATAGGTCATTTTGAACATATAAGTCAGAGTTGAGAAATCTGGTTTTCTTTTTCCAACTAAAAAACTTCATGAGTATTTTTCTTTTCCTTTCTTTTCTTTTTTAGAGAATCAGGGGCTATTTTTACCCAATAGGAACAGCAGACTGTTTACCTTTTATAAAAATGTAACCCGTTAATCTGCCAACTTCTTGTTAAAAGATACTCTTGTCACCCAATGGTATTACTTTCATAATGGGCGTATTTGATGTGAAAGGTTCTGAAAGGTTTGGATCAAAGAAAATGTGGCAGATACAGCACCTCTAGTCTCTCCTTCAATGCATTCAATAAAGCACTTCATAACCTATAATGAATTTTTATGCCTTTTGTTTACATGTAAACAGAGTAAAGTTCAATTATCTGTAACACAACATAAAATGTTCTCAGACCCGTCTAGTTCAAACCTCAATTATCAGGGGGCTGAATCATATCCTGGTAGCAATGGGTGCAAGACAGAAGCCAAGCCTGGACAGAACAGCAGTCCATTTCAAGACCCACACCAGGACATAATTGGCAATTATGCTATCACTTATGGCTTTTAGAAGTTGTAGAAAAACTGAAATACCTGAAAACAAAACCCACACTATCATGAAATGATGGTGCAAACAGCACACAGAAACAACAATTAGAGAAATTCAAGCTAACAAGTTCAATCAAGTTCATCTAAAACTGCCTCATATAAATGTGTCTGAATTTGAACCTTACCATCTGAATGAAGGTGTCAGCACAGCTTCTAGAGATGTATCGTGTCCCAATCAATGCAATGCTCTGAAAAAGCCAATGTCTATCATTCTAGAAAAGCTTACAAAGACACTTTAAAGGCTTCCAGTATATTCTGTTAAAAGGTAAAGGTCTGAGATAGTTTTGGTTTACAGACAGGAGTGGCTATCTTGTTTAGATCTCACTGAGAACAAGGTGTAAAATTTTCCACAAAATTACAAAAGGAACCATGCAACACTATCTAGAAATCTGTAGGCTTCTCTTGCTTTACTAAGTCAGGGTTCATGATGTGGCCATCAAAAATGCACATAAAAAGGATATTTTTGGCAATGCAGCAAGCAGAAAAGCTCTGCTCACTAATAAGAATCAGAGTTCTTGCCTTAGATTTGACAAAATACACATCTGTGATCCTCAAAAGTTGGGGAAGAATTTCTATAGAAAGTTAAGTTAAATGTTCTGTTACTGAGGAAAAAGAATTTTATAATGGGTTAATTAAAGGCTAGATGTAAACCCCATTGACAGGACATGAGGGTCAGGCTTGAAATCCCAAAAGTAACTGCACAAAAATGACAATGACAAAAATGGCACAAACAGTTATTTAGCCCAAACAGAACTGCATTTTTATAACATGTTTTCATATATAAATTAAATAGGTTTTATATTATTTATTTACTTGGAGTGGATTTCATATAATTTTAGGTTTTAGTTGAAAATTTTTTTAGTAGCTTTTTTTTAGCATTATTTGGACATCTGATCATTGCTGACTATAGCATTATTTATCATTAAATAATCAGTAGTATTTACTAAGCTTATCCCATACAGCAACAGTAGTAAGATTGCACTTCATACTCTGTTTTTAACACAAATAACAGGTGTGGCTAATGAACCTAATTGAAAATATGCTTATTTACTACATTGAGGCTGATTAGTTTAACACTTCTACTCGACTTGGCAAAAGTAGCGAACAGCATTTCAAATTATGTCTTCACACATTTAGATATCAGTTGGGACACTAATGTGCTAGCTTTGATCACTGCCATATCAGCACATATATTTTGTATTCACTTTTCAGATTCTACCCATATGCTACTTAATAAAAATGAAGACATCATCTGTTTCTGTTTAATTAATCTACACTAGAAACAAGTCTCTTAAGGTTAAAATTATTTTCAGCACTGTCCTCAGACACACATACCAAAGTGGTAAAATGCAAAAGATAAAATCTTCTATAGGTTCTTAATTAAAAAGTAAACATAAGCAGAGAAAAAGTAAACCACGAAACCTAAATTGGTTGGCTGGAGATTAAATCCACAAAATTAAAAGCTGTTGTCATTCTTAGTTAAAGCAGTGCTTTTAAATTCCTAAGGTTTAACTATAATTTTTTTTTCTATCACCATTCAATAAAACGTAATACTCAAACTATGTTCACTGATTTCTAGGATATATCAAGAGGAACTCCTTGAAAATTTAACACTAGAAGCGCTGTTTATCACACCAGTGGGTGTTGTGGTTCTACATTTTTCATAACTTCATTAGTGTGCATGTCATGCTTAAGTACTCTCTTGATTTTTTCTTAATAGCTGCAATGTAAATACACATGTTGTAACACTAAAATACTATTCCGAAAAAAGGGAATGATACTGTTTATTTTTTTTTACATGGAAGATCCACTCATCAATGCCACAAGCAAAACTGATGAATGCATTTATCCAGGTTTGAACTGCAGTGTCACTTACAGGCTTGTACTTCATCACAGATGCATATTCTTTTTATCTCAAAATCCCCTCTTGCTGCTGAAGACTTTATTGAACATTGCCTTCCAATTGTTTATTGCTGTATTTCTACTGGCAACTAGACAATAACTCATAACTCAAACTGTTTCAACTCTTGTTTTAGACTTATCTGAAAACCTGTTTGGCGCCAGTTTTTCCAGTTAGCAATATGTACTGTATGTATCTGTCATCTGAAATGGCAACATTTTCTGTGTGGGAGTAGCTCACAAAAGATTCCAAAAATCTATGTGGACTGCTGATGTGGACTGTTTTAATACACATACAGTCAGTCATCATCCAACCTGCTATATCCTAACACAGGGTCACGGGGGTCTGCTGGAGCCAATCCCAGCCAACACAGGGTACAAGGCAGGAACAAACCCGGGGCAGGGCGCCAGCCCACCAGAGGGCACACACACACCCCAAGCACACACTAAGGACAATTTAGGATCACCAATGCACCTAACCTGCATGTCTTTGGACTGTGGGAGGAAACCGGAGCACCTGGAGGAAACCCACGCAGACACAGGAAGAACATGCAAACTCAGGTCTCCTTACTGCAAGGGAGCAGCGCTACCACCGCTCCACCGTGCCACCCTACATATACTGTGCATTATGCATATATGGTTGTAAGTTTTTTTTTTTTGATCTTATTGAAATCACACAACATTCCATACAAATAAATCAATTTTTACAAAAATGGATCAAAAACAAATCAACCCCCACCCCTGAAAAAGAGAGCTAAGCCAGCAGAGTAAAACTTAAAGCTAATAAAAATAAGTAACTAGATTAATTAATAAGTTAATAAAGATAAATGGAGAAAGGGGAGAGAATCTGCTTCCTCAGTGCTTTAAAAGCTTATTCTAAAATGTCATTGATTAGATCCTGCCAGGTTTTGAAAAAGTTCTGTACAGATCCTCTAAGTGAGAATTTGATTTTTTCCAGTTTGAAATAGTATAGAAATTCAGTTACCTACTGACTTAGAATAGATGAGTTAGGATTCTTCCAATTGATCAAGATAAGTTTACGTGCCAATAGCGTAGTAAAGGCAATTACACTTTGTTTGTCCTTCTCCACTTTAAGCCCAAACACAGCTGTTAATGAGTTAGGAGGGATTGTGACACCAATGCTGTCTGATAGGCATTTAAAGATTTTGGCCAAGAATAATGTTAATTTGGAGCAGGTACAGAACATGTGGCCTAGTGAGGCTGGAACTTGATTGCAACGTTCTTAGGTTGGATCTTGCCCTGGAAACATTTTGGACAATTTTAAGCGAGGCAGATATGCTCAATATATAATTATGAGTTGAATAATTGTATGGTTTGCACATATGGAGCTCGAGTGGATTCTCTGCATTGCTACCTTCCACTCCTTTTCTGAGATATTGAGTGAGAGATCCTTTTCTCACTGTCCTCTTGGATCTTTGAAAGGGAGGGACTGTAAAATGGTTTTTAGACAATAACTCACAACTCAAACTGTTTCAGCTCGTTTTAGACTTATCTGGAAAATTGTTGGCCGCCAGTTTTTCCAGTTAGCGATATGTACTGTATATAACTGTCACCTAAAATGGCAACATTTTCTGTGTGGGAGCTGCTCACAAAAGATTCCAAGAATCTATGTGGACTGAAGATGTGGACTATTTTAATACATATACTGTGCATTATGCATATATGGTTGTAAGTTTTTAACTGTTTATACAGAAAAGATATATTTTTGACTTGTTATACTGTATGATTGAAATATCTCGTTTGGCCTTTTAACCTCCTTAGTGTTAGACCCAAGGGTTACTCAAAAACCGGGCTAAAAGCATTAGTCCCAAGTGTCACTTGGGCAATCGTACAGATACGTCTTGTGTAAGCATTACAATCGAGATTCACTTGGGCTCTAAAAGTGCTGTCAGTTCTGCCATTCTTTGGAGAAATTATGTAAATTTTCACTAATAATGAAATATCTGCTATTTACCAACAACGAAGACTTTGATGAGAATACAGCACTCAAAATATACTCTGGTGATCAAGGTTACTATGTAACCATGGTCAACTTTGCCAGGGTCATTTGACATCTTGCTGCAAAGAAAGACTGACGCATATGGAACAGTGTGTCCCAGCAGTCATGGAATGCCTGAAGACTTTGGCAGAGCTAAATTACAGTGAAGTGCACAAGTAGCTTGGCAAAAGGGTAACGTGCTTGCACTGAAATGGAAAGACAAGAAAGATGTTTGTCTTCTTAGCACTGTGCATAATTCAACTATGGTCACGAAGCCCTTGTGCTGTGGTCAACTACAATAGCATGATGAGCAGCGTAAATCATGTGGATCAAGAAATGACCTGTTATGCAGGGTCAACAAAAGAAATACTACAAAAAGAAATGTCATCTGGTAGAACAGTGCACTTGGAATGCATTCGTCTTATGCAAACAAAAAGCTGACAAAGCTGTATTTCATGCAGACTTTAAATGCCAGCTTGTAGAACAAATTATTGCTGCACATCTACCATCTACACTATCATTGAAAAGACACTGTCAACCAGTACATTGCAGATCAATCCAAATTGTCTTATTGGCGGATATTTTATTGATTATATACCTCCAACAGAAAAAAAATAGAATCCAAGTCAAACTTGTGCAGTGTGTTGTTCAAAAACTGATAAATCTGTAAAGAAAATCCAAAAAGAAACACGCTGTTATTGTCCCGACTTTGACACTGGATTGTGTCTTTTACCGTGGCTTAAGATTTACTACACAAAAGACCGAGATTATATACTGTTTTGCCATCATTAGTAGTATTATTATTACTGTAATTATTTTTATTATTGTTCATTTAATATTATTTTTATTCATCATTACTATTATTATTTGTATTACCATTATACTTTTGAGATTTAATAAAAATGTAATTTTTCATACAAAAAAAATGCAATGCTTTTTACATGTTTTTTTCAAATAAAGTGCACCACTAAGTGGTTTTAGGCCACACAGCAGCCCAACTCAGATAACTTTTTATTTTAATTAAAAACATAGGTAAATCTTTTTCACTTCTGCGGTATTCATGCCCCAACATTCCTTAGTAGCAATAAAAGTAAGATGAAGGGCGATGCACCTTGCTGATTTTTGAGAAAGAACAATGACAAAAAAGGATCAACCAAATTGGTATGGGGTATTAATGAATAAACAGAATCACAAAATATTTACAGCCCAGTAAAAACAAAAAAATCAAAACGGACCAGGATTTGTTTGTCCATACCTTAGTAATTTGCAACAGGACTACTCTCTCAGGAACATAAAAAAATGTCCTATTTTGCATCTTGTTGGTCATATCTAGGGTTTGTTCCAGAAAGAGAGATGAGATCTACCAGGATCTCAAAAAGAATTCCATCTTGCTATAGAGCAGTTACACACAAGAAGACTTGGAACACCACCCACACTTTGCATGGTAACATGTTCAGCCTAACTGTTTCAAAGCAGCTAATTTATACATTGTAACCAAGTTACTACGTTAGTCATGTTTAGTGTATGTTGCAGTAGTGATTACTATAGGGAGCTGGTAGATTAAAAATGATAAAGTGAATGCAATAAAAGAACAAAATAATACATAGGGACCACATTGACAGTTTTTCCATGATTCTGTTGTTTGTGCTCTATAAAACAACATTTATTTATATAGCATATTTTCATACAAAAGATGTAGCTCATAGTGTTTTACAGTATAAAGAAAGAGAAAAAAGACAAAATATAAAAATAAAATTAGGCAATACTAATTAACATAGTGTAAAAGTAAGGTCCGATGGTCAGGTAGGACAGAAAAAACAAAAAATTTAGGCGACTGGAGAAAAAAAACAAAATCTGCAGGGGTTCCAGGCTATGTGATGGCCCAGCCCCCTCTAGGCATTCTACCTAACATAAATGATCTCAATCTGTCCTCATGGTTTTCAGGCTTCATGTGGAAGAATAAAACTGAAGTAAAACCAAAAAGGAAACAGGAAGTAAGCTAGTAAGTTAAATGATAAAATGCCTGAATAGGGTCTGTTTCCTTTCTCTGGGAAGAATATGGTCAAAGAAGTAAGGGTAAGGGATTTACACAGAGATATACAAGTGGCCGAGTCTATGGTGTCATGGATAATGGACTATATATATGTTCTGGAAACTGCATTTTGTTAGACTCAAGGACTGTGTCTGTGATACAAATGTCAGAAACACTGCAGCACCACAAGGAACATTCCTGTCTCCTTTTCTCTTTACGTCATGTCACTTGCAGAAATTCTCAGATTATTCTGCACTTATAGGGTCTATTACTAAGGTGGATATAACAGAATATAGGAGTCAGGTGGGGAACTTGCTTTCTTGCTGCAAAGAGAATTGCCTGCAACTCAACCTCAGCAAAACTTAAGTAACTGGTAGTTTCGACACACCAAACAGCCTCTATGTCTGGTCACTTTTCAGGTAGTTAATGTAGAGGTGGTACACTCCTACAAGTATTTGGGGGTCATTATCAATGATAGGCTAGACTACTGTAATTACATAGAAGAGCTATATAAGAAAGGAGAGAGCAGTCTCATTTTTCTTAGGAGACAGCATTCCTTTAACGTGAGTAGTGACATCCTTCACATTTTCTTCAGCTCTATGATAGCCAGAGCGATTTTCTTCACTGTAGTGTACTGGACCAGTAACATCACTTACAGAGAGGCCCACTGAATTAAACAAACTATTTAAAAGGCCAGACTCAAGTTATGGAACACACTCTTGACCTCCTGGAGGAAGTAGCGAAGGAGAGAATGAAAACAAAGTTACTTTTCTTTCTTTTTAGACTTTATGGTGTGTGTTTTCTGACCATACTGTGTGTGCATGTTTATTTAGTTATTTGTTTTTTAATGTCCATCCATCCATCCATTATCCAACCCATTTTATCCTAACTATAGGATCACTGGGGTCTGCTGGAGCCAATCCCAGCCAACACAGGGCACAAGGCAGTAAACAAACCCCGAGCAGAGTGCCAGCCCACCGCAGTGTTTTTTAATGTGGTTCTGTAAAAAGCCAAATTTCCCCCTGCGGACAAATAAACTTTTATCTTTCTATCTATCATCTTAGGGCACAACATTTTCAAAATTTCAACTGCTTTTTCTGCTTCTTAAATAATTCATCAAGGATCAGCATTAGTAACCAGTCTTTTTTGACATTTCATCATATGATTAGATTCTCTGCTCATTAATCATTGTGTCCTCGAATCTTTGATCCTTTACATTAAACCTGTTCTTCTGCAAGTTAGTTTTAGGGCATTGGTTTCCCCAGTACAGTAAATAAGCTAGATTTCATCAAATTTTTCTTTCTGGAACAGACAAAATCTGAGCCCATTACAGAAAGCAGGATTATTGAATTATTTGCATCTTTGGCCTCACAGATAATGTAATTCTCACTTAATCTATCCTAGAACACGTTTAAATAAAATAGAATTTAGAATAGTTTTTAAATTGAATTTCCATAAATTCTAAATTACTTTAGTATTATTTCACACAAATCTTACTTGCCAGATCAGACGACTGGTTTAAAGTTTGCCACAACTGTTACTACTCCCAACTCGGAAATGGATTAAGTGACATGAACTACAGGGTGGGCCATTTATATGGATACACCTTAATAATCAAACTTATTGGGAATTTCACAAGAAAAACAATGGTGTGCTTGGTTTTAACGTAACTTTATTCTTTCATGAGTTATTTACAAGTTTCTGACCACAAGTTTGATGTGTCACATGACCCTCTTCCTATTGAAAAAACAAAAGTTGAATCCAAAATGGCCGACTTCAAAATGGCCACCATGGTCACCACCCATCTTGAAAAGTTTTCCCCATCACATATACTAATGTGCCACAAACAGAAAGTTAATATCACCAACCATTCCCATTTTATTAAGGTGTATCCATATAAATGGCCCACCCTGTACTTAATAACAATAGAGCTAGAATTTCAGAAAATTCTTCTTCAGGCTTAAGTGACATCTACTTGGAAATGGGTAATATATTTTAATAAATCTTACATATTTTAATGCAAAAAGAATTGTTTTATTTACTGTCTGGTAGCCTATACTAGTATGAAGTGGTTTCTTTCTTTAGTTGACCTTAGTAGACGCCCTGCAAATTCCACTTTATTTGAAGAAGTATTTTATGTAAATATTTTATGGTAAGCACCACATAATTAAAACTCACTTTCAAAAAAACTCAATCCAGATTTCCATTATCATAAGGGAAACATTAATTAAAGTTAAACCTTTCTGTAAATTTTAGGCCAAGATTAAATGGAAGCAGCCTACTGTGTAGAATGCACACCTCTCTTAGTCTCATGTTCGATTATTTTCTTGAGTCTACTGAGTTCTCCTTTGGCTTAACTGGCTAAAAGAGTTACTTTTAGAGTGAGGTGTGAACTCAAGTTTGCATCCCATGAGTTCAGTGGGAATGTGCTGTGAAGGGAGCGCCACCCAAGTGAAGAAAACACAGTTAACAAGAAATGGTGTAACTTTCATCAGATATTTGTTCCAAAAATCTTTTGTAATTCTTGCATTTATCCTTCATACTTTAAAAAGGTTAAACAATATTATGAATATCCCCACATCTTTGGATGCACCTGTAGTTTGTTCAATAAATGTAACATGTAGTGCTGTGCAGTGCTCAAGGAAAATAAAAGCTTGTTCAACAAAAATCCATATCCACATTTGTCTCAAAGAGAATGCAACAGCATGCAAGGAATGTTGTAGAAAGTAAGCCACATCAACAAAATAAAAATGTGCTGTTTAATTAACTTTAAATTATGTCGTTCACAGCAGTGTAGCAACTATACAGTAAAAAAGTGTAACAAAATGGCAAATATTGTGGACTTACTATTTATATTGATTCTGTATTCAAAGAAAGCAAACATAAGTAGATAGAACAAAAGTAATCAAACACCTGATTATTATGAAAGATCTCAGCCATCATGTACAGTCACTTTTCTCCCTCATCTGTTTGGCAAAATGTCCGGAATCATTCGTGCTCACACCATCAGATTCAGAGACAATTTGTCCCTTCAGGTCATGAGGCTGCTCCTGTGGTTTGTCTTGGGTCTTACCTTGAGGTGTTATTTTTTTTCCACTCTTCTTGTTTCATTTAGTTTTATTTTTTATAAAATATGCTTTCATTATTGTACAATGTTTAGTTATAGATTCATATGTTTTTCAATATTGAAAAAAATGAGTAGGCTCAGAATTTCCATTTTTATTTTCATGATAGAAGATTTTGCATCTTTGTGCTTATGTCCATTTTTAAATTTGATTTGTAATGAATTTTATTAGACGTGTACTCCTACAGTTAGCTAAGTATTTGTATGTCAGTGTCAATAAAGAAACATTTTTTTCTACCCCCTCCCCTGCTATGGCCTTTTACCAGCAGTAGGTAAACAGTAAGTGATCTTCCTTGATAAATTCAATTCAGTTTGATTTATTTCTGTATATTGCTCTTCAGTGAGTGCAAGCTCAGAGTGCTGAAACAAGTTTACAAGTAAAAAACAAACTGCAAACTTTACAAATAAAATAATACACAAACATAAAAATATGGATTAGTTTAAAACACCCAGTATTTGAAGACTGATAATTCTATCATTGAGATATGGTCAGCTGACAACAGAGGAGAGGAAGAAAAATAAACCTCTGGCGGATCCACAGTCAATAATAAAGTCCTGAACAACGTCAGACATGGCCACAACCCTGAAGGCTTAGGCCAACTGGCTGCTTACCCACTTCTGAGTATTTTACAATATTGTATAAGCATGTGTTGGCCAGTCTAGTAAGAATACAAAATCCTTTCATCCTTGATCCATTATTAGATTCTGAAGTGCCCAGTATTTATAGCATCTTTCCATCATTTGGGAAACAGTTTGGAAGTAGAACAGACACCAAGAAGAGAAACGGAATAGAAAAGTGTCAGTAAACAGGTGTCACACATGTGCGATTAAGAGACAGTTTATGGGCTCAAATAAGTGCATGTTGCCATCGGACCAGGGATTGACATTGTCCTCTAACTCTCCTCCCCTCCTACAGAACAACCGATGAACCCTCAACACCACTTCACACTCCCTGAAAAGAACTTAGCAATACTTCCTGTTCCGGTCCCTAGAACTCACCTACTCCTGACATCATATTCGGTCCCAAGATGTCACTCTACTACTACCTCACTTCCTGTTTTGTGATTATATAAGTCAGCCATTTTGTCAAACTCATCAGTTATGTTTTGGACTCCTGTCTGTAAAGACGTTTGCATACGCAACAGTTTTCAAATCTACGGGGTGGATCCTTAGCTCTTTCATGTTGTTTTATGTCTTTTCTCGCATAGGTCATAATCACTGTAATACTTTTTTTTTTAAATAAATGATAGCCAAACAGAAATTCAGTAAGAACAGCTAATCATGAGATTTAATCAGGGTATACTAAACTAATATATTGAGTCTTCAGCCTGGATTTAAAACTGAGTCCAAAGAAAATTTATTATACAAGCAGGCAAATCATTCCACAGCTTAGTACCTTGTAACAAAGCATGCAACCCCACCACTGTTGTTTTATTAATCCTTTTAATTGTTAGTGTAACATTTATGTTAATTCAGTTTATACCTTCTTCTCCTTGTATTTTATCAAATTAGCATTTTTATTTGTACTTGTTTTGCATTTAGCAATTGCAATTTAAACTTGCATTTTCACTGTGAATTGTTTACACTTCGTGAGAGTGCTATACAAAATATAAGCTATAATTATAACTGCAAATGTAAAGACAACTAGCTATCATCCATCCATCCACTCTGATATATCATCTGCATACAAATGAAGATGCTGCTTATGAAACAAAAACACAACAAAAGTTATTTCATTACTATAGATTGCTATATTAACAATAACGTAGTACCAGGATTTATAAAAGTGAGATCATCACTTTTGTTTTGTGTATGCTTGCTTTTGCTGCCCAATTGATCCTGCAATGATCATGTTTAATAGATGAAGTGGTATAGCTTTACATAGTTAAATCACCTTTTTAGACATGTTTATCAAGTGCCAGGCACCTTAACTTCAATTTCTTATTGAACATTTATCTCAACCCAACACACCAAGGATGGAAACCCATGACAGAAAGTGTGTGTTATTTTTATCAGAGCATACCTGTGTGCACTTTTCAGATTTATTTAACCATTCATTTTTCCCTACTCTGCAATTTTCTTTTTCATGTCACTTTGCACATTCATATTTTTACTTGCACATTCCTTTTTCAAGCTTTAAACTTATAATACATAATTACTGGTGTTCTCAGTATTTCATTTGGTTTTTATAAGCATTTAGACGTGCAAAATGAAAATTAAATATACATCTGATTTTACTTTCATGTGACATTTTCTTATTTCAGTATAAATCCTATTAAAAAAAATATATAAACACTGGAACTATTTCACACATTAATTAAGTAATGAAAGAAAATGTATTAATTTTCAAGTTTAGTCCAAGTAAACTGGATTGACTTTCATTTTGGGTTCTTCTTATTGAACGACTCCCTGTTCAATCCTTCCTTCCTCTGTTGCTTCCTTTTTTACTTTCTTGTATATGAAGTATACAGAAAGTATTGTAATTGTCCAAAAATTCGATGTCAAGATTTTTTTGAATTTCAACATTTTAGACCTCCTTGACTTTCTTGTATATGATGTACAGGGAAAATATTGGAATCCTCCAAAAATTCAGTTTCGACATTTTGATGAATCTCTACATTTTATATCTCCTTGATTTCTAAAAAATATCATTTTTGTCTGTGTGTCTGTCTGTGTGTGTGTGTGTAAACACAATGACTTGAGTACACTTTCACTTAGGTCAACTCAATTTTGCATACACATATTAGGTGCAAAACGTAGATTTCTATCAACCTTTGGGCTATTTCTGCTAACTGGAAATGGTACTTTACCTTTTATTCATGCAGCTACAGAGTCCGATTTATTTAACTTTACCTTTATAATAATTGTTCAATATATTATTAATTTGATTTGATTTGTTGTTGATGGTTCTTTAATGGACATAATATAAAAATACAATCATTGTCTTACGGTTTACTTTTCAAATATCCATCTCCATATCTGAGTATATGAGAAAGTATAGGGGAGACCACTCCTAATTTTTTTTTTTTACTAAAACTTCCTTCTGTAACTTCTCTCCTAAGAGGGTGTGTCTAATCGGGTCCTCCCTGCGTGGAGTTTGCATGTTCTCCTCGTGTCTGCGTGGGTTTCCTCTGGGTGCTCCGGTTTCCTCCCACAGTCCAAAGACATGCAGGTTAGGTGCACTGTCGATTCTAACTTGTCCCCAATGTGTGCTTGGTGTGTGTGTGTGTGTGTGTGTGTGTGTGTACGCCCTCTGGTGGGCTGGTGCCCTGCCGTGGGTTTGTTTTCTGTCTTGCGAACTGTGTTGGCTGGGATTGGCTCCAGCAGACCCCCGTGACCCTGTAGTTAGGATATAGCGGGTTGGATAATATATATATAAATGATGTATATATGTGAAGATTTTTGATCACACCAGCCAGTCAGGAACATTACATACAGAAGGTATATTTTTTGTTTTAGAGTGCAGGTTTAAACATTTAACTATTTTTTTAAACAAACTTAAAAACTGTAAGCCAACACTTACATTTAAAACACACATTTTTGGAATTTATAATAAGCACAAAACTTTTAAGCATTACTGACATTGTTGAGAGATACTTTAAATACATGTCATGCAAGTGAGTCAGCATAGACGCATATACAGCCATTTAATGAAACCGGAAAAATGACTAATGTGATTAAAATTAAATTGTGCGTGTAGTTAAAGTCAAACCACAGAGACAGTTGCAACATTTAGTGAAGAAATAAATGCATTAAATGAAAATAAATGAAAAAGCACAGGTAAAAGTAAACAATGATAATTTAATTGGAATGTGGCAGAGGTACAAGACAAAATTTAGTAAACAAAATTGACATAACAAAATTGCAATGTCCAAGAGGTCTCACTAAAACATTACAAAGTAGACACACAGTTTAGACAAAAGGTGCATGTAAAGTACAAGTGGTAGCAAGAAGAAAACAGCACAGTCTGACGTTTTCTTATTTTTGTTCCAGAAAGACATTTTTCAGTTTTTGGCAATGAAATATGTGAAAATCTTGGGCTGATTCAAAGAGTGTTTAAGACAAAGGCTGTAAAGCAGATCATTTGCAGTCCAATCTTTGTGTGGATGTGCTCAAGTAGCTTCATGACTTCTTCAGTTTTTCTGGTGCATTGCCATTTATCAACCACTTAAGACTGAAAGATAATGCTATATGAGTGGTGCAGACCCCTCGAAGAGTATCGGATCCACTGAGTTGAAAATTAAAATCAAGATATGGATTCTATGATAAATATAGGGATTATTCAGAAAGTGCGGGCATTTTCTGAATGGGTAAACTCTATGGTTGTTAGCAAAAAAAATTGTGCTGAAGGCTTGCATGAACCCCAAAGGCATGACAGTATGCTGAGAGAGCATTATCAGATGCGCTAAATAGAGATAATAACAGGTGAGATGGCAGGTGCTACACTTTTTAGAGGGTGAAATGTATCTCTGTGATTTTTGTCAAACAAAACTGGATAGAGAAAGCACAAAGTATTGTACTTTAATTACACCATTTGGAAGGTATGCATTTTCAAGATTACCTTTGGAGTATCAGAGCATCAGAGCTTTTTCATCATGCCTTGGAGCACATAATAGACTTGATAGTGTAAGATGATGTAACAATTTGGGGGAAAACACTACAATACAGTAATGGACTGTACAAAGTAACACAAAAAACTGAAATAATATAAGCTCAGAATGAACAAAGATACATGCCAATTTGGTAAAAGAAAAATTACATTTTTAGGTGATAAACAGACTTATTAGACCAAACAATAACTTGTTTAATATCTAGTAGCAGAGACTTGTTATGGTAGTCACTGACCACTATGAGTTTTATTTTGGTGATGGCTCGTCCCATCAAAACGTGAGGGAGAAATCAGACAAAGAGTCTGATGTATTTGGTGGTAAGTCCCCAGTTTAGGTAATGGCCTTGGCATACCACCTGCTTGGCAGTGTCAGCATAATAAGCCAAGCTGAGGAAGGATGTTTTGATCATGATAAAATTTTAAATGATTTTGCTTTCCAATTCAAGTTTTGCCATGCTTTCCTTTGCCTTTTATTCAAGGACTATATTGTTTCAGACAAGCAACACAGTTTAGCTGTTTTTATTAACTCATGTTGAGGCCTCAAGTATTCAGTCTCACTCTGTTGTGAGGTGAGTAAGACAATTCCATTTGCATTTCTAGGACAGAGAAAGAGAGTAATATTTCAGTTGACAGGAGATTTCTTATTACAAATGAAGTCATGATGCAACTAGTATGTATGGCAGAGGGTCTAAACTATGAATGAAATCAACACAACCTTGCCACATGAGAAAACTCTGAAGGCAAGGTTGTCTTTAATATATCTAGTCAGTAGTTGGGTAGGAATAATACTTTTGACCTTTTACTTTTATCAGCACCCTTTTTAAAATCAAATAAAACAAATCTTACCACTGCATTAAAATTCAGGTATTATTTCCTGCTGTTAATACTTTCAAAAGATACTGGCTGTTTAACATAATGTTAAACTTCCAAAGACTTAAATGTTGTAAAAGGCAAGGACAAAAACAAAATTAAACAAAATGAGAAGAGGAAATGCAGATCTTGACTTTCTGCCAGTAACTCTAACTGAGACTACAGCTGAGATAACACCTGCCATTGATTTTTCTTAGCTGTGAATTTAAAAGAACACAGAAAGCAAGGATGGACAGTAAAAATATACTTGTGGATGCTATATTAGTCAAAGGCATAAATATAATGAAGGTGATAGTATTACTTAAAAAGACAAAAAAACTGTGCTCAGTGTCCCCATTAATATTATTATTGACCTTTAAAAAAACATCTCCAAGGACTAATAATGTTCATACTGAAAAGATGGTGACCAATTAATCTTATCCATGGCCAAGATTAACCTTTTTAAATGTATTCTGCCGTAAGAGTATGTGAATAGATAATATAAAGGTGGTGAAAAAGAAGTGGAAACTTCTTCCACCACCTATCTTCTATCGTCAAATAAAATAATTATGTTTTAATATTTGCATTAACTTTGCACTTAAAGCATTTTATGCATGGCATTGCCAGATCTAAACACTAGTGTGGAGAATTACTCACGTACTAAACTGACTATAGCTGCAGGTGGAAGTCCCATTTTACTTATGGTGCCAAGGAGAGTTGCGTTGCGGTGTACCAGTCTATTAGGCAGGGAAAGTGCTGTGAAGAAGCTGTCTGTTGTTACAATTGTGCCTTTGTCCAGTTTGATAGCGGTCACATCGTATCTTTGATTGCCGGTACAACAAATAGTTCTGAGCAGGCATCAACTACAGTACCAACTGTGGTCATCGCTGCTCTTGTGAAAAGAATGGAGATAAACGGCATCAACTCAGAGAGGGTGAGGCAAGTTCGTTGTACCACAAGAATGTCACTGACAGAATAAAACTGAATAATAAAAAAAGCGCTAACTTTTACAAGTAGCCAAATTTTTACACAGGGTGTTACAGACTCAAATCAAATGTATGTCTGTTTTTTTTTATATATTATAGTAATAATAATATAAGCTCACTACTCAAAACGCAGAGCGCCCGGACTCAAACCCGGATCCTTTCGGTTATAAGACCGCCGTTCTTACCTCAGCACCATCCAACTTTCTGTCTATTGTCATTTGAGCTTGGGTTTTTAACTCACTGACAGCAACATGAATGTTTTTTTTTCTTTGGTTATATCTATACTAATAAAAGGCAAAGCCCTCACTCACTCACTCATCACTAATTCTCCAACTTCCCGTGTAGGTAGAAGGCTGAAGTTTGACAGGCTCATTCCTTACAGCTTACTTACAAAAGTTGGGCAGGTTTCATTTCGAAATTCTACGCGTAATGGTCATAACTGGAACCTATTTTTCTCCATATACTGTAATGGACTTTAGCTCGATGGCCGTGGGGGGCGGAGCTGCGTGTCACATCATCACGCCTCCCACGTAATCATGTGAACTGACTGTGAACGCAGTACATAGAAAAGAAGGAAGAGCTCCCAAAGAGCGCTGAAGAAAAACGCCGAATACTTTATTCGCGAGATACAAGTTTAATGAGAAGACACGAGGTATAAACAAGACTTTGGATCACTTTGTAACAGAGTTAAAATTGCTGTAGCGAGAAACTTTTAAGTGCCGGGTCTTAGCTAACATTAAATAAAGCCGTGGATATCGTAACATCACACAAGAGAGCAGCTCACGTGAACTGACTGAACGCAGTACGAGTGATCACTTCCATGGATCAAACCTGTTCAAAAAACGCATTACACAATTGACAAGGTATGAAAAGAATATGCTCTGAGCTGAGATCCACAGCTAACGTGGTCTTGCGGAAGCAACTTCGTCACGCTGCCACCAAATACTCACAGAAAAACTCACAAGTTAATACACACGCTGTCTCTAGAGTTTCTCCACACTCAATGTATTCCTCGCATCCCCGTTACATCCTCTGATCTCCCATTTCAATTCAGATGCCTCCAATTTCCAGTAAGGCTCTGCTTTGCGATGAGAAGTAATAAGTCTCAGGGACAGACCCTACAAGAGGTTGCCATTGATTTCAGCCAAGATTGCTTTTCTCCTGGACAACTATACGTTGCATTCTCAAGAGTGAGCTCGCGCAGCTTCGTCATATTACAACCAGAGTGCTGAAATGACAACCTGATATATAAAGAGAACTATAATAATCGTAATAAACGAACAATAAAACAGCAGAGAACCCGTGGATTAAATAAAAAGGCAACTTCCTTGGCAAAGCAAGGAAAAATGATGGCTTTATATGTTTGTTTGTTTATAAAACAGCGGAGAAGCTGTGTAAAGGCTGCTTCACAAAAAACCAGCAGAGCGCCTTATATGAGAAGGCAGTCAGCTAAAGAAGGGAATCAATAAATATCTATAATCGTAATAAACGAACAAAAAATAGCGTACAAGCCGCAGATTAAATAAAGGAAATGGGTACCTGAACAGTAAAGTAAGTCTCGAATAGCTACACCATAACTATAACGATCGTAATAAACGAACAATAAAACAGTACAGAACCGCGAAGCAAGGAGAAACGACGGCCTTATATAACGTTCATTTATAAAGCAGCGGAGAAGCTATGTAAAGGCAGCTACACAAATAAACAGCAGAGCGCCACACTCTGAATGTATTCTTCGCATCACCGTTATACCCTCTGATCTCCCATTTCAATTCAAATACCTCAAATTCCCTGTAAGGCTCTGCTTCGCGATGATAATAAGTCTCAGAGACAGACCCTACAAAAGGTTGCCATTCATTTGAGGCAACATTGCTTTTCTCCTGGACAAAACTATACGTTGCATTCTCAAAAGTAATCTCAGTGCACAGCTTGGTCATATTACAACCGGAGTGCTGAACTGACAACGTGGTATACAAGGAGATCCTTAACAGATAGTTATTGGTATATTTTCCCTCAGTTTAAAAAGGTTTTCTTTTCTTCTGAATAAAAATTTAAAAGCAGTTCTTCGTCGCTGCGAAGCGCGGGGATTTTGCTATATACAGTATATATATATGTAGATATATATATATATATGTATGTATGTTTGTGTGTATATATATATATATATATGTAGATATGTATATATATATGTGTATATATATGTGGATATGTGAGTGTGTATGTATATATATATATATATATATATATATATATATATATGTGTGTGTTTGTGTGTGTGTGTGTGTGTGTGTGTGTGTGTATATATGTAGATCTGTATATATATATGTATATACGTATGTGTCTGTGTGTGTATATATATTTGTGTGTGTATATATGTATGTATGTGTATATATATGTATGTGTATGTGTGTGTATATATATGTACTAGCAAAATACCCGCGCTTCGCAGCGGAGAAGTAGTGTGTTAAAGAAGCAATGAAAAAGAAAAGGAAACATTTTGAAAATAACGTAACATGATTGTCAATGTAATTGTTTTGTCACTGTTGTGAGTGATGAGTGTTGCTGTCATATATATATATATATATATATATATATTTACACACACACACATAAACATATATATATACATATCTATACATATACACATATATATACACACACACATATATACATACATATATATATATCTACATACATACACACACATATATATATACACAAATACATATATATATACACATACACACACACATATATAAACATATATATACATATACATACATATCTACATATATACACACACAGCTATTTCGTATCAGTGCAACACGCTGCTTGTTAAAACGGATAACTCCCGCTCTTACGTGCAAGTCTGCGTGGATATTATGAACTATCGTATTTGTTCAAGTTCTATTTAAATTTTAAATAGAAGGAATTTTTATTTAGTCGACAGAAATATCTTTGGTAGGAATGGTAAAAACAGACAGGAATATTATTCCTGAATAAATCAACTCAAACCTTAAACAACTTATAATATTTTGCTCTCCATAAAAATATATCCTGTCTAAATTATACAAGTTAGAAATAAAGTAAACGTTAAAAGAACAAACATTCAAATTTCTTTACTCTTATGTAATTTTATATAAAAAATAAACTTAGATTTTAAATATCCCAAAAGATTTTGCTCTCCATAAAAATATATCCTGTCAAAATTATACAAATTCAAATATGAACATGCTGCATAACAAAACCTGGAAATATAAATAAAATGTGTTCCTTTCAGCAATAACAAATCAAATCATTCAGTTGTCTTTGCTCATATGTCATTTTAGAGCTGGACGCCTGGCATCTTTTTTTGGCCACAAGTTCGTTTATGTTTGGTGTGAGGTTCTGTGTTGTGGAGATTCTCAGGATGGACTGCAGGTGCTCATCAGTGAGGTGACTCCTGTGTGCTGTTTTGTTAGTCTTTATCACTGAGAAGAGCTTCTCACACAGATATGTGCTACCAAACATGCACAAGGTTCAAGCCGCATGTAGACAGACTTTTTTTGTTCTTCAAAGTCACCAAAGCGCCGTGCAAACTCAGTGCGCTCAGTTTATCAGCAAAGTGCGTATTTGGGAACACCGTAGTGACGACTTGGTTCAACATTACTTGGCAACAGGGAAAGTGGGGCAAGTTGCACTGGTGCATTTGTGTCTCCCATAAAAGCAGCTTCACTTGAAATCACTTTGTGATTGTGCACGGGTAAAAACGTCCGCTGAAGTGTCAGATTCTTATTTAATTCTTCTGCTTTCTGTATCTTCTGCATTGCATTCAGGTCTTTCAGGTTACCCTGATGTTTTGTCTCATAGTGCCGTCTTAGATTAAATTCTGTAATTACAGCCACATTAGCTCCACAAATGAGACACACGGGTTTACCGGCAATGTCAGTAAACATATACTCAGCCTCCCATCGGTTTTTAAAGGCTCTATTTTCAGAATCAACTTTTCTCTTCAGCATCGTGTGGGCTAGCTTCGCAATAACTTGCAAAATCATAAGCTAGACTTGATTAACGCGGTAAGTGTTCGGTAAGGCAGCTGAAGCGCTGCATTATGGGATCTGTAGTTTATTGTGTTACCAGCGCTTCATATACCCGGGCCATTAATAACAATAATACAGTATATAAAATGATCTCGCGGGCCGGATATAATTACACGCCGGGCCGGATGTGGCCCGCGGCCCTTGAGTTTGGCACATATGGACTAAATAGAACTTGAAAAGATATATTTTTTCAAATGTGATCGCGCAATTCAGATAGAGTTGACGCGCACTACAGCCTACATGCCTCAATAAGTCATCCTCCCCTCGCTCTTACTTTTTTACCGTTCATCTAATGAATACACCGAGTATGGCTTTACCAAAACAATCATTGATTGCGAATAAAGTATTCATTATTCGAGTATGTAGATCGGGGTATATATATACTGTGGAAACTGAATGTTCTCTTCGTTCCCTTGTACTAAGTCATGTCT
>JANRMT010062842.1:5282559-5364516 GCA_026402145.1 Polypterus bichir lapradei | reverse complement strand
ATATATATATATATATATATATATATATATATATATATATATATAAATCATTATTACGTGAAGTATTCCTTTAAAGGTGATTTATAATTGCTTGGTGTAGTGCTTTCTCTTTTTGAATGCGGTCCATTAACTGATGTGATTGTATAGTCGGATTGCTGAATAGAAACTACTTTAAATTTACACTATTGTATTCAGTTGCTGGCTGTGATTAATGAGGTGCTTTACTAGAAAGTTACAAATGTGACTCCAGAAAGGAGACACAATAGATCCTGGTAATTATAGACCATTAAGTCTTACTTCTGTACTACACAAAATTATGAAAACCATAAAAAGAACTCAGAAAAATACCTATACGAAAATAATATACTAAATTACAGCTGGTTAACCAATAGGAGACAAACAGTACAGATAATATGAGAATACCCTATATGGAGTGAAGACATCAGTGCAGTTGAACAGGGGGTCTGCTCTTAGACTGTTAGTTTTTCTAATTTATATTGTAATAACGAGACAAGGACAGATTATAAATCTTTGGGGCACCACGAGGGCCAACCCCATATATTCAAAATAAAACACGTGGTATAGCACTCTAAGAAAGAAAAATGCATTGAAACAACATGAGTTTCCATAAGGCTGATTCAAGATGGTGTAGTTTACAGGGTTAAAGGTCCTTGGCAGGAAGACGCAGGTCCAGGTGGGCAGAAAGTGGAAGTGAAGTCAGAGGTGTCATTGTAGTCAATCTTCCAGTCTGCAGAGAGAAGAAGACTAAAGGCATTAGTCAACAGCGCCTTCTGGTTTTCCGGAAGAAATAGTACAATTATCTTATCCCTTGAACTGTCCCCTATTCACAACCACTTGACAGTCCCACCCCACCTCCCAGCCCAGATCTGTTGGGTTGTGAATTCCAAACTGCGAAGTCATGAACACAGAACAGAGCATCCGTATTGGCATGGAGAAAGCCTTAACGATGAACAACTTTAAACCAAAATGGTTGCAGATTGAAGAACCGCCTGGTCATGCAAAGCTTTGAATCCTTATACAGCACCATCCACTACAGAGGTACATGGTTCATCACCAGAGTGAATTCACGTCCTAGGAGGTAGTAACTGCAAATGGTTAATAACCTTTTTAATCGCCAAGGCTTTCCTTTCCACCACAGCATACCATGTCGCCTGATTCAGTAGTTTCCGGCTCAGGAACATAATGGGGTGTTCAACACTGTTGACGCTTTGGCTCAGCACAGCACCAACACCTGTGTCTGAAGCGTTGTTCTATGAAATAAAAGCTAATTTGATATAATATATATATTCTTTCAAGTCTGAATCTCAATCTGATTATTTGGGGGTTACCTAAACTTTGGTCAGCGAGTGAC
Source organism: Polypterus bichir lapradei (assembly GCA_026402145.1). Lineage (NCBI taxonomy): Eukaryota > Metazoa > Chordata > Cladistia > Polypteriformes > Polypteridae > Polypterus > Polypterus bichir. Next base: position 5,363,144 of record JANRMT010062842.1, on the reverse strand, counting down.
GGCAAACATTTGCCATGTCATCTCAGTTGCAAGAAGCAGATCATAGATATGTGATGCATTATCTGTCAAATAATACAAAGAGTACACAACTCGTGTTTTGCTCTTATTGAGGCTCTTCAGGTGTACCCTTATGGGGTTCGAACCTCGGACATCAGCGCCTGAGGCGAAGCCTCTGACTCTGTGCCACTGCAGCTGGTTTGCTTACTTGGCAGGGTGAAGATTGGAGAGTTACGTTCTTTTAAGTCTGAATCTCAATCTGCTTATGCGGTGGTTACCTACCAGGATATATATATATATATATTTATATATAATATATATATATATATATATATATATTCTGGTTCGTCCTGCTTCCTCTTCACACCCGTTCCTGCCCACACGCAGCCCACCCAGCATTCTTGATTCCTATTCCTCCTCTTCCAATACCTTCCCCACGCTGCCTGCGGCCTCCCATACACCCCCACGCCGCTTTTCTCGAGTCCTATTCTTCCTTCTAGCCTGCGAGTATATAGCGGCAGCGTCTTTATGAAGTTGTAGATTAGCCCGCGAGTATTTAGCGGTAGCGTCTCTATAAACTTGTGGATTTGTCTGCGAGTATTTAGCGACAGTGTGTCTATTAACTTGTAGATTTTTCTGCGAGTATTTGGTGGCAGCGTCACGAAGTTGTTTCCGTCTAGCTGCATCAGAAAATGTACCACGACGTCTGACAAGCCTCCTTTTTACTGTTTTCTCACAGCTTCGATTGCTGCTGACGGACGGCCTTATATGGGCAGGCAGTCAATTACGTGGGAGGCATGGGGATGGGGGACACAATATAGGCAGGCAGCCAACTACGTGGGAGGCATGGTGATGGGGGACGCAACTCCGCCTCACACGGCGACCGAGCTGCAGGCTATGGACGTATATATGTACGTAAGTAGGATTCAATTATGACCATTACACGTAGAATTTCAAAATGAAACCTGCTTAACTTTTGTAAGCTGTAAGGAATGAGCCTGCCAAATTTCAGCCTTCTGCCTACACGGGAAGTTGGAGAATTAGTGATTAGTGAGCCAGTCAGTCAGGGCTTTGCCTTTTATTAGTATAGATTAGAAAATCCCGTTTTATAATCTTAGCACTCAAGGTCACCTTACAATAAAATTAAACAACATTAGTAAAATTAAAACAAGAGAATGATACATCAAAAAGCAATCATTAGCAAACAAACAGAGATGACTGGCAGTAACAGTGCAAAATTCACAATTGGTATGCCAGTTTGAAAAGATAAGTTTTGAGGGCAGTTTTAAAATATGTTATTGAATCGAGCTGACGTATATGAGAGGAAAGAGAATTCCTGAGTTGAGGAGCACTATGAGAGACGCTTGAGCTCCCATAGAACAGATTCTGATGTGTGGTACAGAAAGTAGAGCTGCAGATGAGGATCTGAGTGAGCAAAAGGGAGTGTCAGTCTGGAAGAGATCAGTGAGGTTGTGGAGAGCTTTAAATGTTAAGAGCAGTATTTTGCATTGTATTCGGTAGTTAACATGGAGCCAGTGAAGTTGAGAAAGAATAGGTGTAATATGTTCAGTGGATTCAGAACATCAGGTTATTATCCTGACAGCAGAACTTTGAAGAAGTTGTAAGCGATGGATTAAGTTTTTGTGGGATGCCAGATAGAATAGCATTACAGTAATATGTGAGGTGACTAGGGCATTAACTATACTTCAGTACTGTGCTGTGTAAGAACAGGACGTCTAGAAATGTTTCGGAGATGGAAGAAGGCAGTCTGAGAAATGTTACTTATATGAGAGGAATTATTTAATAATAATAATTATTATTATTATTTAATAATTGCCATTATTAGTGTATAAATGGATATAAATAATTGCATGTAAACGATTCGCCAAAATCTGTTGTATGTAAACGATACTGTTTTAAACATTATTGTTTTTTCATTAGAAAACCCAGTTTCCACGTCTACCTGTATTAGTTTAAATGGCACTTTTGCCACTCGCAATAGGGTGGACGCGCTGAAGCATTATGTCGACTGGGCAACACAGTGAATGCGGCGTCTATCTATATATGTCTATGGATATCTAGCATGACTGCGTGACCTTTCACTTCGGTCATGTCTGTGCCTAGGAGTCTTTTCTGTTGCCTGCTACAGGAAGGTACTCTCTCAACCATTGCCATTGGTTTCGCTCCTTGCTATTTTTGTTATACTGCGACGGTTGTTTCCTAAGCCTTTGTTATAAAATGAACAACAGTATCTTCTCTGTTGACAGGTTTTTGTACAACTTCATCTGTATTCCGGGATCCAGCAACTGCCTGTTCCTATCAGTGGGTTATTTCTTGACACAAACGAAGTTGACGAAAGTAATGGACTCTCACTACAACATAGGGCAGTAGATTTCGTTGCTTCACAATGGGACATATTTGGAGACATTCTTCCTATTATTCTTTCCAACGCAAGTCGAGCTATCACAAGAAGTCATGAGTACTATCAATACATGGCAACATCTGGAGTTTATGGTGGTGAAGCTGAAATTCAAACTCTTTCCAAGATTAGATCTTTCGACTCATTATCTGTCGTCTCCAGCAAAACACCTATTAACAACTGCTTCTTTCAAGAAGTATTTCTTTCTTCTTGATTTCTGAATTCCTTTCTCACCGTTTTCCGTTCCTATTCTTCACCGCCGTATGCTACGGCAGGCGTCGGCTAGTATATGTATATATAGTGGACAAGGTGAACGAATGCAAGAAGTGTTAGGGTGCTAGCTGGGTCACCTTTTTAACTGCAAAGTAAATATTTAAACAAAACAGGCACACAAGGGCACAAAACTAAAATAACAAAAACAACCTTCTCGGTTTGTTTATAGGTGGAGGCTCTTAAAAGCCTGTAAGTCAGGGCCCAAATGAGACGGCAAAATTTGGTGGCATCAAATTCTAATAGCCTTCTGACCAGAAGGGGTGAAGTTAATTGCCCTCAAGGGATGTCTTATCGCTGCTGTAGAAGAGAAAAAAGATGACACCATCCCCCTTTGCCTCAACAGGGAATCGCATACCTTCGATGAGCCTATACTATATATACTGTATACTAAAATATAGCAATCCAGCTCCTCTGCATCAAAGCATTTTAAGTGTTATCAAATAAAAAATAAAATTACTCTCAACTCTATGTTTATCCACAAACCTTTTTATGCATCTCTTCACGTTCACTTTAAAGAAATGAAAATTACTTATAATAATCCTGCTGATTGTATACCTTTTAAGGTGATCTTATCTTTTATTGGATATTAACACTGTGTCAAGCATAATTTTATTATTAATTTACAGACCTTCTAGGTCATAATTCTTATACAGAATTAAATTTGTCAGATTTTTTCCAACATAGCTATAAATTATAATGCAAAAGTTTTCATGGGTAATTTTAATATGCATATAGACTTGAAAAAACAAATGGAACACAAGTATTTGTGTCCTTGCTAAACTGACAAGGTTTTCTAAAATAACAAAGGTCCGTTGCACACATCATAATCTCTGGTTAGATGTAATTATTACTTCTAATGCTGTTATTCAAAACATAATTAGCTCATCACTTAATGGAACAAATTTAGATCATTATTTAACTTCATTTGAAGTGTGTATGGCTTGAACATTAAAAGTGTAGCTTAAAACCACATCATTTGGGTATCTATATTGCAACAGTATATTAAAATTCATTAATATTCTGAGAAAGTCAAACCTTCTCTTTGAAAGTAATGTAGATCATCTCATAAATAACTACAGCTCATCTCAGCAAAAGGCTATAAACGAAATGACTCCTCTCATTACAGTAGTAGATTCCCCCATCTCATAACAGGGAAAAGAGCAGTTCAGTAGGGATTAATACACAACACACACTCAAATAAGAATTATAGACATTTGTGCAGAAATAAAAAATAAGGAAATTACAAGTTGTCTAATTGGCATGGAGTAAAGACATTAAAATGTGACAGGAAGTCTGTTATATAGCCTGCTTTGAGTATTATTTCAAGGTTACATATTTTTACCACCAGAGGGCGTAGCAGCACCCCAAATCCCAGACACAACTATGCAAGCACAGTGCCGGGTTCAAGTACAAGATGTTTTTCTTTACACCAATACCTTAACAAGCTTCCAAGTCATCATCTCAAAGAGCACAGTACAATAACAGGTTGTCCTCTACTTCCACACCTCCCAGATAGTCGCATCCACCTTCTCCCAACTACTGAAGCAGGATAATTGGATTCTTTTATTCCGGACGTAGTTCTGGTGCCACAGCCTTGCATGTCATGTCTGGATCATGTAGAAGCCCTTCAAAGAAAGTATGATGTTCTTCTGCAGCTCGCCCTGGTGGCACCTAAGAACCCCAACAGAGATGCCGTACTGGACTCAATTCCCAGCCTACCTTGCAGGTATCCATATGGGATTTCCACCAGTGAGATGCTGCCACCGTGTGCATAAGGGAGGAACCTATCCCCTGGAAGCAGGCACCTATTGTCATTCTCAGCAAGCCTTTATTTGCTGGAAAGGTACAAGCACCAATCCTGATCAGGGCCGTCTTAACGCATGGACACGCTGGGCAGTTGGGGGCCCCTTGCTAATCTATGTATGTTGTGACTTGCTGTCAATAATTTAATAATATACTATACCAAACTATAAATATTTGTTATTGTGTTACAAATGGACATTGACATTCACCTCTGATTTAGTATCATGGTCACCTCTGCAACCTCACACACTACATAACATAAAAGCATATATGTTAAAGTCATTTCAACTCAATTCTCTGCAAGGAAATTACGCACATGTTTGTGTTAAACACTTGATTAATAATGAATAACTCATAGTAATTTCATACTGTACCATATTGGTCTGTATGGTTTACCAATTGTGTATCATTTATACAGTATGTTGAAATTTTTGTATTTTTCAAGGCTCATGTTATATTGTTCAAACGTTTGTTTTGATTAATCTTTGCTGTACAGCATGTTTTTTATTGTTTAAACACTGATTTTATTGGAAGTACCGATACAATAAATATATGTTTAGTTTTATCGACCATTTACTTTGTTATTCCTGTGAGTGGTTGTGTAGGTAGGGGTCCCAGTGCACTGCTTTTCCTGGGGGCCTATAATGCTGTTAAGACGGCCCTGATCCTAGTCAGGATGCCAGTCCATCTTTGTCTTTCCATTATGGCCTCCTTTCTTGGCAAGGAATAAATTTCCATCCTGGTTGGAACATGGATGTTGCATCATCTAGCATGGCACACAATACATAAATAGAAATAGTTTCTAATTTAATAAATATGAAATCATTACTGCTATGTAAACTTTCTTCTATTATAAACACAACCTTATGGATTTTCATGACTACTTTATTCAGTTTTGAATAGCAAAAGAGTACAGTAATACATTATATAATTTATATACTGTAATACGCTAATACTGTTTTCTCCCTCCCATTTCTCACACTAAATGATATATTACAAAGCAACAAGTTAAACAAAAATATCAGGGCTCTAAGAGGAAGAGTTATGACCAAAAAGAACTATTATATTTTGTGGAATTGGTCAATACTTTCTGGGTTAACTTTATTTTTGCTAATGTCAGATCAGTATACCATTTCCAGAAAAACAGTAAGCAAGCTAAAAATGCCACAAAGACAATTGCATTAGAATATTCATGTGGAAAAATTCTGAAGAGATCAACACAAGGAGAAGGTTGGACTGAAATTGAAAAGTCCTCAAAAGCATAAAAGTAAAGTGGGTTTTGTTCCCACGTTGTGCCACATCTGCTGAGAAAGCATTAGAAGGGGTTATGGTTATACAGTAATACCAAACTGGCTCATGTACAGCAGGACTAACTGTCTGTCCTCCATTTCAGTCCAATTTAACTGTAGTTTTTTTTAGTTGTATGTACTAATTTAACATTTAATGGCAGTACTTCCATAAGTTAGAGTAATGCAAACAGTAAAGATTTTAAAGAAATGTGTAAGAAGATTATCTCCAAGAATGCAAAAGTCATTAGTTACAGATTTTAATACTCACAAAGAGAACAGGTCACCAAGGATAGTACATCTCTTCTCTGAAGAATAAATATTTATACCTCTTTGTCAGTGGTATGGAGTGATTCCCTACCTGTTGTAGTCATTCATACCAGTAATGCAATACTCCTTCTTGTGGCTGGGAATTTAAGTCCTATCAGTAAACTTTCTCACAGGTTCACTGCAATAACAGGCTTGTCCTTTTATACACAAAACATTCTTAAATAAATTTGGCCACTCAATTGGCCAAGTGTGTACTTTTCACTGCCCTAACCTAATACTTTTCTGCACTGCTGATTGGCTAAAGAAAACAGCACTAAGTCCAATCAGCAGGCATGGAAATGATCCCCTTGTGGCTGTTAGAAGATGCCCCACAGCACGGAGAGACAACCTAATACTGTACTGATTATGACTGTCAGTAATTTAAAAAAATGTTTTTTTATTTTTCAAAAAAACTAATTTCTGACAAACATCATTAATCAATAAAACAATTTAACAACCAGAATATATTTATTTTATATAAAAAAAGTCACTTTCAATTAAGTTAATGATTCCTGTTTTCTGCCAGTAAAAATGGAGATTGGTGCCCTAGTGCCCACAGTGCACGAATAGGCAATGCTTTTTATGCCAAAGATAAGTGCTATATCAAAGAAAAAGTACATTTGGAGAAATAGGACATTCATTTATCTTCAATGAAAAACAGAATAAACTACAGAACCTTTGCTGAGATTTCTGTTAAAAGCACACTTCCAAGCATGAGGAGCCATTCTTTATGCAGATCTTAACATATCTATATTTATACTCAAATACAAAACAAAATGTATTTAATGAAATATGTCCACTCTTTACAGAAGCAACTTGTCAGCTCAGATAAGAACTTAATTGTTACAGTGAGAAAGAATGCTAAAGACATTGTGGGAAAAATTAAAATAAAATAAGAAGCAAAAAGTGAGTTTTGTGTGCTGAAGGCTGTGACCACAATTCATGACTCCTTTAATATTCTGCATGCTTAGTCTATTCAGAGCAGTGGATTAACAAATATTCTGAAGTCCTTGCAAAACCATAATTGTATATTCAGATTTATGTCTGGCTATGTAATGAGAGCAAAAACAAGGAAAGTAGCTGAGCAGTTATGTTAATTAAAGAATTACATTCAATAAGAAATGAGTTGTAAAAAGCAATAACCAATGTGGCCTCAGTGGTGTTAAGAACCTATGATGTAGCGTGATACTTGTTCCACACCAAAAAGAATGAATTCAAAGCATATACAAATGACTTTATGCAGTCAATCAAAGCAAACTATTAGCCTAGTGCTTAGGTTAATTCTGAGAATTGAGCAAATTAGGAAACACAGCATCAAGAGAGTGCATGTAGACAGTGTCCTGACATTGGTTTGAGTGTGATTGTGGTAAATGTGATTGTGATTAATTTACATCTCATGAAAGACAATATACAATTATTTGAGTCCACTTAGTCTTGCCATATTTACACTTGCCTCTGCAAATGAAGGTCAGGGATTAAGTAGTCTAGGCAGGGATTATGCGAATTCTGTCAACCTTCTTATAAAGTTAGTGCTGTTGTCCTTTGGGGTTTACATCTGAAGCGCGCAGTCAGATCAGTAACCTTGAATCCTATACTTTGCTATAATTTCTGACATCTCAATTAGGTTTGATTTTTCTTCGAGTGCTGCTAGAATAGTTTCCTGATTTTCTTAGACATGTTTAGCTGATGAATAATAAACAAGATTAGTTTTGACAGTGTGTGATAGAAAAAGTTTGAAATGAACCCTATCAATTGCATTCCTCAATATAACATTCTCAAAAACTGCCTAATACGATTCAGGGTTTTGGTAGATTGGAGCTTATTCAAGCAGCACAGGGAGTGGTGGCTGTGAGGCTAAGGATCTGCGCTGCATTCCCAAAGATTGCCGGTTCGAATTCCCATTCAAAAGAAATCCTACTCTGCTGGGCCCTTAAGCATGGTCCTTAACCTTCAATTGCTCCAGGGGCACTGTACAATGGCTGACCCTGCGCTCTGACTTCATATGTGAAAACTAACAAATTCCTAATATGAGAAATTGTATAAGGTGAAATAAAGAACAAAAAAAAAAACCTGCTTTAGAAATTCCAAGACATTGTCCAGTCGTATGTGTATCATCTCATGCATAAGTCTGAATTTTCAGTTAACCTAGCTTACATGTTTTTGAGAGGAAAACCAGAGTACTAGTCAAAAATAAAAGCAGAAATGGGAAGAACATGCAAACTCTGCACAGTGTTCTTTTAAAAAGCCCCACAGACAGAATTTGAACATGACTCATTTGTATTGTGGAACTCCAAGGTTATAACTGAACACAAACTTCTGCAGACACAAGAAAATGGAGTTAGCCAGTGCAAGTTTTTTTCAGTTTGTTTACAAGTAGGCAGTAAATGAAAGAATGATGTTTCCCAATAGCAAATACATCACAGGAGGTGTGCACATTTAACAAAAATAGGTAAAGAAAGAAGTAATCAGAAGCAGAAAAAAATACTTTGACTTATGGTCCTGTAAATTATCAGTTTATTGTATATAATAATAAAATTTAAAATGTGGCAGATCTCTTCCTTGCATCACTCATTGTTTTTATGTATTTACACATGTTGTGGATAAGATCAGCAATCTGAGTCTCAGAGATTGTCTTCAGTGTGGTTACAAAAACCTGCTTCTAAAATCTAAATGGATCTGTCAATCATAGACCAGAAATGTTCAATTTGCCTCCTGTCTGCAGAAGAAAAGTTTAAAGACCCTTATTGAAGAACATAAAAAAGTAGAAAAAGATCAATCATGTTTGAAAAGATCATGATGTTCTCCAAAGGAAAAGGGTGCTTCTAATTATAATATACCACACTTTATTTACTAGTGCCAAGTATAGACAAGCAATTGAAAAGTGGAACTTAACTGACCTTCAAAACCTTTTTACTATTCTTGTAAATCTTACATAATAGTACAAACAATACTCAACACTAACAAACTAACATTTATAACTCCAAACCAAAGAATATTTTCTCATTGAAGGGCACAATGCCTAAACCACTTACTTTGAAATTTCATTTTCAGTTCATTCTTATCAAGTGTATTTCCATATTTCCTTTTAGTGTGTCACACAATAATTACAAAGAAGTGTGACATAAACATAAAACATAATGTTCAAACATAAGAAAAGAAACATCACGTAATTTGTAGAAATAAATGCAATAAATAATAATATATGTATTGTGATCGGGTACAGGAATGACAGCTCCACAAAAAGGAAACTTTGGTGTGCCAACCGGGTCATCCTGTTTAATGTCCAAAACTATACATGACATACATATTCCACAAAATCAGGGCTGAAAATCAATTTAAAGCTGTTGGCTAGTTAGTCCGAACCCTAATTCCTGTAGCAGAGCTCCACCCAACAGTTAGCTCTTGCCAAAAATGATGCCTCTTTCTTCTTCTTCTTCAGTTTTACAGTGGTTGGCAAGCAGCTATCAGGTGCATTATCACCACTTACTGAACTGGAGTGTGAGTCAGGATATTTATTTTAACATACACAATTCCCCACTCTCCATAATTAAATAAGTATAATATTCTATAAACTGTCTTAGATACTTAAAGTGATAATCCTGAGAACCTCTCTGAATAATATCACCAATATGAAATTGTAATTTGTTCCGTTCCAACTGTTCCATTCTCTCTCGTGAATATATCTCGGACACTCTGCCAGTACGTGTTTGATTGTTTCTTGTTGAGAATAATACACATACCTCCCATCAATATGTGCCTTTGTTAAATACAAACTGTTATTCAACCTTGTGTGCCCAAATCTTAATCTTGATAATATCATCTCCTCACTTCTTGGCAGTTCTTGACCATCCCACTTCTTCCAGAGTGTTATACAAATGTCTCCCTGTTTTCTCTTCATCCCACTGCCTCTTCCATATTCTTCTAATTTCTGTTTTTATTATGCTTGTATTTATCCTTTACCATAGATCCTTCAATCCTTCCTGTTGCATCTTTTGCCAAAATATCTGCTTGCTCAATCCCACTCACACCAACATGTGCAGGAATTCACAAAAAACTTACGGGAAGTCCCATCATTTTAAACCTAAATAGGGCTTACTTTATTTCAAACAATACAGTACATCTGGGCTAGCTTCTAAATGAAAATCTTTCAAACTCAAAAGTGCTGAACTGGAATTAGATATGATTACAGCTTTCAGTGGTCTTACCTCCTCCACCCACTATAAAGCTAACACCACAGCTGCTATTTCACCTGTATATACTGAGAAATGATCATTTATCCTTGCCTGCTTTATTGTAACAGGCACCACCAATCCTATCCCTAATCTATCAGTACTTAATTGTGAGGTATCTGCATACAAGTGCAAGTATCTATAATAGTTATTGTAAATATAAGATTCTACTGTACCCATGACTAAAAGCTTTCCTTTCTTTTTCTGTTTTCTTTTCAGTAAACAAATTAATTTCTGGTGTTTCACACAAACATGGAAGCACCCCAGAATAAGGCACCACAGCACTCATTTATTTGGTGTTTAAGTTCAGTTTCTCATAAATTTTCCTCAGTAATTTATGCAAAGCTTCTAACTTTCTGTTTCTCTTTTTCCCAGCTTGGTTCCAGCAGCCATTTAGTTGGATGATTTTCACCATATTCTTGTATGTTCACCCAGTATGTTAATGTAAGCTGCATTCTTAGTTTCAGATATTACTTCCTTCTTGGAAGCTCAGAATTTTATGGAGAGTAAACTGGAAGGGGCAGAGTCAGTTGTCTGCACTGGGAGATTTTTTGGAACAGTGGAGAGAGAAAGAGATGACAGTGTTAGTGATGTTACCCCTTTTTGTCCCAAAGGGTTGCTACATACCTCCACAGAGCTTGTAAGCAGATCCTCTGATACCCACTCACAGAATATAGGCATATTTTGATTGTTATCGTTAAAACGTGTTTTTTTTCTCTGTACACCATTCACTTTGTGTAATTGCTTTATTGATACTTCATTGTAAAACCACACTTTTCTTCTACCTTATTTTCCTAAAGAGTATGTTATTTTACCAATGTATAATTTTGGAAACAATATATATAAGCAGGACTGGCATTACCAGCAGTAGTCTATTTTGGTGGTGATGCCTGGATTTAAAAGTGTTTTAAATTAGATATATTACATTAAAAATTAAAAGAAAAAATTATAAGCTTAAATTTTGACATAAAGTATTGTAAGGTTTCTAAACTCTTTTGGGGCTCCCCTCAATGGGACGACATGTTGAAGAGCACCCCAAAGTGCGATCGCCGTGTCTATGGAGGATAGCCTGTCATTTGCCGGTGCTACAGCGGGCTCCCATCGCTGTGGCAGTTTGCCGTGAAACCAAATCCGAAAAGATCGTGGTCACGCTATAAGTGCTCGCCATTGCGGGGTGATTCAAGAAACATTGTAAATGCAGGGAACAGTATTATTTGGCTACTAACCTGGCCATGACCCTGCCTGATTTCTGTGTCTGTGTATAGGAGAATGGTAGATCCCGGTACAATAAATAACCATGCTGTTCCTGTTTCAAGTGGAATAAATTTGGTTTTGCTAAAGCACTGAGACACAGCCTCGTATTTTGGGGTGCAAGACAGGGACTCACATGTTACAATATATTAAAATCAAACTTAGATTTTTTAAAATAAAAATATAAATGCACAATCATAAAAAAATACAATTTTGCAATAAATCAATATTAAAATGTTATAAAAGTAAAAAATGTAAATAAAAACATTATAAACTCAATCCCATAGGATGAGAGAGGAAAACTAAAAAAAAATAATAATAATAATAAACTCAATCAGGAGAGTCTGTGTAAGTGTTGATAGACACATCTTTTAACAGAATGAAGATTATAATAAACTGAAAAAGAACTGAAAAGTTCCATATTTTAGAGGCTGATAAGAAAAGTGAAGGATTTTGGTTGTTAAATATGGGATGTTAATCATCTCCACACAATAAATGTGCAAAGATGATGCCTACTATGTGTCACCCTGATGAGTTGGTGGGGCAGCAACCAACCAAAGAGATCTTGGGCCTCAAGTATAATACTGTGCAAAGAATTCACAGTGCGGTATATGAACAAAAATAGAAATGTGCGTAAGCACAAAAAATTCAGATGCATAAAACTGTGCATAAGCAAAGTTCCACACTTTCCATTTATAAATCCCAATCAAGGAGAATTTTAATGCACATGCACGTGCCAACTACACCACCCTGACTCCTCTCAGAATTTTGCATGTTTGAATATGCAAATCAATATAAAGAACCCCTTCCATTCAAGTTTTGATAAAAGACAATGGCAAAAGCGCTTATAAAAAAGAAGAATTTCAGCAAATGCTCAGTAAAGTGGACTCAAAGAAAAACATACTATTTTGTGGCTTAGGTAGTGGTATAAGACATAAAAGGAAATTAATGGGGTGTCACAGTCTGGCAGAGTCACTTAAAACTTCAAGTTCAGAAAGTCACACAGTTCCTGAAAAAAAAGAAGTGGTAAGATGTCAAAGTTGACGTGAAAAGTTGAGTGTCGTACAGAATCATGTTAGGGCCATAGAGAAGTAAAAAATGGGACATAGTGAAAAAAAATGTCTATGTCAAGATTAAAGTCGAAATGTTGACTTTAATCCTGAAATTTCCACTTTCGTAAACCTCATCTTAAAATCAATGTTTAATTTACTATAGTTTCTCAAACCCCATCATATCATATTGTAAGTAGCACGTTAAATGCATCATATACTAAGTGTTCTCCGACCCAGTCGTTAATCACATGATATTGGGCACGGTGACACAGTGGTAGCGATGAGCTGGTGCCCCATCCGGGGATTGTTAATTCTGCCTCCTGCAATATGCTTGATGGGACATACATGACCATGGATGGATGGATGGAATAATTTATTGCTGCAGTGCTATATCTGTCAAACATACCAGCCCCCAATTCCTGTCCTCCCATTTACTTTCTCCACGTAACCAATCACCTCACAATAAGCATCTGTAATAAATGTAAAACCATCTGTAAGCCTACAATGCTGATTCTTCAAAACGTTTAGGGCACATTGAAAAATTTTCTTTATACATGTTTAATTATTCCATCCATCCAAGGTTGCACCAATCCCAGTAAGCATCAAGGGCGAGGCAGGAACAATCCCTGGACAGGGTGCCAGCGAATTGCCGGGTGAATACGAGCACACATATAGACTAGTAGCATCAATTTAGTATCATGAAATGCCCTAACCTGTATTACTGGAAGTAATGAAATTCATAGCCAGTAATTTATTATAAATTTACAGGCATGTTTTTACAGCGTATTGAAGCACCATATTAGTATGTTTATAATGTAATTTATATTGTTTCTTTTAGACAGCATGATAAATTAAACAATCTTAATTTAATAAATGTGCAATACAAACAGTCCAAACTCTGCAAGGCAGCTCACAGACTAAAGTCATCAAGGACAGCATGGCATATCACAGTAAAATTAAATATGGAATGTTGCTTTCTCCACCAGTAACTAATTCCATGTTTAGATTCTGAAAACGTCTAATGAAAGTAGAACAAAATGTCAGTCATAAGTCAGACAGACACATAAATAAGAAAGAATGCACTCAATTATTATTATTATTTTTTTTTTTTTGCAGAATTGTATCTCAAATCATTAGATCAGTCACAGAGGATAAAGCAGCACAATTACTTTACCCTCAGCACAAGAAAACATCAACCAATTTTTGTAAATGCCCAATTTAATTAAATTTGCTGGAGGCTCAAAGCAGCATAGATGGTTATTGGCTTCCACTATTAGTAAAGAAATTTTATATCTGACAGATGAAGTGCAAAAAGCCATGACTTGCTCCAAATTATATTTGCTTTTGTTAGAAATGATAATTCAGTGTGAGGGTAATTATAGTAAGCTGAATCAAAAAGATATTCAGTAAGTCATTATTGTAACACGTTTTGTTTTATTTATTTATTTTATTTTCATTTTTGAACAAGTCAGTGCCAATTTTACCATGGCTAAGTTGTCACTGTTAATTGAAATGAATGGAATTGTGCTGTACATTAAAGTTTAAGAATACATTTATGATGATTATTTAACTCAAATGTTGACTGACCCAAAAAAAGAATCTAGAAAAGATTTGGAATATCACAATATTCTTTAAATAATATTTTGTATAAAGTAGTGATGGCAAAGAAATGTTCCAGTTGTTTCTAATAGTCAAAAATATCAAATTAGTATGAATATTAGTGTCTATCACATGCCTATATCCATCCCTACAACTTTCAAACCATCTTTTGCATTTTGAGTTTACAGCAAGGAGGAGAATTTCTGAGCTGTATTACATACACAGGCACTCATGACAAAAGGATGTTTCTCTATCTGTGAGTGCACTCATCCACTCACTCGTATCAGGCCATTTTAATGTAGCCTATTAGTTTGATCCTATAAATATACACTACAGTACTTTAAAAATAATAAGAAATATTAATAAGAAAACTGTTTTCTGTTGTTGGGTTGTAATTGTTTTTCAGTTCATCTTTGATCTCAAAAAAAATATTTTAACACTGTTATGGAGGTTTTGGAGACCATTTTGTAATTTGAAATAAGTATGTTGCTCAGGTGCCATACTGTTTTTAAAGAGTCTGGAAATAAGCTTTTTATTTGCCAAGAGAATAGATGCTGATTTTCCAATTTAGATTCCACTCAGCTTCCATCATTACAAAAAGCAGTAAAAATGCATATATTTACTCCCTTTAAATCAGGGATGTACAACTCCAGTCCTGGTGGGTCACAGTGGCTGCAGGCTTTCCTTCTAACCATCCTCTTAATTAGTGAGCCGTTTTTGCTGCTGATTAACTTGTTTTGCCTTAGTTTTAACTGATGTGACTCGGGCACCTTAGTTGTTTCTTTTTACTTGATGAACAGCCAAACAATAATGAGACACAAAATAAGCCGCCACATGACCAGATAACCTGAAAATAAAGAAAGATGAAGGTCTCAGTCATGTTGGTCTGCTCAGGTCACCAAAACAACTTGACGGTGGTCTTAGAAAAAACAGAAAATCAACAGTCTGCTGTGGCAGAATGAGAGCAGCGACAAGTCATGATATTCAATAATGGCTTTAATTAATAGCAAGTATTGGCTCTCATTAAGAAACTGGTTGGAGTGAGCTGGTCATCTTTTGGCGTGTTTCACATCTCATTTCTGTTTGGCTGCCATTTAATGAAGAAATGAATCAATTCAGAGGACTGAATCCTTAAAAACAAGCTATTAAAATGAAGGGAAATGGAGTTAATTAGCAGTGAAAACTACTCACTGATTAGGTAAAGGTTTAGAATGAAAACCTGCAGCCACTGCGGCCCACCAGGAAAGGAGTTGGACACCCCTGCCTTAAATAATTAATTTAAGTAGACATTAGCCATATTAACCTGAAAAAGTGTTCACTGAGATTCTGCATAAACAACAGATATTAGTTGTGACTAGCGATAAGAACACATTGGTATATTGCTTATGTTCTACCTCTAAACCCTGCCAGTCACACATATGTTCTTATCTTGGTTGGTAAGATCATAATGGGGTATTCTTCATCCCCAAACAAAGACTCTTGACTAGATGATCCCTAGCTTGCAACCATGAAAACAACTATGCTAATGCAGGTGGTTCTTCACTTATGGTATCACAATACCATCCTTCCCAATTGTTTCCTGTCAAGGGCTATCTATTTTGTGTCACAGATTGTTGGGGTCTTTACCCAGCCGGGATGCCTGGAAGGACCGGAAGATGGCATTAATAGCTTCCAGGCCACGAGGGGGCAACCGCCCTGGACTAGGAGAAGACCACGGGAGAGGAACAAGGACATTCCAACCCATTGGGACCCGTGGCCACCACCAGGGGGTGCCTTAAACCTCAGGGAACCCGGGGAACAATTACTTCCGCCACTCCCGACAAGATGGCGGAGGAACCTGCCAGGGACACCCGGAGTGCTTCCGGTGCAAAGGGCAGCACTTCTGCCACACCAGGAAGTGCTGCCAGAAGGACGTCATCAGCCACCTGGAGCACATCCGGGCAGGAATAAAAGGGGCCGCCTTTCTGCAGTCAGAGAGCTTAAGTCGGGAGTGGAAGCAGGACAAAGCTCCCAGGAGGAGAGGAAAGGAGGCCAAGGACTGAGAGAAAGTAGCCTTTATAGTGCTTATTATTGCTGTGTGCATTGTGTGTGGTGTTCGGGACTGTAAACCTGAGTTTATTGATGATAAATGAACGTGTGCATTTTATAAAGATGTGGTTTCCGACTGGTGGTGTCCGGGCAAATCTCACATTTGCTGCTACTGTACTGAAGAATAATTTTCTGCAACCTATTTGATCCAGGCCTTCTTTTAACTCGTGTATGTATAATTTTCCATGTAATTGTTCTTGGATTTCCGAACAGTTGGTATGAAAGTTGATTGTTACCCATGTAGCCTACATACCCAAACTAACTCATTTGACATATTTGAATTACACTGATAATAGCTGACTGTTTACAGCAGTGTTCCTGGACTGCACACTGCATCCCTCATGACCTTTAAACTGACTTAAGTGGGTTTACTATCAAAATAAGAGATTGTTGGATATATATATATTTTTAACTTTATTGCTTTGCGCCTGTCCACACCTTAACATATTGTCTATGGGGGAGAAGCGAAAGCTTTAGATTTGTCAGAAATTACGATCTTCGGTTTTTGACACACCATGGTCCCCTCATACCAAAAACATTGATATGTCAATGATGGGTATGTTTCTGTCTGTGTCTGTGTGTCACAATTTCTTGAGAATGGTCTAGAGCTAAAACGGCTGGATGGAAAACACCAAACTGAAAACTTAAGCCTGATATGAGATAATGATATGCTGATTAGTTTTTCAGCCAAATCGTGCAAGAGAAAGAGGCACTATAGAGGAACCCTCAAATACCGTAATTCTGTAATTAATTATGGATTCTTCTCATCAATTGCTATTGGGATGACTTATTTTCTGATCAGAAAGATCAACATCACAGTGGTAAATAATTGCTGAATGTCATAGAATAGTTTTGGTAACTTGGATCCTAGGGCGGTAAGCCTACTAATGCTCATGTCCGAATTTTTTACAATTATAGAACATATCTTCTTATACAGAAACAATTAAACATTTTTCCACAAAGGTTTTACCATTTGAAATCCAAATTTTCATCTTCAGTGCAATATAACATATCATTAATTCCCTATATTATTTTTAAATTCTTCAGGCTTATTTGTCATTTTGCAATAAGCTAATTCCACTTACAGGCTCTTATCAATTTGAACCATAAACAACAATAAAGCATCAATGGTTAGTGGATTTCCCATTTTTTTCACCTTATTTAAATATCCCCAGTTTATCCTGGCCTAGCAGAACTTACCAAATAAACATTTATCTTTATTTTTTTTTAGTTATGTCTGTAAAAATGATAAATGATTACTGATAACACAATCTCAAGTATCCAAACAAGCAGACAAACTACACCTTCTTCTTTCAGCTGCTCCCATTAGGGGTTGCCACAGCTGATCATCTTCTTCCATATTTTTCTGTCCTCTGCATCTTGTTTTGTTACACCCATCACTTGCATGTCCCCTCTCACCACATCCATAAACCTTCTCTTAGGCCTTTCTCTTTTTCTCTTGCCTGGCAGCTCTATCCTTAGCATCCTTCTCCCAATATACCCATCATCTCTCCTCTGCACATGTTCAAACCAGCGCAATCTCGCCTCTCTGACTTTGTCTCCAAACCGTCCGTCTTGAGCTGACCCTCTAATGTACTCATTTCTAATCCTGTCCATCCTTGTCACACCCAGTGCAAATCTTAGCATCTTTAACTCTGTTACTTCCAGCTCTGCCTCCTGCTTTTTGGTCAGTGCCACTGTCTCCAACCTATATAACATAACATAGACAAACTACTACAATGGAGATAGTAATAAAAAAACAATTCTTTTAGATTACAAAAAGGACAGCTAGCAATAGTAATAGACTAATTCTTTCTTTGAGTGGATAAAACTTCAAAATAAATGCATAGTGTATTTTTTTTTAATCGGGGCGGTTAAACGATTTGACACTTGAAGGATTTTAGTTACTTCATTGTTTGGATACATGTATTATTTTATATATGTTATCTACAAAAAACAGCCAGACAGTGGGCAATAAAAAAGTTTTTATTAAAGGAAGGCCTATTCATGGCTTGATAGATTAATTAAATTACATTGAATTTTTTTTACTGTAATTTTAAAAGACAACTTACCTGTTGTGTATACAGGCTCCTGCCCCACTTGTTCTTTAAAAAAATAACTTAAAACAAATTTATTCAAGACAGTATTTTATTTACCTTGACATTCTGACCCTTTCTTACAGTTTACCCTCTCTGCTCAGGATGATTTGCATTTGTATCGTAAATCATGTTATTTGTTCAGGGTTTTGTATTATTTTGTATTTTTTTTATATTTTTATTCTCGTTTATTGTCTCTTATAATAATTCAAAGCTTTGAGTTTTCCGTATTTAGCGCTGTATACAGATACTAGCCACGATACCCATCTTTAACAGGTAACAAAATGGAAAAAAATTTTCTATCTTTCATTCTCCATTTATCTTTCCTCTTTATTTGCATGTGTGAATGTCTCTTCACCAGTGTTTCCTCTCTCGAGTGCACTCCCATAAAGCCTGATTTTACGTCATTATTTCTGAGACACCTTTTTCATCTCCTATCTGCTTTTATATAGGCCGTCTTTAAAGGTGATGCTCTTGGAGTGCCTTGTACGCCTTTACTCGTCCTTGTGCATCTCACATTCACACTTCCTCTTTTGATCACAGATCACCAAAGCCAAATTGGCCAATCAGATTGTTTTGAGAACACACAGACCTTAGTGGCATAGTAGATTATGTTGTTTCCAATATTGTTTATTCCATGTTATTCAATTTTAGTTTTGATGAAGCAACTAGAGCATGGCAAAGGTGCTATATAAATGCAATGTATTATTATTATTGTACCATAACTATTGGAAGATGGAATTGCAACACACTGTACACATAAAATGCTCATTTTACCAGTAAAATATGTGTTTTGTTCAGTTTGCATTCTGGTTGTTTATGTACTCCTTTACACTTTTTTTTCTGCAATGGCTGTTATTTGTAAAAAAGTGGTTGCTATTACATTTTATTAAAGTGTATAATATTATCATATACTGACATTTTCCTTTAGGAGATAAAATTACCTTTTGACTATATTAATGCTATGAAGGCTGCAAAGAGACATAGAATGAATGCATTCAAGGAAGATTTGGAAGGTACATTAAACGGCTCTCACCACAGGAAAATCAGACACTGCTCATTACTGTATTTGTTGCATCATTGAAATACTAAAAGAATTTCAAAAAGACAGTAGAAAGTTGCCCACAATCACTAATAGAGAAATTGACTACCATGCTACAAAACATATGGGCATGGACGCATAGGAAAGCTATCAACAGAAACATATTAAATGGGATCCTATACATTTGTTTTCCGGGTTGTGTGACTAGAAATCTTTGATGGATTATCTTTAAGTAGGGTAGATTTTGTTTTCACAGTTGCTAACTGATTATAGCACAACTTCTGTGAAAGCCCCTGATGGAAAGCAAGCTGAACTTCAAACTAAGTAACTTCATATCATGGCAAAGATTGTGGCCTGGGCTGCCAATTTATTGCCTGCGTTTGACTCATCGTGTGACATTATGCATAGTCACTTAATCTGCCTGAGACAGAATTGAAAATAAATAAATATATATTGTGATGTTACATTAGGAAAAAATATGAGTGAAATAGACAATAGAAATAATTATTATCAATTAATCAAACAGAAGTCTTTGGAATTCAGTACATAATATACTGTATGTGAGGTGTTCTTCAAGCAAAAGATAGCTGTGATAGTCAAGCTGTCTTATTGCTCAATAATAATTATCTGAGACTTGGACCCTAACGCTGCACAATAAAACTAGTCATTGAAAATGACCTAATACTTTTCTTAAATATGCTTTATGCATTATGAATAGTCATCTTCAATTAACAATAAAGTACACTAATCTTCTTTAAGCAAAGTATTAATTTCCAAAAATATGCATTACATTAGAAATGTTATATTATAACAGTCAAATGAATAGTCTGATCATAAATATAATTAACCCATATATCACAAAAACAATATAGATTTGCTGATCTTAAACCACACCAAAAATCCCAGTTCATTTTATCTTCTGAGCATTTGTAAGAAGTGAAACTATTATTAAATGTGCTAACGTACAATCCACTGATCATTGCAATACTTTCAGTATGATTACAAGCAAGTGGATTCTTTTACAGTATATGTGATATAAAAATCACTGGTTAATAAGATCTGTGCACCATTATTAGAAAATTAAATATTCACGGCACTGGAACTGAAGGGATATTTGCAGTTCTACCGAAGAACTTACAACTGCTGCCGAGGAAATAGTGCAAAACAGACAAACGCACTTAGAGGATTTACAAGGTTTTAAGAAAACAGGGAGAAGTACATAATAAACTAGGACATATTTTAGGGAGTCTTAATTAAGATGCAGTATGACATGGTAGAAAGCCAATGTATGAGAAATTAACTTGACCTGACAGTTTTTTGAGCTTACAGGTTTATCGACACTTAACTTGTAATGTTCATCCAAGATCATCACGAAATTGAAACCACATCACAACAATAGATTGATTTTCTCTTTATAAAATTAGCAAATGAATAGAGATGCAGCTTCAGTCAATGCACAATCTCTTCTCTTATTACAATCATTAAATGTGTTTGAAAATTAAAACCTAATGTAACAAAAATGCCATATTTATTTTAATTATTGGTATGGCACTTACTGTAAACTTAATTTTTACTGTATCATCACTGAGGAATTAATGAAAAAATGAACAGCTTGAAAGATACAAGGGACCAGCAGCAATCGTTTTCTTTAACTTTATTCAATAAGAGCAACAAGCCTTGAAGTGCTTGTTTATAGGGATCATTGTTAGCTTATGACCAGAAAATATTTCTACTTGACAATATTTGCATTTTCTCCTGCTAGTAACACACAAGTACAATGAAAAGGCAGGAATCGCTCAATTGCCAGTTTAACTATTCGGGGCACTTGGCCACTAGGTTTCTATCTTTTAAATACCATAAGTTAGATTGAAGAGAGAGAATATTTTGTGCTGTGCATTACATTTTATAAACAAAAGGAAAGCAATTCATGCACTCAGGTTGTTTAGTTGGCTAATAACTGATATATCTCTCGATCCTGTCGGGATATTTCCTCGTCACTTTATGTGTTTAACTACACATTTCAGTCATTTATTCTTTTTCCTATGAACCTATGCATGAAGGACTGTTTCCTGGATTCCAATTTGAAAGCACTTCCCTTTAACTTCTCTCAGTGCCCTTGAGAATGTGATTAAGTATTTAGCTGCATTCATTTTATTGGTTTATCTTTATCAATAACTTTTATAGTTTTCAGGTGGTATGATTAGTTTTAAGGTTTGTGAACTTGGCTTAAATTTGAACAGTCAGAAATATTAGGTCTAGTAATGTACCATAGTAATGTACCTGGCAACTGTCAGAGGGAACAGAAAATTAACATTTTGGTGTATATTTTTGGCCAGTGCCATAAGTGACGCTATATCACTAAATGGATAAACAGTATATCCCATCACTTTACAATGCAAAACATATACATACAGTACTTTTTGAGTGAACAGAAATATATGGTGGATAAATAAGGAACAGAAAAAGAAACTACATTTATGTTAGGTAGAATGCCCAGAGGGGACTGGGCAGTCTCATGGTCTGGAATCCCTACAGATTTTTTTTTTCTCCAGCCGTCTGGAGTTTTTTTTGTTTTTTCTGTCCCCCCTGGCCATTGGACCTTACTCTTATTCGATGTTAATTAATGATGATTTATTTTGTTTTCTTATTGTGTCTTTTATTTTTCTATTCTTTATTATGTAAAGCACTTTGAGCTACTGTTTGTATGAAAATGTGCTATATAAATAAATGTTGTTGTTGTACTAAGTCAAAAGCAGTTGCATAACACTCACAAGGCAAGTAATTCCAGTATTACCAAGGCTTATGAGAGAAGTGATTAAAAAAGAAGGTAAAAGACATTTAAAGAGAAAAATTACAGAAAATAAAGATGACTTAAAGAGATTCTTTTAATACTAGCCATGTGCGCCCAACTACGTTGCGCATGTTAAAGTTGTCTGTGAAGGGCTCCCTGTTTAAACACGGCTGCCAGTCGTGAACTGGGCCCTTTGTCGCACAGCATTATGATTTTTTATAAGGGAAACAAAATTACAAAAGAAAACCCTTGGACATTGATTCGATAGGAACGGCCTACTCGGAATCACTGTCCGAATAGTAATTATGTGGTGGTGTAGGAGCATTTCTGCTTCTGTCCGTTCACAGTCCGTCTCGTTTTCACGACGCTATCGTTTCCTCTCACAATATCTTCTCAACCTTTCTCCAATTTCGCAGGTTGCTTTGTGGCAATCCAAAGAGTAAGGCAATATACACGGAGCAATGGTTATAAAAGGGGGACACATAGGTATCCAGGCTCTTTAAAGCATAAATAGGGATCACTTCACTGACATGTGAGCAAGCCACAGTACAACTGTGAGACGCACAGCACTCGCCGGCTACAACGTAACAATAATAATTTCCGGAACATGCTGTTACATTGTCATTCATTTTACCCACTGTCTTTCTTTCATTCATATGTTACGTAAGCACGTACCTTTTATCTTCGGCAATCTCATTCTCTAACCAGGCCTCAGGAGCTAGCCAGCATAACACTGTCCACCACCCCTTTCGTTATTCCGGCACATTGTTGACATCAGTGAGTAACAACAACGTACTAAACTGGAAGGTGGTCTACGCATGCGTGGAATTCGCGGACAAACAAAGATCAAGATTTAAATGAAGATCTCTTTAGTTAATTTAAAGCACAACAATTTGTTTAGTTTGAATGTCTGTGTTTTGAGGTGTGACTGGAGTACTACAGTCTTCAGTAGTATAAGCCTGGAGGAGATTCTTAATGCAATGCCTATGTTTTAGCTGTCTCTCTACTGCCATCTAGTGCTTCTTCTTCTAATTCATTCGCGGACAAACAAAGATCAAGATCCAAATGAAGATTATATATAGAGATCTTAGTAGGGGAAAAAAAAACATTCCATTAGGAGGTGATTTGTACATGGAACAGTGAAAGTGAACTAAAACATGCAGACAGTGCAATAGCAAATGATTTTAACTTGCATTTTCTAAAGTGAAGAAGACTGACAAGCTAGCAACATTAACAGAGACTACTAAGAAGGTACTTAATATTTTGGACATTACAGGGAGAGAAGTGCTGCATAGATTAAATAGGCTGAAATATAACATCACTGGGGCAGGATAAAATCTATCATAGAGTGCTTAAAAAGGTTAGAGATGGCATGTATTAACCATTGACATCTGTTTCTCAAAAAGCACCTTCTCACAGGGGAAATATCTAAAGACTGGAAGCTAAAAATTACTACACTATTTTAAAAAAGGTGATTGGGCTGATCCAAGTATCTATACACCAGTAAATCTGACATGCAACAAAGGTAAATTAATGGAAGCAACTGCTAACAAAAAGATTGGGCAGCACATGGTAAGAACAAGAGTGTTGGTAAACAGTCACAATGGGTTCAGATGGGGGAGATTGTGTTTCACTAATAGACTGGAATTCTATAAAGAAGCAATAAAAACCGAAGAGTAGACAGGTGCTTATAATACTGTTTATCTGAATTTTCAGAAAACGTCTCATAAGGCACCGTATTTGTCAAACTACAAGAAGTGGGAATCCAAGGCACCGAATTTAGATGGGGCAAAATTTGACTCAAAAGCCAGGAGTGCCGAGTTAAGATGAGGAACTTTTTCACAATTAGGTGATATGAAAAAATAAGCAGCCCTAGCACTGATGAATTCCACTTTTAACAATACATAAACAATGTGGACAATAATATAAAAATAAGAAGATTAATTTTGCAGATAAACGAAAACTGGTTGGATAAGAAGATAATGTAGATTAAACTCAGGTTCATTGCAGGAGGACTTGGACAGAAAACAGACGGGACATATGAAATTTATTGTAAGTAAATGTAAGGTTGTATTGGACTCATCGCTATATCCAGAAAATGCATAAAAGCCATTAAGGAGGCTAATAGGATGTTAGATTATATAGCACAATGTGTACAGCATAAGTCAAGAGAAATTATGATTCAGATACAAAATACCACTGAGGCCTTATCTGGTATACTGTGTGCAGTTTTGGTCTCTGTATTACAAAAAAAGACATAGTTTTAGAACAAATCCAGAGCAGTACTACTAGGCTAATTCCAAGACTGCAAGGTTTGACCTGTGGAAGTTGAACCATGAAATTTAGTATAAATTTAATATTTAAGAGAATGTAAATCACCTCCAATTTACTTATCACTGCAATGGGCCCATGGAGAAATCCGTAACCTTTGCACTTCAAATGATCCTGCTATGGACAATAGAGTATCTGGCAGTTTGTAGTTTGTGAGACTCAAGGATTGTGACTCTGGTAGGGATATGAGCAACACTGGAATACCACAAGGAACATACCTTTCTCCTTTTCTATTCATTCTGTACGCCACACACTGTAAATATAACATCAGGTCATGTCACTTGAAGAACTTCTTCGATGATTCTGCAACTTATGGGATTTATCGATAAGTGGGATGACAGTATAGGAGTCAGTCTTGAGATGTTTGTTTCTTGGTGGAGAAAGAATTCTCTGAAATGTAACATCAGCTAAACCAAGAAACTGGTATTGACTTCGCCACACCAAAGAGGCTCTATGTCCAATCACTATTCACGGGTGAATATAGAGGTGGTCCACTAGGACTCGAGGGTGCACATCAATGACAGGTTTGATTGGTCTCATATCACAGAGTAGTTATATAAGAAAGGGCAGAGCAGGCTTAGAAGACTGGGTTCCTGGACCCCCTGGAGGATGTAACAGAGGAGAGAATGAAGACAAAGCTAAGTTATGAACAATGCTGCACACAGACAACGAACTATGCAGCAGAAGCGTGTCAAGGAACAAACTGTAAGTGCCAAGTAACAATGTGTTCAGACCATGGTATCTATCTATCTATCTATCTATCTATCTATCTATCTATCTATCTATCTATGCAAAAGTACTAGATATACTCCACACTAGAGATCACCATTTTACACAGTTATTTAACAGACACAGAGACTTTGGACTTTTTTCCACCTTCTACAAGTAGATGTTATACTTCCTTTGTTGCAGACACCAGCATTGTAGATTAGCATCATCATTTCCTTCATATTGATCTTTAAGAATACCACAGAATGGTATTCTAAGCCAGAACAATAATTTCTACCTCAGAAAAACCAAAAAGTTGGTCATAGACTTCAGTACTCAATATTTATGATCACTATATAAATCTGGCCATATTCCAGAGTGATGTCTTTGCTACAAAACATGGAACAGCAGGAGAAAAAAGGCAGAAAATTAAGCATAACTGAATGTGAACTTGAGGTATTACTGACTGAAGCAGAGTACTGCAAAAGCATTGCTTTTGTGATGTACAGTGAACCCTCGTTTATCACGGTTAATCCGTTCCAGACTCTACCGTGATAAATGAATTTTCGTGAAGTAGGATTCTTTATTTATAAATCGAATATTTTTGCAGTTAGAGTATAGAAAACCTGTTTATGACCTTCTAAATACATTTTTTAACATTATTAGAGCCCTCTAGACATGAAATAACACACTTTAGTCACCATTACACTCGTATTACCCAATATATTAGACAAAATAAGAGAAAATAAGACATATTAGACGTTACAAATATATTATTACTAGGCTCACCCGTCTTTTAAGGCGACCAACTTTTATCCTCAATTTGTGTGCGCTCCATGTGTACATCAGGCATGTAAGTGTAGGGAATGAGAACATTAAAGTGCCCATTCATAACATCTCCCGAAAACCTAAGTTTTTTTATCCCCTCGAGTGCCTGTCCAAAGTCGTACAATGTCAGCCCGAATCTGTACTGCTAAAGACGGAGTTTCATGCACTAAATAAGCTATAGATGAGAATAAGCCAGCACCATCTCTCCTGATATTTACTATGCGGTGAGGCATTTGTACTCCATCAACATTAATTATTTCCAGAGACATAATTTTGTCTATTTTTCCAGCGCATCGCGCACAAAAGCAAGGGGACGATGGGAGCAGCAGAACTCTGCTCACATCGCGTCACTTCGTACCACAAGCCGCAAGTTAAGTCTGTGATAAGCGGAATACCGCTACGCTTTGCAATCCCGACCGCTTTTATATAGTAGATTATTGTACTGTACATTTAATTACACACACACAGTTCTTACACACAACCACTAACCTATGAAGGCACAACCTCAGTAGGAGAGTCTTCAGGTGGTGCAGTATATTCAGCAGGTGCATCGTTGTCTTCTTCCGCTGAAGGAGTACTAAGAGTAGGCAGTGGGTATCTGGGTGAGTGGCTGAAGAACATCTTGATAGGCAGTTGCTGGCACTGTCTTTTCATATGCGTGAGGAGGCTTTTGTAGGGTATTGCCATCTTTGATCATATCCAAGAGTTTCACCTTCTCCTAGATAGCAAGCATCTTCCTCCGGCACTTAGTTTTATTGTCAGAAGGCTTAGAAAAAGCAAACGTTTATGAGCCATCGTGGGGCTTAGGTAAAAGTTCTCAGAAAGCACATACGTAGTGATGTAAGCGTGTATGAGAAAAAATCGCGATAGAGTGAAGCCGCGAAAGTTGAAGCGTGATATAGCGAGGGATCACTGTACCAAACTTGATTGCAATTCTGTCAATTAGGCTTAGTAAGAAGCCAACCATCACACACAAGGAGGATGTCTGCTTGCCATACTACTATTTGATAAAATAAAGGAACCACGGGTCACCTCACAACAATGTTAGTCAAAGACATTTGAGCATTTTATATTAATTGCATATTAGTTAAAAGAAAATGCTTTCAGTTTTCAAAAGGAAATTCATTTGGTGAAAGGACCTTTATTGCAACATGTATGCAGTCAGTTGTTACAGTTTCATTAGAAAAATCAGAAATCACCGGAAATTGCCTTTAAATCTTAAAAATTTATTGTATATGGGTAGCATCTTAATTATATGGCAGATGGCATGACACGACTCAGGGATGACTGACAGTTTCCTGACTGGTCAGCCAGTTCATGCTGAAAAACTGCCATCACCAAATACCCTATGTTACTAAAACCTGTAACGGAATGGGGATTGCTTGATTTCTGCATGATTGTTTCTGTAATGCAGGATCCAATTCAGTACATAACTCCATGAAGTTTAAATCAGCTTATATGCCAATTGTCATCATGAGCCAAAAAATCATTGTAATCCCCAGTGGCCTGCCATTGACGATATTCTACAAAACAGCTAACACTGCCATTTCCAGTTATGTCCTACAATATACAACACCCCCTTTTTATAGACAAAATAGGTTATACACTAAGGCAATTATATTAAGGGTATGCATTAGGTGTTATTGCCAATATTGAAGACAGCTGTATAGAAAGAAAATGTCAGTTAACTGATATAATTGGTTCAAAAACATCATAATAAAACATTGAAAAGCAAAATGAAACAAGATTCTCTGTTCATTTCATTGTTCTGCTGCTTGGTGTTGCTAAAATGCCAACACCGAAAAAGTCTGTGCAGTTTTTACAGATGGCTGAATCTTGCTGAAGCATTAAACCAAATTTCATGCCATGTTGTTGTTGTATAATATTGTATGTAAGAAATGGCTTATGCACATTTCCAAGTGTAACCAAGTTTTATACATGAGGGGTTAATAGGGGTTGCATGCATGAATTACAGACTTCATTTTTTCCACTTCAAACAATGTTACATATGTGGCAATACATAACTGTCCACAGCAATACATCTGCTATTGTCTTCTTCATTGTTACCATAATTGGGGAAACCCATTGAGATATAAAGTAAATGGTACAATTTCTGTTGAAGTCGTTTCACATCTGCTCATGTAGTCTTTTGAATAACCCGGGGAGCTGTTAATTTCAAACGGTACAATTGTCGACGCTGTATATTCATTGTAGGAAAAAGATCTATACCCATTCTTGCTGTTCCTTCTTTTACTATATATATGTCATCTTCTAGACTGTTAGACTCTCCTGCTGTCTACTGTCCTGCATACTATGGTCACAGGCCGACATCCAAGGGCAAGAATGCGGTCCCTTAAATAGCTGGTTTCAGATTTGGTGTTGTATGAGGTTCTTTTGCAAAATGTTTTGAGTAGACAAACTTGGATAACACTGAAACAGCTCACTGTCAGGCTAATTGGATACACTGATGCAGCACAAAAGAACAGTGCACATGATTTTATCTGACAAGTGAACATTAATATTATTCCCTCATTCAGACAAGTCAATAAGGAGTAGATACTACATACACATCTGTAATAAATGCAATGTAACACATTTTTAGTAAATGCCATGTTTCTTACATTTATGCCACTCTGCATCTTCATCATGGTACATAGCATAATTTCAAATATGGTTGTTAGCTATTTGTACAAACATGTGGATGATACATTTTTTTTTAACTATTACTAACACTTATCTATTCTGTTTTTTTTTTCTTTGTATCTTGCAATGCTGCAACTACTGTACTGCCAGGCTGTTTTCCTAATTATGATAAAGATACTAGAGGTAGTGGAAGCCTTTAAATTCAAACATAGATCCAAGAAAGAAAGGATTTTATCACCTGTGAACACCAGGGAGCGCAGAGCTCCCCAAACACCTGGTACAACAGTCACAGACACAAGTTTTAGCACAAAGATTTTACTTTTTCTTTGTGGGAAACATATTCCCCCATTTCCCACCTTTACCGCACATTTCATAAGCACCATACATAGCACAAAGCACAGTTTTCTTCTTCTTCCTCTTCTCTTTCCCTCTCTTTTATTGTTTCCATCTTCACTGCTCCTGGCAAGCTTTGTCCACCTCCTCCCAACTCTAGTTCCTCCACTAGTGGCAGCTGGCTCCTTTTATAGGGCACCCGGAAGTGCTCCAGGTGCTCCACAACCTTCTTCCGGCATCACTTCTGGGTGTGGTGGAAGCGCCGCCACAAAGGGCTCAGCCATACTTGCAGCATCCCCTGGTGGTACCCACAGAACCCAACAGGGCTGTTCAAAACTTCAACTCCCAGCATGCCGTACGGGAATTCGGGGGGGCTGCGCTCTGGCATTCTGGGGAAGATAATGCCCCAAACATGCTCAGTCCTTCCACATTATTAGAGTGCCTTGAACAATCATCTATAATACTGCATGTGTCCAAAAAAGAGTGGATGGCCAGTTAACCTCACTATCCAGAAATGTGACCATTGTCTGACTTTGTTTTTTGACTTTATCTGTTACAACCAACTGTAGGTCACTAGGTTTATTTTCTGTAGAGATGCAGCTGACTACAGTTTTGGTTTTCTTCTCTCTTGTTTCATATCTCAACAATATCAATGAACACACAGTGCCTTCAGAAAGCTTGATGAAGGGAAAAAATTAATTTAAATGATTTTAGCATAAGGCTGCAACATAATAAACTGTGTAAAAAGTGAAGGGGTCTGAAAACGTTCTGAAATCAGAATGAAGTAAATCCATTTATGTTAATCAGTTTGACATTATTTTTGCTTTACTGTGTGATTAACCAAATGGGTATTTCTACTGTATGTGCTAACATTATCTGTTTTGTATAATTTGTAATTTGTATTTTACCTGTCAGCTTGTTGCAGTGCTTTGCACCTGTGGTCAGTGAAGAGAGATAAACAAAAATTTAACTGAATTGCATTGATACATACATGGAAACTTTTTTTAATATATTTTCCATCATATTTGCTTGAACACTGTTCTTCTGGAGTGGCAGTTGTCCAGTTTTTCCCACAGACGTCATATTATGTGTATTCCACAGTCCCTTGACTAAATATATTTGCCTCAGCCGTTGCAATTTTAATCTAGCTGGCAAATGTAATCACTTTTATTAAGGTTAAATTACTTTTTAGAAGAATTAATTCTCTGATTCGTGATGAAGGAGCTGGTCTTGAATCATTTCATCCATCAGGTCTCCGAACTCATATGCAAGTGTCACCTCTCACATACTGCTTTATCGATTCTCCATTTCCTTGTCTGCACTGGCAAAATGTGCAACATTCAGTGACCAAATCTACTTTCAATAGAAAAAAAATCTTCACTGCCATATCATCTACTGGCAAAGTATAAAAAGTATTCTGTTCTTCTGAAAAAAGACAGTGAATAAATAAGACATTTTCTCTGATATTGCGTAGCTTAGACTGATTAGCAAAACCATTTAATTGCTCAGACATTGTTATACTGTAGAAGGCTTGGTGAAAGCTGCTCTAAAGATAATACACTTTTGTCACCAATATCTCTCTATTATATAAACAAATCTTTCGACGCAACAAGACTTTTTGGAGACAAGACTTTTTAGAAGAAAGATTTTTTCAAGTCCCGCAAGATGAGACTTTTGCCTTGAGATTTTTTCAAGTCACACCCTCCTCTCAAACATTTTCAAACAAACATTTCAGCTCTCATTTGAGTGAATGCTTTTGTCAGACACACTTATACATTTTAATGTTTTCCTCAATTTAAGTTTCCAAATAAAGAAGATGTATTATGTCCAAATCTTATTGAAGAATTTCATCACAAAGGGTTATCAACATAAAAAATGAGTACACCCGCAATCCAAGCACAGAGAAATGAGGAAGTTAAACGAATTAACGCCAAAAATGTTGATCGGTTACACATAAAATTAGTTAAATGCATCCAAAAATGTCAAACGGTTACACGGCAAATTGGTTACATGCATATCAATAGACTATGCTGAAACAGTTGGTGGTGATCGTGCAGAAGATGAAAACAAACACTTACAATATCCCAAAGAATATCTATAACCATTAACAACGTCCGGTCTTACAACGCACAAATTACTGTAGAAAGAAGGATGTATCCAAGAAAGGTAATGTAGTACATCTTCCATGGATAACGGACAACAAAGGAGATTTTGATACGCCATTCCTTTTAAAACATTCACAGTTTCCGGTTACAATAGCTTTTGCAAAGACAATTAACAAATCTCGGAGCCAAACATTCGAAATAGTTGTTTTATTTAATAGCGAGAAAGAAACGAAATTCAATCACAGGCAGTTATACGCTGCGTTGATTCATATGTAACAATTCCCATGAAAATAAAAATATGTTTAAATTGTACATCCGCATCTCCAAATGCGAGCAACAGAACCACAAAGAGGCTAGCGTGTAGCGCAAGCAGGGCAGTTGGCGAGCAAAGTGAGCAGGGGTGCGAAGTCCCATAGTCTTGTATGAAAAAATTAGAGGCACAGTGTATAATTAGAAAAAAACAGCATTACAACTCTTATTTTGCACCTATTCCTTTATTGCATTCTAAACTCTTTTGTATACTGTCACTCCTAACCAAGGTATCAATACTAAACATCTCTGATCCCAATTGTTATTATACAATTCAAATCTCAATCAAATATATTGTAATTACTGCTACACAGAGGCTGTTTGGTCAGAAAGCAAACTGTGCTTCATTGGCTCACACCACTTCTGTGGTTCATAATTTATAAGAAAAATACTTAATAAGGCAGCCTGGATACCATTACTTTTGCCGATGCTGGTGGAATTAAAACTGCAATTATTTAGTGGATTCAGCAGTTGCAGGTCCAAAATTAAAGCCAACTTCTGGTTATTTAGGGACAGCAATGGAAGGGAAGGAAGACTCCACAAGTGAAGTAAAATCTTCCACTCATGAACTGAAAGAGGATGAGAAGTTAGTACATGCACTTCAGCATATCCCATCTCCATTGTGTTCTCCTGACTGGAGCCTCCGGCACACTCTTTCATTGCGTGTGTATGACACATTAACGTTTGGGAAGTCATGTTTTATTTAGTGAACATTTGAATATGATAAGCATTTGCCTTGTGCCACATCCAGAATTTGTTCTTGCCTTGTATCCACATTGGTTGGCGTAGCGTTCACTTGCCAATTTTTGCTGGACACACTAAGTTAAGAAATAAGTAGCATAGATTGCATCTCAGATTTTAATGTGTAAATGACCATCTAAATGCAGATGTGCATGAATTGAAGACTACATTGAGTACAAAGCAACACAAATTGTGTATGGAGAAAATTTGTTGGGCTTCTATTATTCCATATACTTCTTTGACTTCTGGCTTATAACAATGAGTATGAAAGTGCCATGCGTTATGCTATAAACCTTGCAAATATCACAAATATAAACTGATTGCATTCCAGTGTTGGAGAAAAATTAGGGTGATTATCACTTTTAAAACAAATTAATTTTTGTCAACAGATGCTTCATTCGTCATTAATGACATGTATGCACCAACATGTATGCACCTTCTTCCATATAGAATGAAGTATGCTAGATGCAAACTAATTAATAAGTCATTCTTTGTTAATTAAACATATAATTTGACAGATCCTTTTCTACATCTGTATGCATCCATACATCTCTGCTATACGATATTTTCTTTATTTGTGTATATTTTTATGCATTGTGCAATGCATATTTGTAGTTCTTTCCGTTTTGTGTTTTGTACCGAGTTTTTATTCTTACCATAAATATAACAGTAAGTTGCACACACACTTTAGGTATTCAGATCAGAACAAACAAAACATATAAAGACTGGATAGTTGTCACTTATACACAAATATGTGAAACCATATTAATGAAAAAGGATGATATACACTCTGAAACAATAAAGGTGCAAGAGTGTTTCTTCAGAAAAATGCCATGGGGGAAACATTTTTGGTTACCAAAAGACGCATCCACATGAAGGTTACTTTATTTAGATCCATAATAGGCTTCACAAGCCATGGATAGATGTTAACAGATTTGTGAAATACCAATGGTTCATGATTTTAAAAGGTCTCTCACTGCATACAATAACACAGGCTAGTTTTCTTAATCAGTTAGTATCCTGCTGGGTAGTCTTAAATACATTAAACATTTCGTTTTTTTCTACATCTTAGAAAGTTTCAAAGCACAAAGAACAAAGTTCATGTGCAAAGAACTCTTCCCAGAATTAAATGGTGCTTTATTAAGAAATAGTTTCTCTTTGACATGGAATTTGTTTGTAAATATAATAGAGTTAAAGAAGGGCTGGGTCAACAAGAATCTGAAAAAGCAAAAAATAACGGTTATTTATTCTTATGTTGGAAAAAATAAAGAACATTAAAAATAGAATGTTACAGCTATGTGGCCTTCATCTTTTACATTTTTTTTATCTTTTGCCCAATCCAGGTATCAACCAAGACATTATTCAGTTTCAGTAGCCAGGAGGATGTAAGTTTTAGATTGCAGGAGGACAGAATAATAAAAGCAAAAATTATTTTATGAGTTCATATATTTTATTCCAATACTGTATTTCAATCTAATCTGCTTTGTAATGCTTCTTGGTACAATGAATGTTGTTAATGGAGCTCTGTAAAAAGAAGATTGACTGATGCCTTGGGAGAAGTTAGATTGAGTTACTACTTATATTGTAAGAAGGACATGTTTGATAAAACATTTTTTTTTAAAGTAAAAAAAATAATTTATTGCATTCAACAAAATATGGACAAATGGAAACAAAGCAGGAAAAAAACCTAATTTGTCTAAGTTTTGCATGTTAAAATGTTGGAAGTGTTAAACTAGTCACTGGAACAGGCAATCAGACACTTAAAACTGGATCTAATTAAATATGTTCATTTGTGTCTAAGAATAAGCCCATTACATTGGTAAAGCTTGAATAGAACTTGCTTTTGGCTTAATTAAAAAATGGTGCATTCCATTAATTACCACTTCTTTATATAAGAGCTGCTATTTGCTGTAATTATTCAGGTCTGTTATTAATTATATGAAATCAAAAATGTAAACTTACATAAGATCATATAGATGTACATATTAATTGTATGAAATCAAAAATGTAAACTTACATAAAATATATACATGTACTTATTAATGCAGGGCAAAAGCATTCTAAATATCATGATCCTCTATATTGTACTGCTAAAATCGTACAGGAAAGGATAAAATGAACTGATGGCATAGCTGTAATTTATAACTAAACCTTAATTTGTTTTCTTTTATATTCCATCATGTATAGGTACATTGAAGCATTTTAAATTGATTTTCCCTGGTCAATTTTTTAGTACCCATTTCACTGCCAACATTCTTATATGCTTACTAGACATCTTTGATGCTGTTGCAAAATTAAATCTCCTTGCATCCTATTCACATTTATTGCTAGGAAATAGTACTTAGTCATTTCTTGTGTTATTTTTCAGTTATATAATTTCCAATTTACTTCACTAAATGAAGTCTTCTAATTCTTTTTAAAAAGATTTCAGGTTGCTTAATGTACTGATAAAGATCTTCTCTTCTGCCCTTTGATTGCCTGTGAACTGCAACTTTTTCTTTACTTGTACAGACTTAGTTGATTTGCTAAAATCCAAACCTCACTTCTGCCAGCTGTACAGTAAATGAAAAACTCCTTTAAAGTTTCATCTCCTTTTTCTATGTGGTGGGTAAAGTTAACCTGTAATTAGATTTTATCTGATCACTCCATTTATCTACTTTCATAACCTCTTAATCTAGTAATAAAATTGTTATGGTGAAAGCCTTTTCCAGCAGCTTTAATACAAGGCAGGAACTGTGAAGGAAATTATTTGTTAATGTTTTTAGATATGCGTCCATTTTTATACATATGTTTACCTATATATCTACTGCTATTAAGTAACAAAGGATTTATATAGCCTGCAGTGGGCTGGCGCCCTGCCCGGGGTTTGTTTCCTGCCTTGCGCCCTGTGTTGGCTGGGATTGGCTCCAGCAGACCCCCATGACCCTGTAGTTAGGATATAGCGGGTTGGATAATGGATGGATGGATTTATATAGCAATGATTTGACGATGTGGTAAGTTGTTTACTGTAAGTTTCTAACTTTCCTAGTAACTTTCCACAGCCTATAGGAAGATTAACTATTCTCTGTGATACTGATAACTGGCCTACTTGTCCTTGAATGCGGAACATCAATAGTCACAACTAGATGGACTGGGCAAATATGATACATAACAATTGAGGTATGTGCAAAACAGTGCTTTGTACTTTTCTTCAATTAAACAAAGTGTTCGAGATAAAGTTCAGTGCAGTTTTTTAAAACCATTCATGAGCCGCTGTGTCTCCTTCTAAAACAGAGAAGGCAACCTCCATCAAGCACAGGCAAACCTTTATCCTGCTTGTGTCCCTTACCTCATCCCTTGGCATCTATGAGGTCCCCACGTGTCCTGCTCCTTTCTCTAGCATATCCCTCAATGGCTGGTCACTCCTGCTCCCTGGGCTCTCAGCAGGAGTTACCCTAACCTGTAAGCACCATCCACTCCACCTGGGGCGTTAACCCTCACCACTAGCCTCAACTCTAAAGAACAAGTTCTTCTTCAATCCTTTCTTTCTTTCTTTCTTTCTTTCTTTCTTTCTTTCTTTCTTTCTTTCTTTCTTTCTTTCTTTCTTTCTTTCTTTCTTTCTTAACACCAGCGGTTCTAATGTTAATTGAGATTGGCAATAGGCCCAGTAGGCTATACAACCCACTTACCTATGGTGTTGTGCAGCCTGTGTCCAAAGCACTGAAGGTGAATCCACTGATTGACTTTAATGGCTTTGATTATATTTGTCCCAGCATCGGTGGTCATGCAAACCATTTGGTCTTCTGTGAGCTTCCATAACTCTAGGGATTCTTTCAGCCCTTGAGCTATTATTTCTGATCATTACGGATGTAGGACGTCTGGAGGCAGATGCTTTTCAGTGCCCAGTCCTTGTCAATAAAATGAACTGTTATGTTCATGTAAGGCTGCATGGTTCTGCATGTCCAGAGATCCATTTTTGAAGAGTAAAATAATGCTTTTTCCAACTGCATGGCAATTTCTCCCCATGTTTCATTGTACAAATGGGGCAATGCCACCTCTGCAAAATATTTGTGGCTCGGTATTCTATAATTGGGGTCTATTACTTTTAGCATTCTAACAAACCCAGACTTTTCTACCATATAAACGGGCACCATGTCTTTACTGATATAAAATGCCACTGCATCTGTAATGTCTTGCCATATAGTGTGACACTGGAAAACGAGGCAGTTACAGTTGGCCTTGTTCTAATATTAGTTCTGGGAATGCGGTTACTGCTAGCATTGGAATTTTGGCGGGAAACACATTGCTCCCATTCCGGTGGATGCCTTTGTTTCAGATGCTGGAACAGGTTTGTAGTGCTGCTACTTTTTGTTTTAAGTCCTTTTTTACAAACCTTGCACCACACAGTGGTCTGTTCCATATCTGACCTCGCAAAACCAAACCATGTCCATATGACTAAAGTAACAAGCCCTTGTTTTGACATTATTGCATGTTCTTCAGTCGTATATGTGCTCTCTGTCATGTTCAGACAAGTAGGTCTCTTGTCCTTGGGAAACATCACCAACATCTAGTTGTGGTAACCAAGAGAATTACAGGTGCAGACTTTTGTAGGAGGACTTGTGAGAGAGGAAGCATTAGATTAAACCTGATTATTCGATTTAAGCATTTTTCAAATCGATTTAAAACAAAAACTCTGATTAATCGGATTAATTCGATTTATCACCCAGCCCTACTCATCACAGTTTAGCTATTAGGTAGTTAACTAAAGTGAGAAATAATTAACCAGCAAGGGAAAGAGAATGATTCAGGAGTCAAAATGAGCAGGCTCTGGTGAACAATTAATGCAGGACATCAGGATACACCCTACTCTTTTAGAAAGATGCCTAGGAACCTTTTTGACCACAGAGAGCCACAACTGCTTTATGTCTCATCTAAGGGACGGCACTAGTTTTTACAGCACCTTTTCTCCATTACTGGGATCCACACACCAACCACAGGGAAAGCATCCACTGATGGCCTCGGCAACATCTCTTCCAGGAGCAACCCAAGCTTTTCCTAGATGGTTTCCCATCCAAATACTGCCCACGCTCAAACACACTTAGCGTCAGGTGGATTATGAACATTAGAATACTCTAGACGAGAACAGGCCATTCAGCCCAACCAAGCTCGCCAGTCCTATCCACTTGTTTCCTCCAAGAAAACATCAAGTCGAGTTTTGAAAGTCCCTAACGTCTTACTGTCTACCACACTACTTGGTAGCTTATTCGAAGTGTCTATCGTTCTTTGTGTAAAGAAAAACTTCCTAATGTTTGTGCGAAATTTACCCTTAACAAGTTTCCAACTGTGTTCCTGTGTTCTTGATTAACTCATTTTAAAATACAAGTCTCGATCCACTGTACTAATTCCCTTCATAATTTTAAACACTTCAATCATGTCACCTCTTAATCTTCTTTTGCTTTAACTGTAAAGGCTCAGCTCTTTTAATCTTTCCTCATAATTCAACCCCTGTAGCCCTGGAATCAGCCTAGTCGCTCTTCTCTGGACCTTTTCTAGTGCTGCTATGTCCTTTTTGTAGCCTGGAGACCAAAACTGCACACAGTACTCAAGATGAGGCCTCACCAGTGCATTATAAAGGTTGAGCATAACCTCCTTGGACTTGTACTCCACAGATTGTGCTATATAACCTAACATTCTGTTAGTCTTCTTAATGGCTTCTGAACACTGTTGGGAAGTTGATAGCTTAGAGTCCACTATGACTCCTAAATCCTTCTCATAAGGTGTACTCTCGATTTTCCGACCTCCCATTGTGTATTCAAACCTAATATTTTTACTTCCTATGTGTAATACTTTACATTTACTGACATTAAATTTCATCTGCCACAAATCTGCCCAAGCCTGTATGCTATCCAAGTCCTTCTGTAATGATATAACGGATTCCAAATTATCTGCTAATCCACCTATCTTGGTATCATCTGCAAACGTAACCAGCTTGTTACTTATATTCCTATCTAAATCATTTATATATATTAAAAATAGCAGCGGCCCTAGCACTGACCCCTGTGGAACACCACTCTTGACATCGGCCAGTTCTGATGAGGTTCCTCGCACCATCACCCTCTGTTTCCTGTGTCTGAGCTAATTCTGCACCCATCTAAAAACATCACCCTGAACTCCCACTTCTTTTAACTTGATGCCCAACCTCTCATGTGGCACCTTGTCAAATGCTTTCTGAAAGTCCAGATAAATAATATCATAAGCTCCACTTTGATCGTATGCTTT
The DNA here is from genome assembly GCA_026402145.1 of Polypterus bichir lapradei. Taxonomy (NCBI): domain Eukaryota; kingdom Metazoa; phylum Chordata; class Cladistia; order Polypteriformes; family Polypteridae; genus Polypterus; species Polypterus bichir. The sequence goes on along the minus strand of JANRMT010062842.1, from coordinate 5,324,653 downwards.
TGTTGCAACCTCATAGAATTCCAACATGTTAGTAAAACAGGGTTTATATATGTACTCACTAGCCTCCTTAAGAACATGAGGATAAATATTATCTGGGCCTGGTGATTTGTTTGATTTCATCTTATTTAATCTGAGCAGCACTTCTCCCTCTACAATTTCCAAATCCCTCAGTACCTCCTTAGTAGTCACGTTTACCTCTGGGAGGTTATCCACTTGCTCACTTGTAAACACCTCAGAAAAATGTAAGTTTAGGTCATCCACTATTTCACTGTCTGTATCTTTTAATTCCCCGTTACTATTTCTGATGCATTTGACCTCCTCCTTGACTGTTCTTTTACTACTAAAATACTGAAAGAATCTCTTGGGGTCTTCTTTCACCTTATCTGCTATATTCCTCTCCAACTGTCTTTTAGCCTCCCTGATATCCTTCTTAATGGTTCCCCTCATATTCTCATACACTCTACGATTCACTTTGCAGTCATTAGTCTTATATGCCTTATACAGCAGTTTTTTCCTTTGCAACTTTTTAAAATCTTTATTAATCCACCATGGAGTTTTTTTTAGTTTCCTATTAATTCCTAATTTAGGTATGTATCTGTCCTGCATTAAATGTAAAACATTTTTAAACCTGTTCCACTGCTCCTCGACTGTCTCCACATTTAAAAGCTTATCCCAGTCTATCCTACTTAGACTTTGTTGCATCTGCTCAAAATTAGCCCTACCAAAGTTCAACTTAACAATTTTAGTCTTTGCATCTGTACTCTTACAAAATACTGAGAATTGTATTACATTATGGTCACTTGACCCTAGTGGTTCAATCACCTCTACACCCTCAATTCTATCCTGATTATTACAGAATACTAAATCCAGACAGGCTTCACCCCATGTTGGTGCTTTAACATGCTGTGTTAAAAAACAGTCACCGATTACTTCTAAAAACTCCTGCTCTTCTGCTCCTCCATCTGCAAGGTTATCCCAGTTAATATTTGGATAATTAGTCCCCCATAAGTCCCCCTGTAAACTTGTCTTTTTGATATTACTAAAAAGATGTGTGTTGAAATTACTGTCTGAATTGGGAGGTCTATAACACACTCCTAAAATAAGAGCTCTTTCCCTAATATTTTCCAGGCGAAGCCACATGTCCTCACTAAGATGGGGCTCATCATCCAACTGAAGATGACTTACATTTAAGCCCTGTTTGGCATAAACAGCAACCCCACCTCCTTTTCTGTTCTGTCTATCCTTCCTAAAAAATGTGTATCCCTCTGTTACACTCATCCCCATCTTTGTTATTTAGCGAGGTTTCCGTTATTGCTATACTATTATAATTATGCTCTGCTACATACAACTCCAACTCACTTACCTTATTTTTGATACTTCTAGCATTAAGGCAAGCTATTATGTGTTCTGAACTGTGCGTGGTATGGCTGCTGGCTTTAACACCTACAATAATAAAGGAATGATGCCATTTTATTCTTGCACTGTTACACAAAGTATAAAAAGTTTGATCATAGTAAAGCAAGAGCTGCCATTTTCTGCCAGACATGATACACTTCCAGAAAAAGACACTGGTGTACAAACCACATTCATGAATGTAAACAATTGGACTTGCTTGAATATGATAAAGAGATCATCTCAGTATTCAATAACAAGCATGAAGACAGTCATGTCTCAGTACGTGACCTGGAAACCCCAATGTTAATGGCAAGCAGGATCTTTTTATTTTCTCAGTAGCTGCTGCCCATACAATATGTTGTAGAAAATGGCTCAGGTCATCAAGTCTTCTAAAGCCACATTGGCTCTGTTTATGTCAAATCTATTAAATGATTTTTTGCTGCAATATTTTTTTCTTTCATTCACTTGTTTTTCACATTGCAAATTGACTGTTTTTTATTAGCTCAGCTGAGATTTATTATTCCTGTCTCATTACAACCAGAAGGAAAAACAAATTCTATTATTACCACTGCTGGCTTGGAGAAGTAAACTGAGAGCAGTCCCAAGTCTTTTCAACCACCTTATATATATATATTGTATACATTATGGTAATCTGATGTGGCTCATCCAGTTGCTCCTACACTTTCAGTCTTAGACCTCTTAAAGCTGACCTCAACCAGTCCTTTTATCCAAGACAGTCTCCAGAGTGAATGGCTCAATGGGCAGCTTACAAGTTTATCAAGGAAAAAAAACCTGAGGATATATTAAACAAAAAAAAAAAAAAACAAAAACTAGAAAACACACTCTGCTGGTTAAAAATATTGATTTAATAAATCACTCTTGAAGAAATAATATTTTGATGAGCAAATATTTATTAATACAATGAAAAGGGGTATATTAAAAAGTATTAACCAAATACAAGTTCTTTAGAGTATAAAAGAACTAGAGCACCAGGCAAACACTTGGTTAATGTCAAATCAAAATTGTGATTTTATTTTTCACAATAATGACACATAAGTCACACAAAATGGCATTCTTCCTTGTGTTGTCAATGGAATGAATTACAGGTACACAAATTGAAATGTTGGAGTGCCAAAATGGTCTTCCCCTTTTAATGGAAGGAGACGCCTCCAGAAGCAGAAGCACAACAGAATTAATGGGAGCACATTAAAATCACTTTTGCTTTATTTTTTATTATCCTTTGGATTGTATTTATTATTTTGGTTGTTGGTCATTTAAATTTTTACTTTCCTTTTTGCCAACATGTCACCATTTTGTGAAGGAGATTCAGACACTCCTTCTGGAAGGCCCACTGACTGCAGTGCAGATGGCCACTGAGGAGCACCTGCTAGTGTGGATGCAAGCAAGTGACCTCTGCTGGGATTGCAGGTAACAGCATTTAAATAGACTTTGTTAAACCACAGGATGAAGAGAATTTTGCATATCCAGTCAATTCTTTTCTAGCTCTTAGTAACGTGTACTCCATTATTTAATGAAATATCATGATTGTGTTTGGTTAATACACCCTAATCTGCAACTTAATTTAAATATATTTGGTGATTCGATTACTTTAAATCACCAATAATCAAAAAATACCCCTTAGCAATCATATCTAATAGATTGTTGATTCTGTTCAAATCAGGATTTGCCTTCTCGGTGGTTTTCCTTTTTGCTAGGGCTACGGCATTTTGTTGTGGTTACCCCAAGGCCAGAACCTTCAGAAAACACTTTGCCCAGTGTAAAGATTTAATAATTAAGTTTAATGTATCCAGTTAAATAAAGAAATGTAAAATGCAAGAAGAACTCAAAAACACTAAAAATGCAAAAATCTAAATAAAAAAAATTAAAATATCACAAATTCAGAAAATAACCAATTTAAATTCAGTTAACAATTCCCAAATATTGCAAAAAAGAGAATAAACCAGAAAAAAGGCAAAAATTCAAAATCTGAAATACAACATTTTAATTATATTTACAAAGGGTCAAAACTATAGAATCCAATTTAATTAATTGACAAATTTATTAATGGGTCATTCTGATGTCAATGTTTGTTCCTTTAATGGGTTGAGCTCAGTGCCCTTTCTTTGCTATGCACAAGCTCAGAAAAAGTTATAATGCAGTGTTACCCAACCACCGGTCCACACAGGGATGTCTTAACAGCATCATAGGCTCCTGGGCAAAGTAGTGCACTGGGGCCCCTGTTTTGATGGCAAAACAGAAACATATATAAGGCATCAGAAACATCATGGGCCCCTATACCCATTGTGCTTATATATTAAAATGTTTATTGGGTCCACATCATAGAATATTTTGCTGGTCCACAAAAACATTGAATTCTCAGGTCATGCTTTTTTAGCTAATGTGAACGCTTTTCAGATAATATTTTAAAGAAAAAATTCCATCCTATCCTGTTGTATATACAGTAATCCCTCCTCGATCGCGAGGGTTGCGTTCCAGAACCCCCGCGATAGGTGAAAATCCGCGAAGTAGAAACCATATGTTTGTATGGTTATTTTTATATATTTTAAGCTCTTATAAACTCTCCCACACTGTTAACATTATTAGAGCCCTCTAGACATGAAATAACACCCTTTAGTCAAAAGTTTAAACTGTGCTCCATGACAAGACAGAGATGACAGTTCTTTCTCACAATTAAAAGAATGCAAACATATCTTCTCTTCCAAGGAGTGCGCGCATCAGTAGCAGAGAATTTCAGAGAGAGAGAGAGCGCTCGCTAAGAAAAGCAAACAATAAAAAAATCAATACGTGCTTCTGTGCTTTTAAGTATGCCGCACCGCGATATTTTTTAGAGGAGCGTCAGTATCTTTATCTTCTAAGCAAACAGCCTCTGTGCAAACAGCCCCTCTGCTCACACCCCCTCCGTCAGGCACAGAGAACGTCAGAGAGAGAGAGAGAGCGTGAGATTAAAGCAAACAATCAAAAAATCAATACGTGCTTTTGGGTTTTTAAGTATGCCGAAGAGGATAGTGTCCCTATCCTCTGTGCAAACAGCCCCTCTGCTCACACCCCCTCCGTCAGGCAGAGAGAGTGAGAGAGACATAGAAAAGCAAACAATCAAGCACCGTGCGGGAAGCATATCTTATATCATTGAGGAGTTTTAGTTAATATGTAATACATGCTCTGATTGGGTAGCTTCTAAGCCATCTGCCAATAGCATCCCTTGTATGAAATCAACTGGGCAAACAAACTGAGGAAGCATGTACCATAAATTAAAAGACCCATTGTCCGCAGAAATCCGCGAATCAGAGAAAAATCCGTGATATATATTTAGATATGCTTACATTTAAAATCCGCGAAATTCGAAGCGCGATATAGCGAGGGATTACTGTATTAGGTTTACATGTAACCTAACAAGGAAAGCTTGATCTTCTGCTTGAAACTCTGAGGAACCAAGCTGTCTAATGTTTATAAATCTGGACTCTAGAATCTCTGCTCTATTAAGAAATCAGAATTTCAAAGAAAGTACCGGCACTGATGTGTTTCCACTTAAGGTACTGGCTGGATTGATTATGATGCGGGGTAAATAAAATGATGTTTTCCAACTCCCTGATCTGCAAAGATTTTCTCTGCCAGTCTGCAAGTTAAAAAGGTTGAAAACCACTGTTCTAATTTAGGGCAACTTCAACATTCATGTGTTTGTAAAATAGTTTTTTCCTTAGTTCTAAGGTCTTTTGAACTTGCCCATTTCATCCAGTACTGTTTTTGGTATGGAAATTCTGGAGGGACAATACATGAATTTTCCTAAATGGGTGCAGACCTTTCTAAATAAATAATAACTTATACAACTAACAACATCTGTCCCTTTTTTGCTACTGATTAGCAAAACATGCACAAAAACATGTTTCAGGTGATGGGATTCTGGTGCCTCACCTATCTTGCATTAGATCATTGTGTTAACCTCTAACATTGTCATCATCTGACAAAATACAGCCAATATAGATTTATATGTTAAGTAAAGTAAAGTGAGAGCCTTGCAAATAAAATATCGCTTATGACCTACCTAAACTGAATGGCAACACCTGAAGTTTAGAATCAGAACAGCTTTAGGGTAAAAAAACTACAGGTCACAATAGCATGGAATGAACAAACAGACTACACACTGTGCATGGCTTGAACAAAATACTTCACATCTGGTAACAGTGCTAATTACCATACAGCCATGTGTTTTCTGATCAGTGCGAGGCCAGCAAACAACTGGAAAAAATATTTTCTACATATATACGTGATGATCGTATGCTTCTTATAAACAGGAGCATTATACTGCAGGCTTCTCTTACACTAAGTGGAAAGAGCACACAAAAGCTTCCTTGGTGGCTTTTTCAAATTTAGTTCTATCCACCTCATCAGTAGGTGAAAATCAAGATGCAGCATAACGGCTTGTGAACGATTTATTCCTGATATTGATCTCTTTTTTTTTTAAATAACTGTGGTTTAAGGAGGCAAATGGTACTGGACATTTCATACCTCTTTGCTGGTATGCATAGCATGGCCAACAAGCAAACTGAAAAAAGGACAACAGGCAAGCCTCATTTTAACATGGGTAAGGACCTTTAAGCCCCATCACTAAATTGGAAAGTTCAGGTTGGATATCAATACACAAACACACATGGCTATAAAGAACACTGCAGGGCTGATTTGTCCAGGCCCTCAGCCAAAAACAGGCTTGCGTTACCAGGAAAGAAAGCAATTGTATGTACTACAAGAAGCAATATTTTCCTAGATAAGTAGCTACATTTAGTATATTTTAGAACATTGAAAAAAATTGCTTAAGAAGACAAAGCTGAGGGGTGTTATAAAGATTTTATCAATACGTAAATAAAACAAACTTACTTTGTAATGCTTGTTACTTATTTTATACAACATCTGGTGGGAATGTACTCTGCTGGCCCTTAATGCAGAAACTTCACTGATCTCATCCCACAAAATTGGCTTCTGCTTCATTTTTCTTCTCCACCACCATTCTCTCTCCATTAATTATATACAGGTCACCTGCGTTTATAGCATGCTCACTTTTCTCAGCTTTATTATCATTAACTTTTGTTCATCATTGATTTTCTCTTGTCTATGTGTGTTTCTTTTTAACATGTGGGTTTTTTTCCTTAAACAGATCCACACATTACCACTGCTTAGCTAGCTTTAGCTGTTAACACAGCCAGATAAATCTACCCATCCCTCCAACCATCTATTGCTCAAATAATGGTACCTTGTATGCTTTAGAGGGAAAGTTCATGTGCAATAAGCAGCATTTAGTCTTACTGCTTGGTTTTATACAAGTTATGTGTAGTGAATTGATATGGGTTCGTCTGATCTCTGACCTTTTCCTTCTAGAAATGTGTATATTTTGTCTTGATCTTTATCTTGAATAAAGACCTTGAATAAAATGTGGAGAGTTCACTGAATTAGGTATTAATTAATGTTAAATTTTGCTCTCACACATTTTTCTTTTCTTAATTCACTTCAATTTATGACAGCACATATTAACAAATATAACACTGTAAAGGAAAAGTAGAAAACCATACATTACAACAACAACAACAACATTTATTTATATAGCACATTTTCATACAAATAATGTAGCTCAAAGTGCTTTACATGATGAAGAAAAGAGAAAAAAAGACAAAGTAAGAATTAAAATAAGACAACATTAATTAACATAGAATAAGAGTAAGGTCCGATAGCCAGGGAGGACAGAAAAAACAAACAAAAAAAAAAAATTCCAGATGGCTGGAGAGAAAAAAAAAAATCTGCAGGGGTTACAGACAATGAGACTGTCCAGCCCCCTCTGGGCATTCTACCTAACATAAATGAAACAGTCCTCTTTGTATTTAGGGTTCTCATGGAAGGACTTGATGATGATTGTTATTAACGGAAGCATGTAAATCGAAAAGAGCAGCGTACCCAGGATAGAGCCTTGTGGAACGCCATATAGATGGTGTCTTTGAGTTGTAATTACCACAACTAATAAAGAATTTTCTACCTGCCATGTAGGATTCAAACCAATTTAAGACACTGCCAGAGAGGCCCACCCATTGACTAAGGCGATTTCTAAGAGTGTTGTGATCAATGGTGTCAAATGTGGCACTCAGATCTAAGAGGATGAAAACAGTTAAATGCTCTCTGTCTGCATTTACTCACAAGTCATTTACTACTTTAACAAGTGCAGTTTCTGTACTGTGATTTGTTCTAAAACCCGACTGAAACTTATCAAGAATAGCATATTTATTGAGGTGGTCATTTTGCTGCATAATGACTGCCTTCTCTAGAATTTTACTTAAGAAAGGCAGGTTAGAAATGGGTTTAAAATTTTCAAAAGCAGAGAGGTCAAGATTATTCTTCTTGATTAGGGGTTTAACTACAGCAGTTTTTTAAGACAGTCTGGGAAGACCCCCGTATCCAATGAGGAATTTACTATGTCAAGAATACTATCAATTAGCACGCCCGATACTTCTTTGAAAAAACTTGTTGGTATTGGGTCAAGGACACAGGTGGAGGGTCTCCGTTGAGAAATTATTCTATGTAAATCAGGTAAATCTATCCTGGTGAAAGAATTTAATTTGTTTATACCAGAGTACTGGGGCTTAGGAGGATCCGCAGTGTTGGGGAGATCTACTATATTATTTCTAATATCATTACTTTTTTGATTGAAAAATACAGCAATAGCCTCACAGGTTTCACTGGAATTATACTGTATACACATGCATACAATAATTAAACATGCTAAAAGTAAGAACTGCAAGCAAAAAACACAACAGTAGAAGAGATAATGACACTTGTGAAAGATAGGAAGCGTCACTGACCCCGAAACCCAGGACACAACAGGCACAGACACAGTCACGGGCTCAAATATAATGATTTTATTCTATTTAGTACCTTTACAGGCCCTTATACAATCCTCTGTACAGCACATCACAACAATAAAGTCTTCCTTCCTTCTCCATCTTACTCCTCTTCCTCCAAGCAAGTATTGTCCCCTGCCTCCTGACTCCAACTCGCCTGAATGAAGTTGAAGTGCCTTTTCTATCCTTGACCCGGGAGCACCCAGGTGCTAGGGAGCACTTCCGGGTCAAACAGAATTCCCTGAAAGTAGGGATTAGTACTTTTACTGAACCCAACAGGGCTACCCCACAAGACCATAGGCCCCAGCATGTCCTGTGGGTGTCCTTGTGGGAATATCAACCCAAGGATGATGTATATTTGGGAATAAAGGGTCCAAACATTGTTGTCTCCTCCAGCCCTTCCATTATGTTGCCTCCCACCTGGGTAAAGGGTCCTGTTCCCTTCCACCTGGAAAGCCCATCTGTCCATTTTCCTTTATTATGGTATCTCAGCTGGGGAAGGAATCATCTTCCATCCCCTTTGGGATGTCTGTCCATCCACTGTGGTACTCATACACTGTAGACTTAGACAACTGGTGTATAGTATTACAAATTTGTGTGTTATTATATTATTATTATTGTAAGATAATTTGCAACATCTTTATCAGTTAAGACTACTGTAAGTATGTTACAGTTGTTTAAAAGATTTTTTGATGATGGGGCATGTTCAGTAAATTGATCAAGGTCAAAAGGTTAATCACAGTCTGGTATTGATCCAACAACCCTATGGCTTAAAGCCCAGCACCCTACTTCCCTAATGTTTTTACCAATAAAGTTTTAAAGAAGTCAAACTTTATTACATAAATTTTAGTCATTCTAATAGACATTTTAAACTCCTGCTCTGCTATGATTTTTTTCTGTGCTATTTCAAACACTCTTCAAGTCTGGCTAAGAAATTAATTGCCACAATTCTACATTATTGTTTAATAATATTTATATTTTTTAAAATAGTAAGCAAACAGTAAACATAATTTAGTTATTCACAGAGTACATTAAATACAACTTTTTAAAGGTCAAGGTAGTATATTTTGTTTCATTTAATTACTTTTTGAGAGCTCATTTCTTCATATTGTAACCAAGCTTTAATGAGTCACACTTTTGAACTTGTAGGATTTAAACTCTTACCATGAGATCAAAGCTTTGTGCAGCTCATAATTCCAAAACAAAATGTACAAAATAATAATATTAATAATGGCAAATGGACATTTAATGAACAAGTCATTCATATTTAAAGTAATAAAAAATAGTAAGCAGTAATTTTGCCGGAAATCAAGCTATTATGTAACTAATTGAGCTTAGTCATCTGAATGTAAGTTTGGATAAAGAAAATTGGTACAGATTAACCAGTGGTTTCCAGTTTAGTGCTGAATTACTGGTTGCAGTGCAGTGTCATGTCAGATACTGAAGCAAATAGGTTGCAGAAGCCTAAGCATAAACCTTGGTTCTGCCTGCTTTGTTTAATTCCGAATTCACTGCAGCACATTTTCAGGCTGAATGAACTCATCTCACTGAAGCCAGGATGTTATAACTCCAATAGATGTAGTAGTAAACCATAATCGATGAATTTCGGGTGATTACAAAGTTACTTCAGATCCTATTCATACTTTAAATGCAACCACTATGATGAATAAGATGTTTTATGACCCCAGCAAATGGAACCATCTAGTGCCACTGAAATTCAATAGGAAATGCAGGCTGATCCTGGTGAATAAAGGAAACAAAGAAGAAAACATTACTAATAACAATGAGTTATGCCCCTTTCATAACATTTGAAGTGAACTGACTGTACAACAAGGTTGCTTTATGCGTGGCATGAGAGTTATTGTTCCATTTCAGTGATGGCAGAGTTACACACTGGTCCTGTCTGAGTTGTAAACATAAAGACCATTGCCAGCAGTTATGTATTTTGATCTGGAATTGATATTAATATTGAGCAACAAGCAAATGTTGTTAGTGCAGTAAAAGCTGTGCCATATACCACTCCAACCAACAAAACTGTGGTGCATGTAGAATTTACTGATCTATCTGAAAAACTCTTTTGTGAGCATGGCTGGTGATCATTTAAAATGGCCAGAAACACATTTAATGAATAGTACAACCACAAACAAGACCAATGAAGTGCTCAGAAACCTCTTTATCGATTATGTGATACATTACCAGAAATCCTTGTTAATAATAATGGACCACAATTGACAACACAAGAATCCCTGACACCAATTGCTCTGGAAACCCACAAATCATCTCATACCTTATTAGATACAGTATACATTATTCTGTTCACACAATCAAGTCTCCAGATCATCTGATATTGTGAAAAAGAAAAAAACTCAAGAATAACTTCTTGTCTATAGTGATAAAAGTAAACCAGTGCTATCACAAGCCAAAATAATTTCCTAAATAGCCTGGGGGAAGTTTACTACTTACCTCTAATTTAGTTACCGTATATGTTACGGCCAAAACCCGAAATCAGCCAAAGCAGGAAGTGTCTGACCAAATCGGGAAACGGCCAATGTCGCTGTAAATTGACCGGCCAATGTCCGATCTTTTCCTTGATTTCAGGATTTGGCCAGCCAGTTTGTGAAATAGCATGGGGCGATCAGCCAAAGTCGGAAGAAAAAAGGCATGAGCAGTGATTTGTTTCAAACTTAGTAGTGCAATTGCTTCGAGTGTAGCCTTGGCAGCTCTTATTCAGAAAGCGGACGCCACTTGGTTGTTTCACAGTAATTAAGATTAGGTATATAAGTAGGTTTCACATTCCTGTGATCATTTTAGCCCTAAAATAGTGACTTAACATCAAGGACCTATTTTATTGACATTAAGGTTAGTGTTTGGGCAAGAGGAAGGCTGTCTCAAGTGGCATCCACTTTCTGAACAAGACCCGTGGACAGTCTTACATCAGCACATCAAATTTAGGTCAGGGAGTTCTTGCCACTTCAAAATGGCCGGCCAAAGTAGCATATACACTGATCATTTCTAGTAATTCGGACTTTGGCCACACCTCTTGGTCAAAATGCAAAATGGCCGGCCAATTCGGGAACTGGCTGAACTTCAGGTTTTGGCCGTAACATATATACTCGCGGATAAGTTTTTCCTCGGATAAGTCGGGACTTGATTTTATCATATAATTTCTGGTATTTTATAACGTCGGTCATATAAGTCGAATGTGGAAAACTCACGCTATTGGTCAAAGAGATTATGATAGGCTAACACCCACCTTAGAGAGTAACCACAGAGCAAACTGCCTTTTTTTTCTATGTGGGTGTGTCAATGCGCTGTATCAGCGTGTGCTCCTAACGTCTCACTCTCTCTCTCTCTCTTTTTCTCTCCGTGACCAAATGGTAATACCTGAACTTTTCTTAAGCAACGTTAGCACTGAAAGAAATTGGTAACTGTGCTGCTGCAACAAAATTTGATGTGTCTGAGAAACTGATGCAAGATCAGGGGAGGCAAAAAGATGTAAAAAAAAATGTAAGTGGCGCATTTTTGAATGGGTCTGATTTTATGATTGATTTTTCGGGTTTCAAGACCATGAAATCAATTAAAGTGATACATGCAGTATGTAATTTTAGTAAGACAGGAGGAAATATAATGTTAGGGGAAAGTATTGCAATCTACCAATGAATTTTTCAGTTCCAACTCAATTGCACTCTTGCTTGAAGAGTTCTGCTGTGCTAAGTTTAAATGCTTTGTATGTTTTCATATGGAGTTTTATCAGCAGCCATGTTGTTTATTACATGCTGCCTTGTTTATTCCTGGCTTTGGATATTTTCTGCAACAAAGTATTATCATACAGTATTAACAACATATTATTCTCTACAATTTTTGTTCTTTTGGTATGGAAAAAGATGATCCGCTGTGGCAACTTCTAACGTAAACAGCCAAAAGAAGAAGAATTTCTGTTCTTTTGGTAAGTAGCATACATGCCGAAGACATGCTAAGCATGCAGCAAAATGCCTCTTAATATATTTTCAGAATTCCATTGGATTGCAATGAAAAGTTTAAATGAGATGAATTAGTGTTTTGACACAAAAGTGAGTTTTCTACAGACAGACATCATAACCTAATTTTTTCTATCCATTTTCCCACTTTACTAATCAAATTTCCGAGAGCAAGGGGCCAAAGCTTATCTTGGTAGCATCAGGTAAAAGGTAAAAAACAACCCTGACTGTTTTGAAAGTTACATGAATTCATCAAAGCTAAATATTCATTTCCTGACAGAAAATACAATTTTTTTTCCAAAACATTGATCCATATTATCAACAAATGTATTGCAGCATTGAACATTTGCTACACAGCGTTAAAGAAGATTTTCAGAATGTATATAATTTACTGATTTCCTTACAATTTCTGATAAGAAAAGTAATAATGTCAGTTTTTTTTTATCATTGTTCACCAACGGCATTAATTTATAACTAGGAAAATTATTTAAACATTTGCTGATTGAATTGTGAGCAGCAAGAAGAAAAACACACACATCTGGATTTCTAAATTCATCGTTGTGTCTATCCTTTTTTTTTATCAGAGCAGATTTGGGCATTCTCCCACACAATGAAGAAAAAAGGCAATTACTATCAATCAGTGACTAAGCAACAGATTGGAGCATTTAAAAAGACTCATTCATACAAAGATTTGTGGCAGCGCTCAGCTCCTCTGATTAGAATCCATAGATTTTAAATTGTAGCTAATTAGGCTGTCATAGGTTCATTAATGGCTCTACTGATTCAGCACTCCCTCACCTGCATGCATATTAAAACTCATTAGCTCTCTTGTCTAAGACACCACCTGCATTAATTGCTACTGATGCACTAGTGCACTTAAAGAGATGACTTCTTCTGGTAAAATGCTTGCTAGTATGAAAATAAATTCCCCAGTAGCATCGTGAAACACACACACACACACACACACACACACACACACACACACACTCTCTCTCTCTCTCTCTCACACACACACACACACACACACACACACACACACACACACACACACTCACTCTCTCTCTCTCTCTCTCTCTCTCTCTCTCTCTCACTCACTCTATATATAAAGTCCACTATAACATTTGTACTGTTTCCAGAAAATCGTTTAAAGATACTATTTAACATGCAGGCCATTCATGCAGAAGATGTAAGTACACTGAGTTACTGAGGTTAAGTTAAAATATATGTTTTCCTAAAACAAATTTCACTTGTTTAACCAAGTTTGCTCATACTTTTAATACTCTGGTAAGCTTTTTGTCTGTGTAATGCCTGTAAGATTTCTAAAAAGGAAAGTGCAATATTGCCTTTAATTCAGGGTTCAAAAACAAAGCTTTGATAGATCCAAATTATGTATAGGAGGTTATGACACATGTGGTTGTTGTGGTCTCTGAACTGTAAGACATTTCCAAAAGTGGAAGACTTCATTTTTAATCTATAAGCTAACTGTGAATTTCATTGTATTTGAAGAGTTTATATTTCCCATTTAACTAACAATCAACAATAACAATAACTAGTTCTGATTTGGTATCATTTTTATAATATGTGATGCTTAGCTCCATATCGGATGGCTATGTGTTTACTTTCACCAATTTGTAGTTACATAACAGCACAAACTATATTGACAATCATAGAAAAAAAAGTTAAAAATGAGCATAAACATTTATAATAATGGGTTGGAGTAACATGTATGTTTGTTTTTTGTGTTATCAGACAACCTGTGACATGCATCTAACATAAAAGGTACCAATCAACATTTTAGGTTATTTTTTTAAGGAAGAAGTGTCAAAAACAGCAATACAGCTGCAACATGTAATCTTTTACCTGTCTTACTGTCCATATTGTATCCCACATTTTTAACCCTAGGGACCACTTATGGCAAGCTACTTGCTGATTGTGACAGTCTTTATTTCCAAACCTTTACTTCCAAACCAGTTCTACAACTAAAGAATCATACGACCTAGGTGGGTCAAGTCCTCATTTAGTCCCAAATGTCAGTTTCCAAAAGCCTTCTTTTCTTTAGTTGCAAATTATATATCCCTAATTGAAAAATGAAAAGACAAAAAAAAAACACTTGCAGGTGAGAAAGCTGTTTTCTGGGTGCCAAGCAGCTAAAATAAAGCACACCATGGAAGTATTTGTTTCAGTTTTTACAAAGCTTCTTGCAAATGCTTATTTTGAAACTGATCTGAGCTCTTTATAAAAGTGTCCGAAAAGCAGCAAGTGAACTGAGAGAAGTCCTTTTGAAAAAATGTCTAATAAAAGGCAACCACTATTCCCTTCCCTTTTTGCACCCACAAAATAGCTGGCTTACTTGTTTTTATCTCTGTTAGTGGCGTGCATCAACATTTTTACATATACACATGTAGTATTTATATTTTACATATAGTGTTTTCTTAAAACCCTACAATGGAAAAAAATATAGAATCATTATCACTAAGCTCAAGGTTATTTTCCCATGGGAATTAAAATCTTCACAATTTAACTATGCAGAATACAGCTTTGCCCTTCAGCTTTCAAAGAGATCTCCGCACTCCTGTTCAGCTTGACAAGGCTTTCAGCCTAAGGCCTATAACCTGAATCTGTACAATGGTGCTCATGTACTTTTATCTTACACAGTTGTGAGTTATTAATCATTCAAATAGTCAAATGAAGTCAATGCAATTGTCTATATTTTTATGCTAACAGTACAACATTATTATTGAATACCAAAATAATAATTAAGAGTTATTAATTTCTTTAGTATTGTTTAGTATCATTTGGAAAATGAAAGATGTAAATACATATGTTTGATGTTTTTGTAAATGACACCCTAGGTGTTTGAAGTGAATTATACAAGTTCAAGGATAAATGGACCGAGTATGTGATAATATTTTATAATGAGTTATGAACTAAAATTTTTTCCTTATGAAAAAATCCATCCATAAATATCCGTTGAAAACCAGCATTTTTCATAAACAAATTCACCATAGGATTTTGCTTAACTTGGTAGTCTGGATATCTAAAATTTTATTAATTACTGATCTGTTTGATATATTTTAGTAATTTTTCTAATAACGCCAATATAGGAGATTTGTAATTCAGATTGTAGACAAGGTATCTGTGCTCATTGTACTACTTAAATGGAAAGTCTATGAATGGCAGGCAATGGCTGCCACATATTAAATTAATGGTGAAAAATGACCCAATGAAGTACTTTGAACCGTACTAACTTGGTTTTATAGTTATCATCTATAACTCTTTTCAAGAATCATTCCTTATGTGTAAAATCATTCCTTATGTATGAAACTACTTCAAATCAAATCTTCTAAACTCGTCACTCCTAAGCTTGACACAAAGTATGCGAAATGTATTTAAAATGTGTGCATTTTGTTGGCCTCTCTGGGTCTATGTACCATATAGGAGTCCTGATCCCCATCTACCAACTGGGATGGGTTACTCACATGCCTACTTCCAGAACAGCACCAAGTACTCTCCTACAAAATAAGCAATGGCACACTAATGGTCATGTTCTGCTACTTGTCAACCAGGAGATCTTAAGGACTCTATCCAGCCCTCATTAGCCTTCTGGTGCCTTTGGGGAACATTCTATGATTTCACCGAAGCTCCATTTCTGTTTTTCCTCTTTTTTGTTTATCCTAATTAGTGATTATTGACATTTTAAGAGATACCTAACTTGATGAAATATAATAAAGTACACAAAAATAGGAAAACAGAAGAACATAACAGACAGATTACAAGGTAAATGTGAACTAGTATGGTATCCTTTCCCATTATGCACAAATATTTGCTGCGGTGGGCAGTTCAAAACTGCATACTGTAGATGGCCAAAGTCAACTAAAAAGTTTTTAACATCATTGTGGACTTAATCTAAAAGACACATTTTTCATACTAGGATGAATAAATAATATAGCTGAATATGTACTCTTCAAATGCTTAAGACATGCATCTTGCAAGCCGTACCAACATCCTGGTCTCAAGACATTTCTGACATGTATATATGAAAGTGTCCTCATCTGTGTGTCCCAATTTCTGTTTAAAAGCAGTGACTTGATTTGAATTCACTACAGTCACTATAAACATTGCCTCTTTTATTGAATATGCAAAGGAAACTAGAAAATTCTATTGAAACACTGAAGACTAGTTTTAGAGAAAATTATAGAACAGCCTTGCGCCTTGTGTTGGCTGGGATTGGCTCCAGCAGACCCCTGTGGCCCTGTAGTTAGGATATAGTGGGTTGGATAATGGATGGATGGATGGATGGAAAATAATGTAAAAAGACAGACATGTCAGTTGCTCTGTGTCATATACAGTATGTATATATTTTTCAAAACTAACTTCACATTACACAACTTAGTTGGAGGGGTGTACACCTTACTGCTGTTGCTGACTTTCGCACTGTAGAATGTTATATTATGTGACTAGAAATTGCAGGGGATCACACATTAGACATCTCCATGATGATTTTCCAGCACAGATTCACATATCCAAAATATCACAATCTCGCCCCCTTTTCTGACAGCCAGTAACATGCTGTCTGAGGGAGACAGTGTCCTACAAATGCTTTCCAAATATGGCAGGTTCAGCCCCAGCCTCTGTCCTGTTTTTTTTCTTTTTTCCATTCAGTCATGGTACATATAACATGGGAAATGAGACAGATGAGCTTCACTTTTGTTTGTGAGGTCCAAAACACCCACATTCCGTATTTCTTGTAGCTGCAGTAATGTATATACTTGGTGCTTCTGGATGAGCACTCATTGGTTGGTAGCTCTTGCATACTTAGAGCCCACCCCTGTGACTTATGAGAAAATCAAACCTGTTGCTATCATAGGAGGATGCCACGACCGTCCCTTACTTGCTAAGATCATTTAAATGAAGTTTGCAACTGAAAATTGCTGGAAAAATCTTGTTATGTGACAGGGCTTTTAGTTTCTGCCCCCTTGTTACTGTCTGTCTATTCTATATTAAGAATATGTTCATGTATAAAAATGTGAGATGGTAAAATAAATCCATTCATATTTATTGTGGGTTAATTACTTTATTAATTCATCTATCTACTGATTTTCTAACATTTTCTCCAATTCAAGGAGGTAGGGGAAAACCTACAAAGCCATATCATATACGTTATTATTTACTTATTATATGGGGTCACATTCAAATTAGTAAACTTTTGTTTCTGTAAACATATACTTGTGTCTATTTCCTTCAGTGTTTCCTATTCAGTGGTTTAATTGCACCAGTTTCTCACAAAGTTGGTGCTCTTCCATCAAGGTTAAAAGAAAGAGGTTGGTGAGAAGCTAGTTTAAATTATTTGAGCCAATCAATCCTATTATCTTAATCTTTTTAAAGATAGCAAGGTCTTAAAGAGAAGGTGTAGTAGCTCCACTTTATCAAGTCATATTAGCTTTGTTAGAAAAATGTCAATTTGTATGATTTATATTTATCGCCAAAACTTTAATAGCTCATAATGTGAATGAAGTTTATTGTTCTTTTGTATAATGTTTAATGCAATCTGCATAAAACTGATGTATATAAAAGAAGCTGGATGGCTTGATGGAGCTTAGTACTGCTGTCTCACCATTCCAGTGACCTCTGCAGAAATGTCAGTTTGTTCACTTTGTGAAGTATGCTGGTACTACTCTTCTCTGCAGGGGTTTTTACAAGTTAGTCTGGTTTCCTCAATTGTCCAGGGTTGGTTACCACCTTATACCCTGTGCTGCAGGTAATGAGACTGGCCAATCTAATTGTTTTTCATAATTATCCATACAATTATTTAGTCAGCCAAATATGGGGCAGCAGCTCAATGAATAAAAGCATGCAGATACAGATCAGAAAGTTCAGTTAATGTTCACTTCAAACACCAGAATGAGGAAAAATGTGATATTAATGATTTTGACCATGGCATGATTGCTGGTTCCAGATGTGCTTGAGTTTTTCTTGTTAATGCTAATCTCCTAGAATTTTCACGCACAATAGTCTCTAGAGTTTACTCACAACGGCACAAAAACATCCTGTTGTCGGCAGTACTGCAAATGGCAATGCCTTGTTGATGAGAGCAGTCAGAAGAAAATTATCACACTGGTTTGAGCTGACAGAAAGCCTGCAGTAAGTCAGATAACCACCCTGTACAACTGTAGTGAGCAGAAAAGAATCTTAGGATGCACAACATATCAAATGTTGAGGCAAACTGGCAATAAAAGTGGAAGACTAAATTGGGTTTCACTTCTGTCAGTCAAAAACAGAAAACTGAGGCTGCAGTGGGCACAGGCTCGCCAAAACTGAACAATTGAGGACTGGTAAAATATAATCTGGTGTTTGAGATCTCGATTTTTGCTGAGGTACACAGATGGTAGGGTTAGAATTTGGTGCCAACAGCATGAATACATGCACCAAACCTGCCTTGTGTCAACAGTCCAGGCTGGTGGTGGTATAATGATGTGGGGAATGTTTTGTTGGCACAATTTGGGCCTGTTAATACTAATCAATCATCACTTGAATGCCACAACCTGAGTATCTTTGGTGACAATCTGCATCCCTTCATGGTCACAATTCTCCCCTTCTTTCAATGACTGCTGCCAGTATGATAATGCCCCATGTCTCAAACTGAAAGTTGTCTCAAGATGGTTTCATGAATATGACAATGAGTTCAGTATCCTTCAGTGGTCACCCCAGTCACTGTATCTGAATCCAGCAAAACCCCTTTGGGATGTGGTAGAACGTGAGATTTGTAGTATGAATGTACAGCTGACAAATCTGTGGAAATTGCATGACACAATCATGTTAACATGGACCATAATCATAAAGGAATTTTTCCAACATCTTGTGAAATCCATGTCATGAATAATAATAGGGTGTTTTGACAGCAAAACCTGGTCTTCCCTAGCATTAGTAAAGTATTCCTTATAATTTACCCAGTGAGTATATATAATACCTATTAGCAAATTAGATTAATATAGATTAGTTTTTTGAATTTGTGCGGAAAATTGGAGCTTTGATACAAAAGTAATTCATAAATGGGTATAGCATGCAAGCCCACATAGATAACCCAACTGCAAAAGCTGAAGTTCAACTTTTGGAACCATCATTCTTTGACGACATCTCACCTTATGAGCAACCTTTTAAAATCAATGGCTGGTTCAGATAGAACCCTTCTGGTTATGTTTATTATTGTAATAAGTCATTGTGATTGTTATTTACTGTTGTTCTCCTATTATTTAATTAAGACACATGGTTGAGTGAAACAATTAAAGCAACAAGAAATAATAATGTGAAAGGTTCAGTCATCCAATACATATAGTATGCTTGGAATTTTCACTGCCTATTGTGAAAAGTAAGGTAATTCATAACTCATTTAAGGGATACAGAGGCATGACACTCAAACTGCCACATCAAACTGCTCTGTCATTCCTAAAAAAATGTTAGTGCCCTGTAAAGAAAGTTGCACTCTCCTCCCCATTGCTTTAAGGCTTGTATTAGATGCAATGATTTTAAAAATGTTATGACAAAAGGATTATTCAATTCACATTTAATAAAGGTAAATGAAAGATTAGACTTTACTTTTTGGTACTTCCCAAATATTATGTGATTTTCTAACCCCCTTAATCCAGACCAGGGTCATGGAAGCCTATCGCAGCTAACATAGGGTGCAAGGCAGGGTAAACACACATACAAACACAAGTCAATTTAGTGTTGCCAGTTCACCTAACCTGCATGTCTTTAGACAGTGGCAGGAACACCCAGAGGAAACCCATGCAGACACTGGAAGAACATGCAAAGTCCAAGCAGGGAAGACTCAGGATGTGAACCCTGGTCTCCTTACTACAAGGCAGCAGCGCTAACACTGGGCCATTGTGCTGCCCATACCTCCCAAATATAGAAACTTGTTCTATTTGAAAGAATAACCTTTATAGCAAAAAGGTATTGCTTAAAAAATCTGTGCTGAATCAATGAAAAGGAATTCAGCTATTCTGGAATTAATAGTTGTAAGATCAATTAAACATTTTTTTTTACTAAAAAACAAATGATATCCATCATAATAGAAGAATTAAAATTTAAAGTTATGCATTGTTCTAATTTTGAAAACATATGAGTATCTGTTATTAAAGATGCAAGGCTGCAGTTGTAGTATCTACAAATATTTTAAAAAATAATAATGATAATACATTAACATATACTGTAGTAGTTGTTGATAAATACCATTGCCTTAAAAACATAATTTGATATTCTTTTAAGGCATATTTTATTTTTATCAGCTGAAATAGTATAAAAATAGTTTTTAATAATTAAAGGAAAAAAAATCAAACAGGATGAAGGTGAACGGAAGGGACAAAGAGAAATGTAACATAACAGTGCAGTGTGGGGTGTTTGTTAAAACTGAAAGAAAATGTTTAGCAAACAAAGAACCCAAACTAATATGATATGGGTATGCAATTCTGCTATAATAATTAGTATTATTAATTACTAATGTTGTTAATTATAATATTGTAATTGTAGTACAATATGTATAATAAAATAATGTATAATATAAAACAATAATATTAAAGCAATGTTGAAATGAAAATGATGTTATATTTAAGTGCCAATCCAAACTGGTGAATTCAAACTGATATACGGTATAGATCAGGGGTCTCCTGTGGCTGCAGATTTTCATTCTAATCCTTTTTTTAATTAGTGACCATATTTTGCTGCTAATTAACTCTTTGCCTTAATTTTAATTGATGCACAACTCAGGTTGCAAAAGACTCAGGCTTCGTAAATTATTTATTTTTTCCTTAATTAGCAAGCAAACAATATTAAGACACAAAATGTACCAAGACATAAACAACAACCTGTGTCCATCACACAGTAACTGTAAATAAAGAAAGGTGAAGGCCTCAGTAACGTTGATCTGCTCAGGTCTACAAAACATTTTGACAGCGCTTTTAAAAAAGAAAATCAACAGTTTTGGAAATGTCTGCCATGGCAGAATGTGCACCATGGAATTAAATAACAGGTTTAATTAGCAACAAGAATTGGCTTCAGATTAAGAAACTGAATGAAGTGAAGTTGGTTGGAGTTTGAGGCCCCAACTTATTTGGTCATCTGTTGGCTCACTTCACATTAAATTTCTGTTTAGGTGCCGTTTAAGGAAAAAAGAATCAAATCAGATGTCAGAGTCTTCAGAAAAGTCAATTAAAATAAAGGGAAATAGTTAATTAGCAGCAAAAACTGGTCACTAATTAAGAAAAGAGTTAGAATGAAAACGTGAAGCCACAGTAGCTATCCAGGACTGGAGTTGGAGACCCCTGGTATAGATAAACCTGATGAAATGTATCTAAACTGAAATATATATTTGAACAGATGTACTGTATTTCAATGAACGCTTATCTCTTAACTAATAAATGTGTAACTAGTAAATTGTGTGTGTGTATAAATATGTTTGTATGTATATATTTTTTGTTAACTGTAATCATGTGTGTCCACAGGTATTAAATAATTTCAATAATTATGAATACTGTTTGTTTTTCAATATTTTACTTCTTTAGAAGATATACAGCTTTATTGAATAAGAAATCATTACCAGGCTGCAGTTTCTTAAAAAAGATGTTAATAAAACTAAGGTCAATTTTAAAAATGTTTGCACATTGAACTTTGGATAATCTAATGAAATATCCTTTATCTGGTCACACTGTTGATGCCTTTTTTTCAAAGTGTACATGTGGCAGGTCATGCAGAGTTTATCGTTTTTTGCATGGTTGCACTAACAGTTCTTTAGGAGGCTTTCCCTTTAAAGACATGATTTCCTATTAAGGAATATTTCTTTTTTCTTAGTATATTGGCACATGTTGGAGTCTATAAATCAAATGAGAATCTTGATTTAAATGCTTCAGCAGCCTGTCATCATTCAGATGTGCTGTATATTGAAAAAAACTGCCATGTTTGACACATTTCCTGGATCAAACAGCAAGGGTGCATTTTTTAAATCAATCCTGGGTCTACTATGCCTTTGTCCCACAACAGTAGGCTTTTTTTTACATTTTAATATTTGCAGTGTGCGCACCAAGCAGCTATAAAGTCTGCATTTTCATTGATCTTCAGGTAAAAGGTGATAATTGCTTATGGTAGGGTTAATTCCCTATGAAAATAATTTTTTATCTTTTACAGCTGTAACAGGTAAAATATTGCAAGTTAAAAGGAATGAGTGACTTTATTTAAAATATTGTAACTCCTGTAGCTTCTAAAAGACATTGTCAAATGAATGTATAACTAATTTAAACAGTTAAAGCACAAGATAATGTTAAATATTTCTAAATTACTGTTTAAAATACTATCCATGACATGTAAATTAACTATGTGCTCATTTTGAAATAAATCATTTCACTGAAGGCCTTCCCAAAGCAGGCAGTATGCATAATATATTTGGTTAACAAAAAAGTACAATTTACAAACTGCAGATTCTGAAATTCACATCATTGTTTGCTCTTCTTTAGTATTACAGAATTCCATTTGCACCTGGGCATTGCTGAACCACAGTAGCTTCTGCTAGCTGGAACAAGTTTGACATTGTTTTCTTACTCTTCACTACACAACATAAAGCATGAGTGCAGGGTGAGATGTAAGACATGTGCATACAGAGGGGAGCAATTCAAATTTTTCAAAAAGATTGATACAAATAAAACAAACCTTGAATTTAGATAGCAACAAAAACATATTATGACAAGAAACACTTAGTCTTGCAGAATAACATGGAAAGTGGTTTATACTGGCATGTCTAATTCTGATGTTCAGAGAAGATTTCTTTGTTCACGGAAAATCTTTTTTCATAGCACATTTCAATCCTCATTAAATAAAAAGGCATTTATGTGACCATTATTAGCTTTCAATGATGTAAGCATTCATATGATGCCACTTAAAAAGTCTCAAAGGTTATTAGCCAAAAAATGACCAGCATTTAGACACAGGAATTCACATATATTCTGCTTAATTTGTATATGGAATTATATATACAGTAGTTGATGGATTTTGTACAATAAAATGTAATATATTAAGTGAAATAACTAATATACATTAGACAAAAGCTGCAAACTTAAGAGTATTATTCCAAAATATAATGCACATTATCATGCAAAGAGGTAAATTGCTCAAGGTAGTCAGTAAGAAATAACTGGCAGCATAATAAAAGAAAGGAGTAAAGTCCAAACAAAAAGCTGGTATTGTGTCTCTGTCAGTCATTTTATAACCCAGGTTGTTGGGGGTGCTAGAGTCTATCCCAACTAGCACAGGGCACAAGGCAGGAACAAACACTGGAAAGGGCACCGACCTGAAATATCAATGACCAGAAAATCGAAACAAGGACTTGGATGGGGGTGTAACTGCCTCTGTTCTTCTTAAAACTATCAATAACATCCTTTCTTACCAACTTTTAGAATGAGGTTGGTTGTTTTCTGTAGCTGCCAATTGAATTACTGCCAATTTCATTGTTGTCCTCTTTAAATTGAACAATGTTGATATTGTATTACTTGTTATAATTGTGTGTTTAGGTATATTAGGAAATACAGTAGAGTAGGTGAAATTTTGTTTTGGATTCTCGCTGTCTGGGGTCTGTTTTAGTTACTTTCTTTCTTTCAGGAAGCTGAATTACCAGTTATGAATGGAATTGTCGCTGAACATGGCCTCTACAGTCTAACTCCTGCTTGGTTAGGAACAATATGGCTAGATGCTGAACTAGACATTGAACAAAATTCTAATATTAGAATTTTTTTCCTTCCAAAAATAATTTAACTTGCAAAGAGAATAAATACTTGGTTTAAAAGCTATAGACAGATGATTCCATACTCAACAAAGCATTGCTTACTGTGTCTGTATTTATATTAAAAAAAATGTGGCACTTAAACAGAGACATCCAAAAAGGTGTAATTGGGAGGAATTCTGAATGAAAAGAATCAATTGTTATTGGACTTTTACATAAATCATTGATTATTCATAACAACCATCCATCCTTCCATCTTCTAAACCTGCTTTATCCTGAGCAAGGTTGCAGAGAAGCAGGAACGCTCCTTAGACAAAGTGCCAGTCTATCACAAGGTAAACACACAGGAGTTGAATCTTAGACATCTGAAAAAGCCTTTTAGATATCTCATATGTAAAGACATATGAGATACATTTTAAGACATCTTGATTACACTTTGAAATAATAGAACAGTGGAAAATAGCAATGCAGAGAATGCATTAGAGCATATGCTCAAAGCATACAATTATTCAACTCAAAATTATATATCGAGCACATCTATCTCACCTAAAACTCTCCAAAATGTTTCCAGGGCATGATCCAACCTGCGAACGCTGCAATCAAGTCCCAGCCTCACTGGGTCACATGTTTTGGGCCAGCACCAAATTAACATCATTCTGGACCAAAATTTTTAATTACCTTTCAGACAGCCTTGGTGTCACAATCCCTCCTAACCCATTAACAGCTGTGTTTGGGGTTCTTCTAGATGGGTTTAAAGTGGAGAAGGACAAACAAACTGTGATTGCATTCACTACACTTTTGGCATGCAGACTTATTTTGCTAAACTGGAAGAATCCTAACTCTCCTCTTTTAAGTCAGTGGGAAACCGATGCTTTATAGTATTTGTAATTGGAAAAAATCAAATACTCAGAGGATCTGTACAGATATTTTTCAAAACATAGCAGGATCTAATCAGTAACATTGTAGAATATTAAAGCACAGAGGAAGCAATTATTTCTGTATTTCTTTTTCTTCTCCATTCATCTCTATTGGCTTATCAAACTCATCAATTTAGGTAAGTTTACAAGCCTTAAGTTTTACGTTGGCAATGCTCTCTCTCTCAGGGGTGGGGGTCGACTTGTTCTCAATCGTACTTTTTGTAAAAATTGATTGATTTGTATGGAATGATCGCAATAAAATAATAAAATTTCAAAAAAAAAAAAAGAAATAATAGAACAGTATTTGGAGATATCTGAAATGCATGTATTTAATTATAAGGCTCATAGGTGTAGCAGTTAAGGAGAATGTTGGACAACAGCTCAGTTGCCTTCATTTTGGATTGTGTACAAAAATACCATATTCAAATATGAGGTTGCTAAAAGTGTCACATGTGCCAAGAACTTTGGAGAGAAAGGTTATTGATTGTTGTTATATAATCTGAAGTTGTGCTAGCTAACTTAAAGTTATGAACAATTGGGTAAGGACAGATACTAAGTTGACCAACACTTGACAGTAAGCATGAACTTGAACTTTGTGAACAGTAGACTGATGAAGTCATTGGGGTACAGGCCTGAATTGCTCATATGCTCAAATGTGTAGTGAGGTTAGACAGATACAGTGCTAATGGCAGTTTTTCTATTTTACACAGCATTGAATTACAGTGGATTTCATTTTGCCCACTGATCAACAGAAAAAGACTCTTTCATGTCAAAGTGAAAACAGATCTCTGCAAAGTGGTCTAAATTACTTACTGCTATAAAAGACACAATAATTGATTGTAGTCAAACCCCTTTACATCATTATTTAGTAGATGCTTTTTTGGCAGTCATTACAGCTATGAGATAGTGTGTATAAGTCTCTATCAGTGTTCCACATCTGCAATTTTCCCCTATTTCAAAATCACTTGAGCCCTGTCAGGTTGTACATGTATCGTGAGTGAACAGCCTTTTTCAAGTCCAGACACAGGCTTTCAATTGGATTGAGATCTACGCTTTAACTTGGCCACCCCATGACATTAATATTGTTGTTTTTAAGTCAATCATATGCAGCTTTAGCTCCACCCCTTCATTAGCAAAAGCAGGTAAATTCCATAAGAGATTATAAAAACAGCAAGTTACAAGGAACTGGTTATTGACTTATTGCACCAAAAAACCTCTGTGTCTGGTAACTATTCAGGGTATGGATGTAGAGGTGAGCCACTCCTATTAGTACATGGAAGTCCACTTTAATGACAGATTGGATTGGTCTCATAAGGTCTCAGAGGAACTATATAAGAAAAGGCAGATCAGGCTTTTTTTCCTTAGAAGACTGTGTTCCTTTAATGTGGGAAGTGACATCCTTCACATCTTCTACAACTCTGGTGTGCAGGGCTGGTAACATCACTTCTAGAGAATCCCACCAAATCAACAAGCCAATTAAATGGGCAAGCTAAGTTATAAGGATGCACTCTCTGTGGATGTAGTAGCAAAGGAGAAAGTTAAAACAAAACTGAGTGCCATAATGAACAAAGCTACACATCACAACGTATTCAGCAAAAGTGTGTCAAGAAACAGTACTGGGGCTCCTTTATACCAAAAGCAATATGCATGCATAACGCTTCACTGGGACTGCGACAGAACTTTTCTTTCTTTTTAAAAGTTTCTTTTTGCTTAGTCATTCTGGTGTGTGTTCAGACCATAGTGTATGTGTATGCATATATGTATTTATGTATCTATGAATGTATTTATTTAAAGAGCCATGGACAATTAATGTTTTATCTAACATAATCTAATCTATTCTAACACTCAGAAACACCCAGACTTTAACCAAAATTATATAACACTTAAGTTATACACCTCTGAAGAACAAATTTTTAGTCATTTGTTTTAAAACCACCTTTAAAATCTAGTACTCAGAACAGAATTTTAAATTTTACACATTGTACAAAGACGAACAACATAGATGAGACTCGTGTCAAGCGTTCTGAGATAACTGGAGTCATTCAGATTTCCTGAGGATTTTCCAAGGCATCCACATTACTGTCAGTGTCTCAGCAAAAGCAGCTACTATATCTATCTGCTGCATAATATCTTGGATTTAAAGTATATTCAAAATCTTTAATTGAATGCTACTGACTTTGCATGAATATAGATTGACTAAAACAAGATTCTTGAGCAAAACTGATGAATCTAGAAAAACTGTAATTGTCTCTCCAATTCTGTAGCAGTCTAGCTATCAGCTGAGGCTGGAGGGTTATTAATCAGGGATCTAAAACTAGCAACTACTCAATAGTTTTGCATCTTAACTTAAAATGTAGCTTTTCACCCTAATACGCACATCATTATCATATACTTGACAAATGAAAACATGCCTGTTACAAAAACTGTAATTTGTTTTTCTTTTTTCACTGACTTCATTCTCTGTTAACGCAAGCCAGAATGTAACCTTGTGACAGAATGACAATCAGGGAAGGACACAATTCTATTGCCAGGCAACAAGATGTACAAAGGGACAATTTAGTGCTGCCAATTAACCTACCCTGCACATCTCTGGATGGTGAAGGAAAAAGCAGAGCATCCAGAGAAATCTTACGAGCACATGGGGAGCCATAAACTCCACATTAAGCATCAATGAGGTCAGTATCAAAGACTGAAACTCTGCAGCTCGAAGACAGAAGCACTTATACTGCACAGTCATGAAGTGAACTTTATTTTTATTTTTTTTTTACTATTTTAGAAATTTGCAGCAAATATCAGAGAAGGATGACTACAAGAAAATTGCAGTTAGATACACTCATTAGTGAAGGGCATATACTATAAGGTACTGCAGTTAGATACTGTTTATTTACAAAATAAAAGTAAAACGTGTGCTTTTCAAATGGATATCAAGAAAATTTAAAAAAAAAAACGTGGGAATGAAATATGCACATTTGTAGTTATTAATATCAGATGCTTTTTATGTTTGGTGTGATGATTTTCAACTTGTGCACTTTAATCTTGCTGCTTATACAGGTTATAAAGGAAAATCCACAATTTTTTGCTTTAATTTGCTATATATAAACATGTTGCTATCTTTATTTTTTTTCCTAAGAAAGACTGTATCTGTAACAAAATCTATAATTTCCAGGTTTCTTTCTATAGTACATAGCTTTTTTACCATTCTGACTAAGAGGCTTTATTTCCTTCTCATTCTGCTTTGAGTCCAATTCAGCAATAGTCTCTGTCTTAGATTAATTACCCTGATCTAATTCATTTAGTAGGGGACAGCTGTGGTACGTGGCTTGCCCACTGATGTGTCGTGTTAAATGATGCCCATCTGTCATTGCAGCATATCAGCATGGATTTGGTGTCATCCACTTCATTGGCTCTGTTGAAATGTGAAGTACTTTTACAATGTTTACTACTGTCGTTAATTTAATATCTACACATCTAATAACCTGACTGCTGTCAGTCCCTCAACGATGATACATGATGCCCTGTAAAGAGCAAGACAGAAGACATTAACCTGACACTTGCAAAGACCATTTGGAACAGTTAATTGGAGGCAGGGTCTAGAATCATTACTATATAAAGCAACATATCTGACTTACTAGCTCATATTTGAATATTAAATTAAATAAAGAGTTAACAGTATATATCACTGCACCCATTTGTCAGCCTATTTTCATAAACCAGGCTAATGGAATACATTTGAAAATAAATTAATCTGAAATTACCACCAGTACTATGTTATAAGAACATGCTGCTGTTTTGTGTTCTTTTAAATATTTCAAGAACAGATCTTTCACAAGAAATAGTGCAAACCGCACACAAATTTTCTGTATAATGTTTTTTATTACATTCGCCTAAAACCATAGTATATCAGTTTAACACATTTAAACAAATAACATTAATCACTTTGAGCATTGAGTACAAATATGCAAGAAAATATGCATAAAACATAAAAACATGAAAAGGCTCAGAATTTATTGTGTTATGTTTCAATGTATTATAATATTTCTTTAGTAGTTCAGAACAATAAGAATAAAAAGGAATCGTAAATTTAAAATTTTTTAATAAATTGTACGTATGGGATATGCTCAAGAATTCATAGAAATCGAAGAAAATATGTTTGCCTCTTTAAAATGTTATAAAAAGTCTGCAGAACACAGCTAACTAATTTGTATCATTCATTAAATGCGGTGGGGTATACCCTGGTGAGGTGTTGCATACCTGTGATGAGCGAGGAAGGTGTTCCTCTGACACACATGCATGTGAGCTGATATATTGCTTATTCATTCCAAGTAACTTCATTTAAAACATACACTCAGAGTAGTCTGAATCTGTTTGGACATCGACTTGGTAAAGTGATAAGGGGCAATATAAATGTGTTTTAGTGGTCACATGACCAGTCTCCTGCCTCACGTAGATAACATAACAGGATAACATAAAAACATAATTAACTTGTACTATGGCATGACCTCTTTCGCCACAACTTCTGTATAATGTTGCTTCACTGGTTTTGGTTTGATTCAGCTTCAGTTTGGTTTCTTGGTTTCATATCCCTGATTTTTATTTGGCTCTCTTCTTTCCATTTTCTTGTTGTTCATTTTCTGACTGCAATCTTGGGCATTATTTCTTGCTAAAATTCTTCATTAACTCTTAACAGAAACAATGTAAGAACCCAAAAAACATAAGATAATTTTCTTTTCTAAACTTTCCAAATGAAGAAAGTTAGGTTATACGATATATTGTGTGTTTAGAACAACTTCAAACTAACCCCCACCCACCCCCTATTATTTGACACTGTTTCCGCTAGTTAAAATTGAAGACTTGTGACAAATAATCACAAACCCATTTTAATCTGCATTGGATCCTCCCTATTTCAGCTTTGGCACTTTTGCTTGTTAAACTACAGCTACACTTTTAATTAATATTAAAATAACATAGTTTTTGACATCACCTTTTTTTCATGGTACCATTGTTTTTATTAGTTTCATGGAAGCACAGTGTTAGGTGGTTTTGACACCTGACATCATATAAAAGAAAGTGGTGCAGTAACTGTCATGTCCAATAAGCAACTAAGATTGCAAATATTTACAGATTTTAAATTCTATTGCTCAGGTTTAAGAAGCTAGTTTTGTTTTTTAAACATGACCTTTGTTTAATGTTGTGTACTTCTGAATATCGATATCACTAGTGTTTCATCCTGTATTTTGACCCTTACGTGATCTTTTTAAAACAAAAAAACAATTGCCTTTAGATACATAGTTTAGCACCACAGTAATTATGAATTGGCAAACATTTATCATTTTTTATATTGTATATAAGTTATTTCTGATCATTCAAGTTATTTGTAGAGTGTTTTATACCTCAGCCAATTTATAGATCAATGCATTCATAATATGTTTTAAAACAACTCTGGGATGAGATTGGATTCTGTATCTGTATCTTTTCTTTCACCCACAGCTCAGAGAATGAGGGCACACAACCCCGGCCATAACATCCAGAGCAGGCCCCACCCTTTCCAGTGGAGATTCCATAAAGACAGCCAGCCCCTGAAGGTGGCATCTCATTCATGACGTGGAGACACAGCTAGCCAAGCTCCCTTATGATAATGGAACAATAAACTGCGGCTGAAATAGTCTCTACAACACTGAACTAGAATGCATGATTAAAGCAATGCCTACCACACTCATTTATAATTTATTTAGTAGGAAAACAAAATATATCACACATTAGATAATATATTTCTTTTGTTAGAATCTTGATTGTTCATTATTTTTATGTTTTTTGTATTATTTGACTAATTCTTAAAACTTTAAGCAGGAAAAAATTTAGCAGGAAACTGCTGGAGTAGCAGAGGTATTATCAAGTACTGGCATCATAAAAACATTCAAGAAAGAATTCAGCGCATGCTTAGGAGAGAGTACCTTTATATTTTACAGAATCAGTTCCGCGAAATCTCAAGAATATCCTGGTATAAAAATGTTTCCATTAATCAGTGGGCGTGTTTCACAGCATTACCATTAATGTTGTGTTTATTTTGCAATAGAGATTAATGTATTTGGGCACCTGAAAAAGGAAACAAAAAGCTTCCACAAAAATATCAACAGGAACGTACTCGGTCTTGAAAGTTTCTTCACTAAGGTGGCTTGATATTTTGACAATTCTGCATGATTATAAAAAAATAAATATTCCAAGTCTGTCTTTTTCACTGTTGATGATAATTATTAATTTATCAAAAAAACTTTCAGAAGATCTTAAATTTGGTAACTTAATATTGTACTAAATATGCTTTGAATGTGTTGCCTCTATGACCAGGGTTTAGAATCAGGTAACTGTTCCTCTTGTTTGTCATAATAGGGGGTTGACTTCAAAAAGGGCATTCAGCCATAAAAATGTCTGCTTTTCAATTCCCTAAAAATTCTAAGGGCAGTATGACAACTCAAGTGAACCCATAATTAAGACATACAGTATGTATTACCTGCCTTTGCCAGGGAAGTTTTGTAAGAGAATGGGTGTCAGTTAAAGTGCCATTGGTTAATCAGGTATATCAGAAGTACTGTGTAACTAACTAAGTTCTTTTCTGTATACAATATTTTCAGTTTTTCTTTTTTTAGCTATGGGCTAATATTGTCGGAAGACAGTGTGTTGTAGTGGTTAAGCCTTTGGCCATAGAACTTCAAACCCTGAGGTTGTGGGTTCATGAGCACATCACTTCACCAGCCTCTATTCTGAATTGGAAACATAAAATAAATGTAACCAACTGTATCTCAAATGTTGTAGGCCACCTTGGATAAAGGCATTAGTCAAAAAATAGGTAATAAGAAAATAATTATTATGTCACTTGGCTGTTTACTCTTGAACATGCTGTACACAATTATCCATGTGTAAAACATTCCTGCATTAGACCAATTCCTGCATATTTCTGCTTTTCCTATGGAACTGACTTTGTTGATGGTCTCTGCAAAGCACATATTGATATATCGAAATGTTCCTTCTTAGCAGATACCTAGTGCCCTAGATGTACCATCCTGTGAAACTGCATACTGTATTTTTAACTAAATGGGAAATGAGATTTTTGTTGATGGGTGATTGAGTCAGTCAACTTTGCACTATGCATATTATATGCACTAACACACACACACATATACCGTGTGTATCCATACCTAATGAAGACAAGAAAGAGAGGAAGGAGTTAGTGAATGTCACAACTCCTAATTTTTAGGCTGTATTGTATCTTGCTGTGGAGGGTAGGAAGTCCATCATCGTCATTTTTACATAATTAGTTTCCTTCACTGGAAGTAAACATGCCACACACAGTCTAAGAGAAGGTGGAAATTTATAATATATAATGGAATGTATTTACTCATCTCTATTTAATAAATGTAGAAAAAAATGACAGATTATTCAAATTAAATATATACAGAAACAATTTACAAATTGGGTCCAGTTAATCCAGGTGCCATGAGAGTGAATTGAGAGTGTAGTTGGGTTGTGACGTGCAGGCACTTATTCTTGTTACTGTCTCAACGCAGTTGTGTTTCTTTTCATTGTTGAAAGTCTGATGTGTTTCTAAGTCAGCAAGCTGACTCATCTACAGTAAAAGAAAGAAAAGCTCTTCTTTGGAAAGTTTGATCTTCTTTTATAACAGGTGTCCTTCATTTCTTTTGCATTTGTCTTAGAAACTATAGGTGCCCCATTTTCAAACAATTGGTTTTCAGTAGACTTGTGATGCTTCTTGCTAAGCAATCTCTGGTACTTTACATTGACTTATAAAATGCCAGATGAAGAGGGGTTTTGGGTAACCCACAAAAAGTAGCACATTCATTACAAAAATACATTATAAACCAACTCGTCAATCTGTAAGGTTCATCATTTTCAGGAAACTCACCCCAGGTCAGTTGTCATCTAAACAAAGTAATTAAAGACAGTGAATAAATTCAATTGAATATATTTGTGAATGGTAATCTAATCTATTGGCAGTTGCCTCAATTTTTGGAAAAAATGAATATATATAAGGAGCACAACCTTCAAAATATATATGTATTGTATTCACCATTACGCATTGTATGCATGTGTAACGTAGAGTTCAAGTAGCATTTACAACTACAAATTTAATACCATATACACTCACATTTAAGTTCTCCGGCAGATAGGTTGGGACTTGATTATATCTTATTTTATAATGTCGGTCGTATAAGTCGAATGCGGAAACTCACGCTATCTGTCCAAGAGATTATGATATGCTAACGCCCACCTGAGAGAGTAACTGTGAAGCACACTGCCTTTTTTTCCTATGTATTGTGCCTAAGTGACTACACGGTAATACCCAAACTATTCCGAAGCGATGTTTTCAGTGTTTTATGTTTTTTGTATCTCACACCCTCATACAGCTTTATCCTTGAAGTGGTGAAAGAAATTGGTAACTGCGCTGCTGCAACAAAATTCGATGTGTCTGAGAAACTAATGCGAGACTGGAGGAAGCAAGAAGATATATATAAAAAAAAAATTAAGTGTCATATTTTTCAATTGCCATATATGTCGTGGTCTGATTTTATGATCGATTTTTTAGGTTTCAAGATCCGACTTATATGTGAGTATATACAGTAATTATGTTTTATGTAAAAACCAGTAAAGTGATTTTGTAATTAAGTTTTTTCTTAATGTAGAAAATAATAGTATGAAAAAACTTACCTGCATAGAGTGCCTCTAGCACTGCCACAAATTTCCATTTGGGATTAATAAAGTAATGTAATCTAATTATACACCCCTTCCTGGAAACAGGATTCTGTTTCTCAGATGGTATATAGGGAAATGAGGAGTAACACATATCGTATGCTACCATAACACGAATAATAAGCAATTCACACATTCTTCTCTAAAATCTGATTTTTAATAACAAAATTAATGCATAAGGGAATAGACACAAACTCTTATGTAGCTAAAAAGGTTTTTCATTGGCACAGCCTTTAAACTCACCATTAAACTTTATAAAATAAACTGTATTATGTTTAAACAGTGCTTCTTTGAGACTTTTTATTGCAACGATACTGAGCAAATTGTAAGGACATGAAATATGGCGTCAGATCAGAGTGGTAGCCCCATGTCATTTGAATTCCTGATTAAGGCAGTATAACTGCAAAATAAATCATAATGACTACAAAATTAGACACTAAACATAATAAATCATGGGTAAAATATTTAAGCCGTATTGGCAAGTATTAACTTCACATTTCAGTATAAAAAGTTAAGTTTTACTCAATCAAAAAAAAATCACAAAATTGTATATTCATTTTTATGTACCACAAAAAATGGCATATTTAAAAGATCTTTGTGAAAAGAATGTCTAACATTTTGTATACAGTTGACTCTAAAATTGTTTTTTAGGTTAAAGTTACTTTGAGATGCTCTTACATGTATTGTTTCAAAGTTTCGAAGCTCAGGAGAGTGAAGCAAAGTGATGTCAAAGTTGATTAACAAAGGGGAATTCTTGAAAGAATAAAAGAGAAAGAATATAAATTGAATAAAGTCAATCAAATCACTGAAATCCTAGAGGGAGATGTCACATTAAATGAAACAAATGAAGTGAAATGTGAAATAGAGTAACTGAAGAACACAGCTGAAGCCCAAAGAAAACATTAAATTTACTATCTTCAGAAGTACAGTTTAAAGCAACTCTTATGTTCTGTACCTTATTTGACATATCAAAACAGCATTTTGAAAATTTTTGCAATAAATTGTAGTTTTATTGTGAGCTTGAACTATTAAGTTAAGGATAACACAGTCCATAGTCCACAGAGATATAAATTCAATGCAAATAGATTTCCACCTTTCAAACTTTAATTTTCTGTGTAATGCAAAAATAAATGGAATTCAAACATATTGCATCTCATATTAGTACTTCCTGGTAGACATGCACAGGTAGATGGAAAAAAAAAGAACTTTTCACAGTATGTTCCAGAAACAACATGTCACCCTTCTTCTTATTGCTTTATTACTTTCTTTCAGCATGGCACAATGCTTTAGACTCATAAAAAGTAATAAAGAAAAAGATGACCATAAGCATAGTCTGAAAGATAATATGAGATTTTAATGGAAGTGAATCTAATTGTTGCTCCTCACAATTTGTGATTACATCCTCACACAAAATCTTTAAATGCACTTGTAATAACTAACATTTATTAGTATGAGTTACATGTGAAACAACCAGCTTTGGCACACTTCATTAACACGGCATGTTATTAGTTCAGCTTTGAACTGAAGTTGAAGCTGAGTATTGAATGTAGGGTCCATGAGCTATAAAGCAATGGTGGTAGATTACTCAGTCTTTAACCAAAGATTGTCGGTATCCTAACAGCGTCTGTAAATTTCAAGCAATTTTGAATAAAGCAATGATTTATATAGTATTGGTGCACTCCTAGCAGTTTGCAAAAATTGTGCCCAGTATTGAACAAACAAATAATAATTATATCGTGAAAACTGCAAGAAAAAATATAGGCAATAAAATTATTACAAAATTACATAAAAATGTGTTATTTAAATGAATGAGTGTTAATTCATCACTGACAGTGCTTGGTTTCTATATCATTGGCTTTAAGCTTTGAATGTGATCCAAAGTATCTTAACTATTTTGTGGAAACGTCTTATTTTTTTGAGTAGATTAGTTTAACATATTGTAACTCATGAATTGTAATGCAATCTCCAAAACTAAAATAACTTTTTTTAAGAAAAACAATTAAAATTTATGTTTAGTGTAAACTAATATAATGTATGGAATTTGTAGTTTGCAAGAGAAAAACTGATGAAGGGTATCCGCATCTTTTGAAACACAGCTTACCAAACAGTGCTGATACTGAAAGGTGCAAATTACTCACTCATAAGTGTCTGATTTAAGACAGTATCACATCTCACTATTTTAGCCATCATCTTTACATCATGCATTTGTCATTCTTCTTATTTTGCACTTTTTTATCTAACTTAGACTTTATTATTTATCATGTTAATGAATAGTAAGTTGTTAAAATAAAAATGAAGGTGAAACCTGCCTATAGTGATTCATTAGTATTTAGTAGTCAAACATTTTTTTTTTCAGGAAAATGTAAGCATTGAATCAATAAATTAAATTAAACGTAAATGTGAGATATATGTTAATATATATATAAAGTTGCTGTTTAAAATATTAAAAAAAAAAACTTGACAGTTAATTTTAGCTGGGCATCTGAATGTATGTAAGGCAATATGAAAGCATTTATGCAGAAGAAATGCAGTCAAAGAAAATTGCTGCTCACTTTCTAAAAGTAGTACAGGTCATAAAATTAATAAAACACTAGAATAAATCCTTTCTCATCTGATTTTCATGATTCTAAGAATATTCATGTTTACTCCATAGACCAAATAATGCCAGTGAAACAGATGGTGAACTCATAATAATACTCTAAAAGATTAATGTAAAACAACATTTAAAAATACATTTGCATGAAGACCAGAAGACCTTAGTCTTTTAATCCAAACAATCAACATTCTGGCAAACAAAATGTTTGCTGTAAAAGCCATCTTTATCTATAACTATCAGCAGAATCCCTTGAAAAGAAGGTAAGCAATGAAGAATAGCTTTATATTAATATTTTTTGATCATCTCAGTTTTTTACATGCTGTATATAATAGAACATAGAACCAACCAAAGTGTTAGCAAAACAAGTACAAGTAATAAAAAAAGAAAACCTGTGAACCAATAAACATAACTGTTTTTTCCTAATTAATATTTATACAGCACATTATTATTTTCCTAAGTATAACAATCAAAAGCAACCTTTTTTTTATTCCAGTTTTTCAGTGCAGGTTTATTAGAGCCAGAGCCTATTTGGACCATACTAAGCAATAAGGTGGGCACCAGCTTTGGACAGAATGCTGAGGAACTCTAACAAATATACCCACACATTCGTATTGGGCCAAAGCCCTCACTCACTCACTCACTCACTCACTCACTCACTCACTGACTCATCACTAATTCTCCAACTTCCCGTGTAGGTAGATTTGGCAGGCTTATTCCTTACAGCTTACTTACAAAAGTTAAGCAGGTTTCATTTCGAAATTCTACACGTAACAGTCATAACGGTCAACAACGTCCGCCATGTTGAACTTTCTTATTTATGGCCCCATCTTCACAAAATTTGGTAGGCGGCTTTCCTGCGCTAACCGAAACCGATGTACTTACTTATTTCGATGGTATGACGCCACTGTCGGCCGCCATATTGAACTTTCCAACGTCAACAATTTTCCAACTTCCCGTGTAGGTAGAAGGCTGACCCCGTCTTCACGCAATTTGGTAGGTGGCTTCCCTGCGCTAACCAAAACCGATGTACATACTTATTTCGGTGGTGTGACGCCACTGTCGGCCGCCATATTGAATTTTCCAAACGTCACAAATTCTCCAACTTCCCATGTAGATAGAAGGCTGAAATTTGGCAGGCCCATTCCTTACAGCTTACTTACAAAAGTTAAGCAGGTTTCATTTCGAAATTCTATGCGTAACGGTCATAACGGTCAACAACGTCCGCCATATTGAACTTTCTTGTTCATGGCCCCATCTTCACGAAATTTGGTAGGCGGCTTCTCTGCGCTAACCGAAACCAATGTACATACTTATTTCGGTGGTATGACGCCACTGTCAGCCGCCATATTGAACTTTCCAACGTCACTAATTCTCCAACTTCCCGTGTAGGTAGAAGGCTGAAATTTGGTACTTATTTCGGTGGTATGATGCCACTGTCGGCCGCCATATTAAACTTTTAACGGAAACCGATGTACGTACTTATTTCGTTGGTATGACACCACTGTCAGCCACCATATTGAACTTTCCAACGTCACTAATTCTCAAACTTCCTGTGCAGGTAGAAGGCTGAAATTTGGCAGGCTCATTCCTTACAGCTTACTTACAAAAGTTTAGCAGGTTTCATTTCGAAATTCTACGCGTAACGGTCATAACGGTCAACAACGTCCGCCATGTTGAACTTTCTTATTTACGGCCCCATCTTCACGAAATTTGGTAGGTGGCTTCCCTGAGCTAACCGAAACCAATGTACGTACTTATTTCGGTGGTATGACGCCACTGTCAGCCGCCATATTGAACTTTCCAACGTCACTAATTCTCCAACATCCCGTGTAGGTAGAAGGCTGAAATTTGGCAGGCTCATTCCTTACAGCTTACTTACAAAAGTTAAGCAGGTTTCATTTCGAAATTCTACGCATAATGGTCATAACGGTCAACAACGTCCGCCATGTTGAACTTTCTTATTTATGGCCCGATCTTCTCGAAATTTTATAGGTGGCTTCCCTGCACTAACTGAAACCAATGTACGTATTTATTTCGGTGGTATGATGCCACTGTCGACCGCCATATTGAACTTTTCAACAGTCTTTGTTACTTATGGACCCATCTTCAAGAAATTTGGTACACGGGTTCCCAACACTAACTGAATCCTATTTACGTACATATATACGTCCATAGCCTGCAGCTCGGTCACCGTGTGAGGTGGCGTTGGGTCCCCCATCCCAACGCCTCCCACGTTGTTGGCTGCCTGCCCATATAAGACCGTCCGTCGCTCCGGTCTCTACATTCCCTTCCTTGCTTCGCCACGGAATTCACGTCTCCCTACTGATAACTACAGCCTTTTTTTTTAATCCACGGCTTCTCTGCTGTTTTATTGTTTGTTTATTACAATTATAGTTATTGTATAGGTATTTTAGACTTACTTTACATTGCTCAGGTACCCATTTCCTTTATCATTCCAACCCCCATTACCATGTCTATCGAGGTGATCACTATCGATCAAAGAACTGTCACTTACTGAGTGGTTTCCATGCCCGGAGATGGCACCTACCTTTTCCATTCTCTGTGTTACATATTGCACGGCCATATCAGGCTCACTCTTGATATCTGGAAGAACATTGTGTCTTATGTATTGAATGACTGGGACAGGTTCAAGGTGTAGACTGATGACGGTACAGGAGATAATTATACTAAACAGGAGCACTAGAAGAGTGAAATGCTTAAGCCCTTCACCTATGGTTCTGCATGTGAGTTGATGGCTGCCGCTGAATTGTTCGGTTGTCGCTTTCAAGTGTACTGAAATGGCCAAATATTTTACACCTTTCGACAACCGCCAATGCCTCTTAAACATCTTATATTCACAGGTGACGATTTCAGTAGTGGACACTTTGATGTTTATGAATGTTTAAACTCTCAAAAGCTGGATGTGATTTTATCGATGAAACCAGTTGTGTGCTTACAACGCTTGACAGATGCTGAATGTCACTTCAACACAACAAATCCTGCAAATACTGTCGTAATTGAAACAAACCATGAAACTCAAACCGATTATGACAGCAGCAATCCAAGCTGTGAGATTTGAGACAAGATTACTGTTCACATGGCCAACTGTAAGTTACATGCTCAAGAGTAAGCTCAGTGCACAGCTTGGTCATGTTACAACCGGAGGGCCGAACTGACAACATGGTATACAAAGAGATCCTTAACAAATAATTATTGGCATATTTTCCCTTAGTTTAAAAAGGTTAAATTTTCTTCTTAACAAAAATTTTAAGGCAGTACTTTGCCGCTGCGAAGCGCGGGTATTTTGCTAGTATATATATATACCAGTAACGGCGTACTGCACGATAACGTGCAGTGAATACATTTGGCTTGAGCATTCATAGTTTTCATACTCTTTCTCTGTCTCTGTTTAGCATTTGTTTGCTCAGAGGTTGATGCGCTTGCTGATTCCTGAGCAGCTCTTCTTTTCTCCACCCTAGCGGCCCGCTGCTTCTCTTCTTCGTCGGCATCTTTTCGCGTTAAAACTGATTAAGTTAGTTTTTGTGTTGCAATTACTTAGTATGTTTTGTTTAATTTTTCACTTAAGCTGGCAGTCTTCAATCTGCCTCAAGAATGATTAAAGATATGAAGAGGTAGGGGAAGTGTCCGCGAAGGTGGTAGGGAATGAGAATGGCACCTATACGCATGCGCCACATGGCCTCCCTGCTGTGTGCTGCCAAGAATTGATTCTACAATAAAATAAAATAAAAATAAAAAGAGTAATAAAAATCATCATCTGAAAGCGGATTGTAGACGTCATATAGTATATGTGTACCAAATTTCAAGTCAATAGGTTAAACGGTTTGCGAGCTACAGGTAATTTAAAATCCTGAACAGAGAAACGAACAGCCACGGTAGCGTATTATATAAGAAGATATATATATACTCATATACACATATATAATATATATATAATTACTTTTTGTGCTGATTTTTTGTTGTTTTTTATGTTTTTGAGTGGGCATTGTGATTTGTCGCTGCAGATGCAATGCTGCCAGATAATATTAGGTCTGTCCGTGCAGCACACAATGTCAGCATAACTGCACCTTAAAATAAGAAAGTGGTTTTTATTCTGGTTTAGCACTCATGCTGTAGCAAAAGAAACAATAGATTTTTAATGACTCAGCTAAACATCCCTGACTATTCCTGTTGACTCCTGCAAGAAAGACCTTAAGAAAACTTGACCTCTCACTACAGAGTTTGCTAATCAGGATCTCCTTTTTTCTGCTGAGAACATTAATGTGGACCAGCCTTAAGGCATAATTTCAAACAAATTAACTATTAATATATCATGTGTAGATAATGTATACATGTAGTGATGAACTTGAATTTTCAGTGGGTATTTTGGGCAGCCTATGCTACCCAGGTGGGGTGCAAGAAGCCACAATATGTGTCCAAGTAGCTTGCCAGCCATGAAGTCATCTACAGCCATCATAAGACTCGATTTGCAACTTTGATGGTTTTGATGGCCTTCTTGTATTGCTTTGGAGCAAAAACAAATATATGTCTTAATGTTCCTTTTATTTTGCAGAGAGGTGTATTGGTACCTCATCCCTGCCTAAAAGAAATACATTTGTGTGGGCTCATTATTGACAAAAATATATAATTAACTAAAGTCCTTTGAAATTCAAACATTTGTTACTCTGTAAGATAGATGGAAACCTGCTAGTATCAAATTTCCCCTTAGGTCTTTATTCTAAACAGAGAAAGGCACAACTCCAGTTAAACTCTAAAATGTTTAGTTACTTAAGTACAATGAAATGAAAGAAATATTAGAATAATATAATTTGGACAGGCATTCTTTCTTTCCATACTAGGCCAGTTACAAAGGAAACTTACAATGATTTTTTTGTTGAAATATCAGCAGTCTGTATCAAATACCTTTAAGTACATACAGATAAGCAGATTTTAACATTCATGTGGTATCTGAACCTTTAGGACAACATCTTGCAAAAAAAATAGTAACTATTGTTATGTTTTACTATGCTTGTTATTATTTCTCAAGCCACAACACAATGGTAAGCTTCTCCTTTAGCCTGTTACAGAACAGAATAAGTGATGATGCTTAGATGTCCCAGTTACCAAGTGTGACAATTCCTTCTTGGTGGAGCTAAAACTTGCTGAAATAAGGTGAGCAAGGCTTGCTCAGTCAACCCACTTCATGGAACACTCCCTGTAGACTGAAACCTGAACCAAATTAAATTCACATACAAAATAATTACAAAAGTGAAGTGCAATCCTCCTTTCTACGCCATCTTTTCAGTGTTCCTCCCATATAGTTCTATGTCTGAGCTTGGCCATGATTTAAATGCACCGCTCATGATTAACTATGAGAGACACAATGCACTAATTTAAAAAGCTCCCCAGAAGTATCCACAGTTCATTTTCTAAATTGGAAGCATCCTGAACAGGGTCACAGGGGAGCTGGAGCCTATCCCAGCAAGCATAGGGCACAAGGAGCGAACACCACTCCATCACAGGGTGATTACACACTATGACCACAATTAATAAAAGTTTGGAATAAAACAGGGTATCAACAAATTAATTACTTTAGGTACAACCCTTTTTCATCCTACACATTCATATATATAGTATGTTTTACAGTTCTTTGCAGAGTGTACAGACCAGTAACGTGTTTGGTACGTATACAGACATAAACAACTGTAAACACTGAAGCACTTATCCTGTCTAGCTCCAAAATATATATATTTTTAGTAAATTAAAGAGAAGAGCCAAGCAAAATGACACCT